>JAVAXP010000044.1:824569-839578 GCA_031163375.1 Conogethes punctiferalis | reverse complement strand
CCTACTGCGTCGGTCGCGCGAGTCCCCGGCGGGCGTGGTGGCGAACGCGCGGGTGGCGCGCAAGCTGCAGCGGCTGGGCGTGCCGCCGGGACTGCTGCAGATGGTCGTGCTCAGCTGGGAACAGGTACGGGAACCTGCTGCGGTCGCCAACCCGCCTGCCAAGCGTGACTGCCCAAATGATCGGCATTGGGTAAGGCGTTTGCGCAGTTGATGATGATTTTTTTATCATCTTCGGCCTCATTTGGTAGTGACCTCTGCCTTCTGAGCCAAGGGTCGTGGGTTCGATTCCTGCTCAGTAAAAACATTTATGTTCATGAACATGTCTGTATTTAGTCTGGGTGTTTACTATGTGTATAATATGTAATTATTTCCAAAAAAAAAGTATATAAGTAAGTTTATCAGTTGTCTAGTGCCCATAGTACAAGCTGGGCCACACAGCGCCATCTAGGAGCTTGTACTATGGGCACTAGACAACTGATAAACTTACTGACGATACTTTTTTTTTGTAATAAGTACCTAGGTGTTTGGTTTGTACAAAACAATATTCGTCATCATTTCCTACCTATTTTAGTCCACTGCTGGACATAGGCCTCTCCAGTTGTTCACCACTAAGGGCAAACATCTGGAGGATATGCTCATAATCCCCACGCTGGGCAGGCGGGTTGGCGATCGCAGTGCGTAGGCTTTTTTTATTATAGCTCGACATTATGGCTTCCCTACGCCTGTTGGAAAACAGAAGGGAAGCCCAAGTCGCAAGTAATTCAAGAAAAGTAACTTGCCCACGGGCAAGTAATCCAACGAAGCCCAAGTCGCTGTGACAACGGGTATCACAGCGACTTGGGCTTGGATTTTTCGCTGTTTGATAAATAAATAAAATAAATAAATAAATAACCCAAGACATGCCACGCTGGGCCACACAGCGCCACCTAGCCCCAAACTAAGCCGAAGCTTGTACTATGGGTACTAGACAACTGATAAACTTACTTATATACTTTTTTTTTGTAAATAAATACATATTATACATAGAAAACACCCAGACCAATACAAACAGACATGTTCATGCACACAAATGTTTGTACTGTGCGGGGATCGAACCCACAACCCTTGGCTCAGAAGGCAGAGGGCACTACCAAATGAGCCACCGAGCCTGTCAAATTGTTTGATAAAAGAAGCATCCGCCTAAGCTGTTGCCGTATATGTATCGGTCTGTCTGTCTGTCTGCAGGTGGAGGAGGAGCCTCGCCAGCCCCACGTACTCGCGCCACGAGCACCGCTGCGAGCGCTGCGCCGTCGGCTTCAACCACCGCAGCGAGCTGGACGACCATCTGAGGAAGCACGACCCGGTCAGTACCTACCATCGTCATCATCATCAACATTATCATCAACATCATCATCATCAACATTATCATCAACATCATCATCATCGTCAATATCATAACTAAACATCATCAATGTCATCATCATCATCAATATCATCATCGTAAATATCATCATCAATATCATCACTAACATCATCATCAATGTCATCAATATCATCATCATCGCAAACATCATCAATACACGCGCCACGACCACCGCTGTGAGCGCTGCGCAATCGGTTTCAACCATCGCAGCAAGCTGGACGACCATCAGATGGTCGCATGAAGCACGACCCGGTCAGTACCTACCATCGTCATCATCATCACAAACATCATTATTTATTTATTTATTTATTTATTTATTTATTTATTTATATTTGCCCTGTGGCGAACAACTGGAAAGGCCTATGTCTTTTTTTTTTTTATGCAAGAGGCGGCAGACGAGCAAATGTGATGCCTGATGGTAAGCAGTCGACACCGCCCATGGACACCCGCACTCAAATCGAGTTTAGGGTCGCTGCCGGCCTTTTAAATAGGAGTACGCTCGTTTCTTGAAGGCTCCCATGTCGTAACTGTTCGGAAATACTGAAGCAGAGAGTTGGTTCCACAAAACCGATGCGCGAGGCAAGAAGTTCCTCATAAAGCGTACAGTAGAGGATCGCCAACCATCGAGATGATGAGGATGGAATTGCAATCGATTACGCGTGGTGCGGTGAAGAAACTCAGCTGCAGGCAGTAAACCAAACAATTCTTCAGAGCATTCCCCGTGATAGATGCGGTAGAGAACGCACATGGATGCGACGTCTCTTCGCAATGCCAGTGAGTCGAGTCGACTAGACAGGGTCAAGTCATCAACAATACGAACAGCTCTTCGCTGGATTCGGTCAAATGGAAGGAGTTGATACTGGGGTGCTCCAGCCCAGAGGTGGGAACAGTATTCCATGTGTGGCCGGACCTGTGCTTTATACAGTTGTAAGCGCTGGGTCGGCGTGAAATACTGTCCCGCTCTATTAAGCACACCCAGTTTCTTGGAAGCCAGTTTGGCTTTACCCTCCAGATGTCCACGAAACTGAACGCTGCTCGAAATGTCGACTCCCAGGATCCCGATAGTAGACTTGGCAATAATGGGAGTGTCTTCAAAATTTACGGTTACGACAAAGGGACTACGCTTAGCAGTAAACGCGCAAACTTGTGTCTTGGCGGGGTTAAAGCGGACTAAATTTAGTCTGCCCCATTCTGAAACATGACTTAACATGTTCTCAGTGTCAGACACAAGTTTATTCCGGCTCTCGACGACGCTTTCCAGAGAAGCACGCTTATGCCCGTTGTATAGTGAGTCAACCGTACTGTCATCTGCATAACAATGGATGCTGCTGTACTGCAACATATCATTGATATGCAGGAGAAAAAGAGTAGGCGACAACACACAACCCTGCGGGACACCAGCATTGACGGGCTTAAAGTCCGAGCATGAGCCGTCGACGACGACTTTTATGCTACGCCCAGAGAGAAAGCTGGAGACCCATGCACACAGCTTCTCCGGAAGCCCATACGATGGAAGTTTGGAGATAAGAGCTTTGTGCCAAACCCTATCAAAGGCTTTCGCTATGTCCAGACCAGCTGCCAAGGCTTCTCCTTTGCTCTCGACTGCCTCTGCCCATCTATGCGTGAGGTAAACCAGAAGATCACCAGCAGAGTGACCGCTACGGAAACCGTATTGTTGGTCGCTTAGTAGCTGGTTATCATCTAGATACCTCAGGAGCTGGCGATTGGTAATGGATTCCATTACTTTGGAGAGCAAGGATGTGATGGCGATTGGCCTATAGTTAGCTGGATCAGAGCGATTACCCTTTTTAGGAACCGGATGCACAAGAGCTATCTTCCACGTTTTCGGGACTACGCCAGTAGAGTATGAGACTCGGAAAAGACGCGTTAGTACCGGTGCCAACTCAGGAGCACAAGCTTTAAGCACAACTGGTGGGATTCCATCTGGCCCACTCGACTTATGGATGTCAAGAGAAAGGAGGGCCTTACGGACAGAACTTTGCAAGAACCGAACGTTAGGCATGGAGCTCGCGCAATGCGGTATTGATGGTGGTGTTTTTCCCTGATCGTCCAAGGTCGAGTTGGATGCGAAGAGAGTACCCAAAAGATCGGCTTTCTCTTTCGCAGTGTGGGCCAGAGTTACCTCAGTTACGTGCAGTGGTGGAAATAACGGGACACTGAAATTCCCAAGGACAGCTTTGGAGAGAGACCAAAACGCACGTGTTCCAGAAGGAAGACGTGCCAGTCTATCACCAATTCGCCCTATGAAGGACGACTTCGCTTTAGCAATCTCCTTCTTAAATGACCTGGCAGCAAAGTTGTACTCTTTCTTGAGTGCACTGGTATTTGGATCCTTAGATGCGATCGCCCTAGCCCAGGCCCGGTAACGATTTTGCTTCTGGCGAGATGCCAATTTGCTAGATCGACCAAACCAGGGCTTAGATCTGCCGCCGAGAGGCACCACAGAGTTTGGAATGTAAAGTTCCATACCCTGCAACACCACATCCGCGACAGATTCGGCACAGACATCAGGATCCTCCGGTGTGAAGCAAACCTGCTGCCAAGGGTAGGACGCAAAAAAAGTTCGCATCCCGTCCCAGTCCGCTGACCTATAATGCCACACACGACGGCTAGCTGCAGGTTGCAAGCGCGAAGTTCTGTTGAGAGGCACAATGCTCCGGACTAGACAATGGTCTGAGGAACCGAGTGGGGCCTCAACAGAAACTTGGTAGCCGTCTGGGTGCGAGGTCAAGAGGAGGTCCAGAAGGGAGGTTGAATGATCGTCTATATCTGGGATCCTCGTGGGTGAGGGAACCAGTTGAGACAGATCATAGGCCAAAGCGAAGTCGCGAACGGTCCTGCCCGCATGGTCGGTGGTTCGTGACCCAAGCCACTCAGCGTGGTGAGCGTTGAAGTCACCCAGCACAACCATCTCCGCGTTAGGAATCCGTTGGAGGAGAATATCAGTTTCCGCCTGGATGTGCTCCATGAGACGGTCAGTCTCGGCATTGCCGCTGTGGGACCTGTATAGGCACGCGTAGATGCGCGGATGGTCGTCGCAATCCACTCGCAGCCAAAGGGTCGACAGGCCCCACACTTCAAGCTTTGCGAGACGCCGAGCGCAAAGATCCTCCCTGACATACGCGCAAACACCGGCGCGTGGAACAAATGAATGTTCCAAGGTATAGCCCGGGTACCGCAGGTAAGAAATATCAGCTGGAGGATTTATCTGCGTCTCGGTCAGGAAGAGCAAGGCCGGCTTCTCCGTCTCGAGGTGATGGTGGACGGAGTTCAGGTTTGTGTGCAACCCCCTAATGTTGCACATGTCCACTCGGAACAATGACGAGGGTGCCACTGATTTGCTCTTCCCGCCTCTCGCAAAACCGAGCGTATTTTTGCCCCCCCCAGAATACGCGGGGCAGCCTGAACGGATTCGCTCAGGGGAGGATTCCACGACACTGACAGTGTCGATACCTCCCTGGGGTAATTTTCTTTTCAAATCCGCTGGTATATTAAGGGGGAGTGTGGGTGGGCCTCCGGCGCTCTCACTTACCGTACGAAACACAATAGTACAGTAGCACTATTATTTCACGCCGATTTTCTGTGAGAGGGTGGTACTACCCCGGTCGAGCCGGCCCAATACGTACTACTGCCAGGAGGCAGCAGTGTGGCTCTACCACGCAGAAAGTCTAGCAGTGGACTGTGATACGCTGATGATGATTGTATTGTATTAAATAAATAATTATGTTGTGCGCAGGCGGCAGGGGCGTTGTCGTGTGCGCTGTGCGGCGTGCGCTGCCGCGACAAGCACTCGCTGGGCGCGCACCGGAGACGGCATAGGGTCAGGTATTAGGTACAATCATGCATATTCCCTATTGGTAGTGATCCCTGCCTTCTGAACCAAGGGTCGTGGATTCCCACCCGGGTCAAACATTCGTGTGATGAACACTTGTGTTTGTTCCGTGTCTGGGTGTAGTATTTATTCGTGGTACCTTCGTAAACGTTTTTGTGTTTATTTACCAAAAGTTGTATTTTTTGTTTTCTTTGTTTAATGTGTCCAAATATTTTTTTTGTATTCTATTGCTATCTTCTGAGCCAAGAGTCGTGGGTTCGATCCCCACACATTACAAACATTTGTGCTCATGAACATGTCTGTTTGTATTGGTCTGGGTGTTTTCTATGTATAATATGTATTTATTTACAAAAAAAATGTATTTAAGTATGTTTATCAGTTGTCTAGTACCCATAGTACAAGCTTCGGCTTAGTTTGGGGCTAGGTGGCGCTATGTGGCCCAGCGTGGTTTAATTATGTATGAATAAATGTATGAATGAATGAAGGAATGTATGAATAAATGTATGAATGAATGTATGAGTTTTGTCCAAAGTATGTACATAGATGTGTTTGTTTGCATTGTTTTTATTTCTTTCATCAAGTCTTTTTTTTCTACACTTAGGTACCGTTAAGAACTTGATTGTGATAATGAATTTTTTTTATTATTAACTTATTTATTTTTTCCGAAAAAGCGATAAATAACGTAAGTAATTATCTACTCAATTACTTACATATTATACGTATAACTATAATTATTTAAATATTTACAATTATCACTTATTTTCGAAGTCGGTGCCAGCCAAACAAATAAATGTATTAAATTTCGTCGTGTGGATTTGCCGGCCGTGCTCGTCAGACAACAGTCTACGTTAGGTACCTATAGGCTGGCAGTGGCAACTGACAGGTGACTATCGGTTACCTGCCCGTTGTCGCAGCGACTTGGGCTTCTCTTTCGCTTTCCATCAGGCGTAGAGTGGCCATTATGCCGTGCTAATATAAAAGAAACAAAAAGTGGAGGATCGCCAACCATCGAGATGATGGGAATGAAGTAACTAGGTATTCCTTTCTTTTTCACGAACCGGGCAAAGGCTTTACGTCCAGCAGCGGACTGCAAAAGGCTGATGATGATGATGATCTTTTCAGACCAGAGGGCCTAATATAAACCTTGCCCTCGCTTTTATCATTCATGAATGAATGAAATAATGTTTTACTTATTGCTAATTGGGTAGATACATAATAATTTCTAGACAGCTATAACAACTTAACATAATAACATGTAACTATGTTCATATTCATCCTTAACATAATAACTTGTATGTTCATATTCATGCTTAACATAATAACATGTATGTTCATATTCATCCGGAATCCACTAACTGATTGAACTGTGATATGATCCCAGGTGGAAGGTACAGAGCCAGGAGTGGACATGCGAGGTGTCCAGGTGAAGGAGGAAGCCGGGATCGTGGAGGAAGATGACGTGTTCGTCCTGGAGACTCTGGATAAGGTCTACGTGTGGGCCGGGAAGGTATGCGAATGCTGTGTTAAAAGCAATCTTTTTAAATCTTGGCTTTCTTTTTTATTCGAAACTAACTAGTCCGGCGTACCTACATACTTAATACCGCCACTTTTTAAATTACAGTAGAGCGTCGATTATCCAAAGTAATTTGAGGACATGGGTGGTTATCTGAACCGGTATTTTCGGATAATCGAACAGTAGGTACTGGGGCCCTACTACAATAAACGAAAACGATCGTTCGTTGAACGGATCGCGTACTTTGGTACCATAAATCCCGCCCATTTGTCCCTTCCGTGTTCGAATATACGAACTAAAATTCGTCAAAGTCGATTTTAATTAATTTAATTCATATTATAAGACAAATTACGCGACCCGTTCAACGAACGTTTTCGTTTTTGGTAGTAGGGCCCCAGATCTTTAAAACGACGCAGCGGATTTTGATGCGGTATTTTTTAACAGGTAGAGTACCAAGTTCAAGAGGAAGGTTTACATACAATGTATGAACCGAAGCGAAGCGAAGGCGCGTCGCTAGTTGCACATAAACAGCCGTATACAGTAATGTCTTGCACAATAAATCATTTTTAAAATGCAGGAATCTTCCGCCACCGAGCAAGAAGCAGCCTTAAACTTCGTTAAGAACATAGTCAAAGAGATTAAACAAGACAAGGAAGTGGTCTCCGTGGACTAGGGTTGCCATCCGTCCGGGTTTCCCCGGATTTGTCCTAGTTTGTAGGGCGTCCGGGGTCGGTCCGGCCGGGGTTTTTAAAAGTGTCCGGGTAAAATCCGGACACTTTTGAAATTGAAACTCAAATTCTTATAATATAATATATAATATAACCCAAGACATGCCACACAGTGCCACCTAGCCCCAAACTAAGCCGAAGCTTGTACTATGGGTACTAGACAACTGATAAACTTACTTAGATATTTTTTTTTGTAAATAAATACATATTATACATAGAAAACACCCAGACCAATACAAACAGACATGTTCATGAACACAAATATTTGTACTGTGCGGGAATCGAACCCACGACCCTTGGCTCAGAGGGCAGAGGTCACTACCAAATGAGCCACCGAGCCTGTCACCTGTGTGAGCCTGTTATAGATTAGCGATAAATCCACAATCAAGAAGGCACGGTAAAATAATAAAAAAACTGAAGTGTCCGGGGAAAAAACCATATTTCGCCCAAATGTCCGGAATTTTAGCCGTGTTATCCGGCGCCGGCAATTTAGGTGATGGCAACCCTACCGTGGACCAGGGCGAGGAACCGGACGAGTTCTGGGACGCCCTGGGGGGGGCGCCGGAGGGGGAGGTCAAGTCTGGCTGGACGAGCACGGTCAGCCGCCGCGTCACGACTGACAGCTCGCTGACAGCTGTCACTGTCACCATTGCCGGCAAGATGAAGTTCGAGGAGCTGTCGCCGGATTTTACGCAGCAGGTAAGTTATAAAGCAGTTATTACACAACCCGGTATTCATGGACCCTTACTCTGAATAAGGGTGGTCTAATAAGATTTTTTTTTATGGAAGAGGGGGCAAACGGGCCTGAAAGTCACCTGATGGTAAGTGATCACTTCAGCCCATAGACGCCGCTACACCAGGGGAGTCACAGGTGCGTTGCCGGCCTTTGAGAAATCTATAGGCTCGCTTTTTGAAGGTCCCTAAATCATATCCACTCGGAAAGATTCCAGCAGGCAGCTGATTCCAAAGATTTAGGGTAGCTGTCCCGATTTCGGGCGATCGGGCTACCTAGCTACCTAACCGCTCTGCCTATCGCGTAATTTAATAACATTTAGGGCGATTATCGCGTATCAACTGATTAACGGACCGATTATCAGAGTAGCGTAATAAGCGCCGCACTAACTAGGGTCCTCGCCCACCCGGTATTCGAGACACTGACAGGTAGTGTCATCATCATCACCATCATCAGCCTATTGCAGTCCACTGCTGGACATAGGCCTCTCCAGTTGTTCGCCACCTAGGGCAAACTTCTGGAGGATATACCCATAATCGCCACGCTGGGCAGGCGGGTTGGCGATCGCAGTGCGTAGCTTTTTGTTCCGGTGACGCTGCTGCCCGTCATCGGCCTGTGGTATTTAGCTACGCCTTCTATCGTGATGGTTTTACCGCCACCAGTCGGTTTGCCAGAGCCTCGTTTGTTGTTCGGCAGGATGCACCACGGGCAGGTGAGGATGGCTTGGAGCGAAAAGGTGATAGGTCGCTCCATTACATCCCATACAGGTAGTGCAATAAAGGTTTTAAGCCACCGCCACCTGCCCGTGGTGCATCCTGCCGAATAACAAACGAGGTGCGGCAACAGACCGGTGGCGGTATAACCATCACAATTGAACGCGTAGCTAAATACGATAGGCCGATGACGGGCAGCAGCGTCACCGGAGCAAGGAGCTACGCCCAGCGTGGTGATTATGGGTATCACCTGCAGGTGTTTGAACCAAATTGGCGAAAACCTGGAGATGCCAAAATACCAGTTAGACCCATTTGACTGCCTGCAACGACGAGCTGTGCGAATTGTCGGCGATCCCGATCTCACTAACAACTTGGAGACGTTAAGCCTGCGGAGAGACTTTGGCTCCCTTTGCGTCTACAGACTATTTCATGGAGAGTGCTCTGAGGAACTGTTTGACATTATGCCAGTGTCACCATTTTACCATCGCACTACTCGGCGCCGCGGCAGAGTCCATCCATACCATTTGGAAACCTCTCTTTCAAGAACTGTTCGTTTCCATCGTTCTTTCCGCGTACGTGTAAGCTCTGGAATGAGCTCCCAGCCGCGGTGTTTCCCGATCGCTACGACTTGTCCTTCTTCAAGCGTGGTCTAAAGAGAAAGATGTATGTATAGATCTAGAGATGCCTATGTCCAGCAGTGGGCTGCGATAGGCTGATGATGATGAGCTACTAGACAACGACTTAAAAGCTCGCCATGACAGTGTCGCATGCAGTTTCTTGAACTGCATGCGCTGCAAACTGGTAATTTTATCCGGTACATCTTTATAAAACTTTTGTTAATTGATCCTCAGGACCTGTCCGACGACGGAGTATACATTCCGGACACGGGTGAGGAGCTGTACTTGTGGCAGGGCGCCAACACGCCGGAGCGCGTGAAGGCGGCCCGGGAGACCATCCGCACGGTACGTCTAGAATTATAGATCCAGTGCTTTAGTACTTACTGAGGGGACTGGGTACATCGCCATCTGTAGTTGATAGGCGGAACTAGTCATTGTATATAACTATATAATAGAATCATTTTACAAAGTTGTCCCAACGAGTCACAGTGTTACAGGTTACTTACAGTGACTCGTTGGCAACAAAGGGCGTTGCCACCTCATGTACCTACAGTGACCTTAAGGGGCAGCGCAGACGACAGACTATCCGTGACGCACTTTTTAGTCTGTGATGCAATTCTATGCACACGCACACGACGCGCAGAAATCTGTCGCGGATATTTCACAGACTCAACGCACATCTTCGATCATTCTGTCGGCAGAGCTGTAGGGACCTAGACGCTCTTTTTAAATGTCTCAGACGCAGACTCTATCGCACAAAAAGTGTGCCGTCTGCGCTGCCCCTTCATCGATTTGGACACGACACGACATATACATACCTATAGCGAGTCGTGATGAAAACTTCGCTTGCGCGCAGTGGCGGATTAACGTATAAGCACTACAAGCACGTGCTTGGGGCCCCTGTTCTTCAGGGGCCTCCATCCTCTACTGGCGTTCCATGTTCCACCCCCGCAGGGCCCTGCCCCAGGCGCGCAAAAAATACATAAAAAATATTAAAAATACCTACATTTCATGTACTTCCAAGTTAAGGTATGTTTGGCTTCATACAAAAAGGTTCGATGTCTTTTGCACTTTGTTTATTAAGTACCTACTTTGTAATAATAACCTACAATTCCATTCCTTCCATTTCCATTTAAACAATACTTAGAGGGTTCGATGCTTAGGGCCTCGGACACTCTTAATCCGCCACTGCTTGCGCGTTGTAGGATTCCATATTGTAGCGAATAGGTAGACGTTGCTACATGTACCTACAGTGGCCTTACACGTGTTTTTATGCGCAGGAGTACATAGAGGACGACGGACTGGAGCGCACGGTGGACTCGGCCGTCACGGTGGTGGTGAAGCAGGGCAAGGAACCCAGCATCTTCAAGAAGTTGTTCCCGGAGTGGGATAACGACATGTGGGATGTGAGTTGACCATGAGAGCCTCAGGGCTGTAGTTAGAAGCAGAGGTTTGAGCGTTTTGTATGGAGCACTAGCAAACCCGGCGAACTCCGTTTCGCCACCAGATTGCTGTAAAATTTTTTTTCCTTAATTTTCTTTATATAAACGTTGCTATAAACCTCACGGAGCCCGAGACCTTTCTAACAAATGCAAAACCGTGGAAATCGGTTCGTGCGTTCTGGAGTTATAGCGTCAGGGAGGAAAACCCGACTTATTTTTAACCGACTTCAAAAAAGGAGGAGGTTCTCAATTCGTCTGTATGTATAATATTTTTTTTTTTTTTTTTTTTTTTATGTATGTTCACCGATATTTCCGTCAATTATGGATGGATTTCAAAAATTTTTCGACAGTTCGACAGAGGACACTTCCGAGGTGGTCCCATTATCACCAAGTCAGGATCTGATGATGGGATCCTGGAGAAATTGAGGGCAACAACCGAAAATGTTATGTTTTGTCGATGATAAAAGTTTCTTATTTCTTAAAATTGTATGCTCATATGGTGTTTTTGTTACGTAATCATATTTTACTCAGGTATATGCTTCCGGGCGTCAACATCTGTTGCTGATGATGAAGCCACAGAACTCCTTAACGGTTAGGAGTTAGGGGACAGTACTAACATTGGTCGATATTAAACTAGGTAGTAGTATGTACTTATGCAGGGCTAATAGGGCAGGTGATTTGGTAAGTGATATGCTTGATTCTAGATCGCATAGTCTTCACTTGACTTGAAGCAAAATTTTTCATTCCTAAGTAAAACTCTTAAGGATTCCCTTATTCATTAATTAGCCTTTACTCAAGGTCACAGTACATCAACGCAACTAAAAATAGTGAAATAAAATTATTTTTAAAAAAAAATTAAACCGACTTCAAAAAAAACACAAACGACTAAAACTAAAAAGCGATAAATAACTTAAGTAATTCTATCCTTAATACATAATTATTTAAATATTACAATTATCACTTATTTTTGAAGTCGGTGCCAGCCAAACAAATAAATGTATATTGTCGTGTGGATTTGCCGGCCGCGCGCGTCATACAACAACAGTCTACGTTAGGTACCAAGAGCTGGCACCGACTTCAAAAATAAGTGATAATTGTAATATTTAAATAATTATGTATTAAGGATAGAATTACTTAAGTTATTTATCGCTTTTTAGTTTTAGTCGTTTGTGTTTTTTTTGAAGTCGGTTTAATTATATAGTAGATAGGCGTCGTTTTTTTTAGCGGCCATCTTTAATTTTGATATTGTGTGTAGCACTATCTTTAACTAGCCACTGTCAGGAGTCAGCCTTAGAGCTGTTAGCTAGCTTTGGTTACAGGTAGACCGAGTGTAAGGTAGCGGCCTATCATCTTATCGCTCATCTACGCGGTCCATTCTACCGAATAACAAACGAGGCGCTGGCTACCGACTGGTGGCGGTATAACCATCACGATTGAAGGCGTAGCTAAATACTACAGACCCGTGACGGGCAGCAGCGTCACCAGAGCGAGAAGCTACGCTCTGCGATCGCCAACTCTTCCAAAGTGGTAAAATGTGTATAACTAATCTTTTTACAGAACCAAGCCTCATACGAAGACATCAAGAATGAGACGAAGGCGGCAAACACAAAGTAAACAAACAATTATAATTATATAATTTATTTACACCAGTATTTACATTTATACACAACATTTTACATAACAAAATATTAACTGTAACTTTAAGCATAAATAAATGTATTATTTGATACACTTTTTATTTCATTTAAGAATTGTGGGGATGTACCTAGATAGATACTTTTTTTTATAGTAGCTCGACATAATGGCTTCCGTACGCCTGATGGAAAGCGAAAGAGAAGCCGAAGCCGCTGTGACAACTGGCAAGTGGTTAGTTACCTGTCAGTTGCCACCGCCATGCCGGCCCAACCCTAAGCCCCCACGAGCTCCGGAAACCCTACTCACCGGCAGAAACACGACCCGGAGATCATTTGCCTGCGGTATTCTATATCTATAGGGTGGAGGTCCTTCCCCGGACGGGCGGCTCAATTCGAGCGAAGATTCGCTATGCCCTATCCAAACATAACTTATTAAAACTAGGTACAATGACAACTCGACGTACAAATAGGCGGCCTTATCGCTTTCAGCGATCTCTTCCAGCCAACCTTTGGGAAGAGGATAGTTAAAAGCTGATGTATGTAATGTCAGATGTATGGGAGCGGTCTATTATCATTTCGCACCAAGCCATCCTCTCCTGCCCGTGGTGCATCCTGCCGAACAGTGGACGAAACTCTGGCAACAAACTGGAGGTATAATATAATATAAAGAACCATGATTGGGAACCAAAGAGGAAGGAAACACCTGAGCTGGAAGGGCATTCCATGACTTAATGGCACGGGGCAGGAACAAGGAACTAAACCTCTTGGTGCGCGCCACCATCGTCTGTATGGTATATCTGTCGCAGTCATCTGATTGAATCTCCTATTCAATTGAATGACTAGCGTTCATTGAATGACGACATTTAATTGAATGCCTTGGTCAATTCATCAAGTTGTTTAATGAAATGTTCAATGTCTTGACCATAGATAATATATAATATATATAAACTGAGATAGATGAGACACTCGAATTCACGGCCTGCTGTAGGTAACGTGTCTCCCAGAGATGGCGTTAGTGTCTTAGTGAGTATGTATAGCTATAGGTATAGACATGTATAATAGGTACCTACATACCTATAGTTACTAAAGCTATTTTGTTGGATAGTTAGGTAATTACATTACCTCCTATCGTTTGTAGGCATAAAATTGTATTAATTTTAATATTAAGTTTCGGTTTTACTCCTAAAACTTGATTTACCGCATCTGATAGAATTACATAAAATATTAACAATTTAAATCCATCAAGAAATTTAAAAAGATGTACAATTTTATGCCTACAAACAAATAGGAGATAAGCATGACAAAAAAAACACCAAAAATTTGCTATTCAATCATTTACATTTATTTTTCAAAACTCTTACCAATGCTAAGACTTTTTCTGGTGTAATTTATTATTATTACTAAGGTTATCCAGAAAAATCTGATACCGCGCCATATTGCGAAAAAAATTGGGGGCAAAAAATCTCAAAACACAATATCAGGTATCAGATCTTTCTGGTCAACCTTTCAATACAAAAACAACCCTTAAATCTGCAATTACAACTAATTCGAAAATTTTAATGGCCACTTAAAACATAAAATGTATTTAATAAATCAATCAGTGAATCAAACTTAATTCATAAAAAACTGGAAACGAAATCAACGCACGTCCCCCACCAAATCAAATCATACGCTACTTATTTTTTTTATGATTTTTACTGTAATTAAATGCCTGTAATTTTACCCCATCATCATGATCAAACTTAACATTTTTCCCCACTAAAATTTGATTAACACCCTTTTTTTTTTTTTTTTTTTTTCTAGAGGGGAATGCATTAGGCACCTCCCCCCGGAGGCGGCATGGTGTGTGGGACTCACACCTCCCAAAGTGGGAGGGCATACCCACTAAACCCCCCTGTGTCGCCAGTGGGCAGCAAGTTGCAGGGACACGGGTAGCGCCGAAGCATACGGCCACATCCCTGCCTGCCCTGGCCAGCCGCAGATGATAAGCGGCCGGCACTCCTGGTCCGGGGAGGGCAAATACCCCTACCCCCGGATCCGGGGAGCAATAGAGTGCCCCCCGGGCGGACCTCGTGCAACGGTGTGGCTGCACCCACCACACCGTTACGCCCCTATGAGTGGATCGCGCCCCCGCACTCACCACTCGGGGCACGAAGGAGAGGCTCAGAGGGCATACGATGCGTTGTATGCCCTCCGGCGACGCCCAGGCCGGGGGCGGCGTAGAGCGGGCGCGTCTGCTGCGGCCTCACGCTCTCTTTCCGCCGCCTCCTTCTGCGAGATCACTGTCTCGCAGAATGCGAGCATCGCTCGCCAGACCTCCTTCGACGCCGTCATCTGCCGCAAGAGTTGCGGCAGATCGAGGTCCTGTGCGACA
>JAVAXP010000044.1:416250-824546 GCA_031163375.1 Conogethes punctiferalis | reverse complement strand
ACCTATAGTTAACTCTGCCTGTATTTACACGCTTCTGCGGGTAAATACTGCCGGTCCCAAGCCCGGATAAAAGAGGAGGGTTATGTCCTTTCCATGTAGTTTATGTATGGCATAAGAATAAATAGAATGTATGTTTATTCATAAATATTCTATAAATCCCCACTTATACCAAAAAGTTTATTACCCTATCACAACCAGTAGGTGGGACTGTGATATCTATGACTATCTATCCTAAAACTTAGTACATGTATGTCTATTACTTATCATCATTATATCTATGTGTCCGGGCAAACACCGATTATCTCCATAGCCCATGTATATGGTGTAACTATCCTTCATTATTATATATATATAGAGTCAAATGCACCTACCTGCGCTAGGGCCTGCGCAGTCGAGCGCCGTAGGGAGGGATGAAGGAATCCTGGGGGGTTGAGTCGTGTCAGACCAACCGGCAACACGCCCCCTTTGGTCCGGATTTCAAACCGAAACGGTGGCCCTCACGGCTAACCACCGGGAGGGAAACGGTCATCGCGCCCCGTCAGAGGGTCGCGGGTGAGGTGGTGTTGGAGAAGCGAAGCGGTCATGCTGAGGGTGTAAGGGTACGGGGAACACCTGGTAGGCCCGAAATCCGGTCTACCAGCCCCGTATAGTGCTAGGTAGCAATACCTAGCACGGCTGAGCACCTGATGTCGCACCAGGACGCCATCCAGCACCACCTATGCCCGTGTGTAATCCTAGTGTCCCCTTAAAAGGGCACTCCCAGTTGCGGGCTCCAAGGAGGGTGGGAAGCACACGGGTGAAACCCATACTATCCCAAATATGGATAATAAAGGATTTCTTATAAATACTCAATCTATAAAAAATGTTTCTCGAGAGAGGTCAGAAGGTAAAACTGATGGCCCCCGAGCTGATAATCCAGCCGCTCCGGCTACAACTAATACTGGAGCCAGTGGTTCAGTTGCGAGTTCTCTCGCTTCGGGTCCCAGCTCCAGTTCAAACGTGTGGAAGAAGAGGGCAGCGGCAAGGGTGAAATCCAAGCCCCCTCCACCCACCAAACCTACTACCACAGGTACTAACACAGGTACGTCTGTACATCTCGCGAAACCCACGGCAAAGACCGGGGTATCCCTCGCCGGAGCCGAGACAGCAAGGGTGGGAGGCACCGCACCGAGGGCGGAAACGGCCGTTGTGGACACCCCTCATCCCACCGCGGCAGAGACCAACACAGCAAGTCTGAAGGTATTACCCACCACACAAGACGGTCCGCGACTAACTGAGCGGACCCCCACAGCGGACTCCTGGACTCTGGTGGAAAGGCGCAGCTACAAACACAAGCCTAAACTCCACACCATAGCTGAGGAACAGATATACCAAAGACGGAGTAGGAAGCGATCAAACGCTCGAACCCGCCTGCGCCAGTTCGCACAACAGGCTCTTACAAGGGCTTCGGACCATGCTGTGGATGACCCCCAGCCTGGACCGAGCGGGCTGTGTGGCTTGTCGAGAAGGGCCCAGGCCCTCCCCGACGAGTACGCCGGACCGTCGGGGCAGGAGGGGGGCAAGTTCAGGGAGCGGGAGCCGAAGCCCAACAAACGATCCCTGGACGAGTCCCTCACCCCCAGAGGTGACCATAAAAAGCAGCGCACCGGTTCAGCCCCCAAAACGTACGCGGCGGCATCGCGGGCAGAGATCATCGCGGCAATTACCACCACAAACACTGGACATCTAACACGGGAGCAGGCTGAGGAGATAGAGACCACCCTGATGTCAAGGATCATGGCACACATCGTGCACGTACAGCTGAGCGAGCTCCCGCCTCCCGAAGAACGCCTGGGCTTCCAAGGCAAGCCTACCTTCATTAACGGGTCCCTCCAGGTAGGGTGCTCCAACACCCCAACCCTGGAGTGGCTTAAAAACACGGTAAGAGACATTACCCTTCCAACCGGAGACACTCTCAAGGTGTGCAAACCCACAGAGGTCGTGAGGAGGACCAGATGCGGCATCATGATCCCGGGGGGAGGCACTATCAAGGAGATAGGGGCGTGTCTCCGCTATTTCAACGAGTGGGCCTGCGTGGAAAGATGGCTGGTCTACGCTACGTTCCCACAGAACTACGGCACCTTCTTGATCGTGGGTATTCCGGAAGAACTGATACCCCTGGTAGTCAAGAAAGAGCGTAAGCTGGGCTACATTATGGGCACCGTATATGTACGCTTTGAGGTGCGCAGGGGCAAGTTCTCCGAAACGCCGTTACCACCACCACCTACAGACCTGGACGATACCGGCACTGCCGGACAGCCACCCCTACCACAACAGCAGCAGGAAGCAACTGACTGCAATAATGACCCACCTAGCGACGTCCTCCTCGCCGACTCCGAGGCAGCACCCGACGACAGTCCACCGACGGCCGACGGGAATGAATCGGAGTGCTCCAGCGGGTGGGCGAAGGGGTTGGAGGACTTAAATCTCAGCGAAGGAGAAGAGACCGCAGATGGAACCCCATTTGCAGGCTAGCCAAGCCCTGCAAATCAACCTCCACCACAGCCTCACTGCTACGGCCCAACTCCGGAAGTGGCTGGAGGTAAACGACAGGGCCGTAGCATTTATCCAAGAACCCTGGCTATCAAGATCTGGCACCATACAGGGTCTGGCCAATCTCAACGGTAAGTTGATGGTTACTAACACAGTGTCCAAGACATTAAACTTATTTTTTAATTATAAAAAAAAATATTATGTCCGACTTCCTCTTCCGGTCTGGCCTCCGGTCTAGCAATACGCATCATGGCTACTAAGGACAAATAAATTCATTCTTCTTCTTCAAACCAGCCTTTCAATCCACAAAACCAGCATCTACAGTCCGCTACAGTCTCCGACACACAGCCTACCCCAGGGCAGCCATTTACATAACAAATAACATCCGTGCAAACATCCTAACCGATTTCTGTTCCAGAGATATAACAACCATTAGAACTAAAACAGGCGAAGCAGACCTAATACTCGCCTCGGTATACATGCCCGAGGGTGAGGACCCACCGCCCCACGATCTGACACGACTGATCCAATACTGTGAGAAGGAGGGGCTGGACATCATTGTGGCAGCAGACTCAAACTGCCACCACACCATCTGGGGCAGTAAGGACATAAACAATAGAGGTAAGACCCTTATTGACTACCTCGCCACCACCAACCTCGACATTGTAAACACAGGTAACAAACCCACCTTTGTAACCAAACGCTCCCAAACTATAATAGACCTAACCTTAGCTAACAACGGCGGCGCCGGAGTGATCAAAGACTGGCACGTATCAGATGAGGCTTCCTGTTCGGACCACAGATGGATCCGCTTCAGCATTGACCTGCCAACAATTGACAAACAACCCTTTAGGAACCCACGTAACACTAACAAGGTGTTGTTTAACAAACTCTTACGCGCAAAACTCCGCAGACTGGAATCATCGGACAGACTAGACAGCACCGAGAGGCTGGAGGATCACGTGAATAAGGTAACCACCTCAGCGGTGGAATGCTACGAAACCTCCTGCCCTCTAACCAACCCACAAACTAGCAATGCTAAGAAACAATCTTGGTGGGACCCGGAATTAGACAGAGTGAGGAAAAGGGTCCGGCAAACACTTAACAGAGCCATGAACACCTGCAATGAAACAGACTGGAACCATTACTACGACACAAAGTCAAAATATAAGAAACTTATAAGACACAAACGCCACAATTGGTGGAAAACAACAAATTATCGTTTATCGATATCGCCCACAGCGCTGTGTCCTACACTCGTGCGCAGCTCGACGAGGCGACGCGCGGGGGAAGAGGCACCGCAACACAATACAATTGAATACAATAGCCCGGCTCAGGGCGGAAGTGTGCGCTGCCGCAACGGGGCGCGCTGATTGGTCGGCGGCGCGGGCAAAGCGGGAGGCGCTCTGTGATTGGCCGAGCGCCGCGGCATGGCGCGACTCGACGCCCCTGTCCTACACTGTTTTCCTTTCTAAACTTTTTATTATTTTTTGATGAATATGAACTTAATAAACATTACATTTTTGCATGAATAACATCAGTCAACATGAATTTTGACTTTGAGAAGAGGGTATGAAATATCGATAGATTTATCGATAAATTAAACAAAAATGTATATAAATCATGAAAAAGTTTGCTTTTGTATCAAGGCGAACAGTTTATCCATATTCAAAAAAATACATATTTTAAATTTTTGTTTAAATTGAAACAAATTAACTTATGCAGGTATAATATTTTATCAACTTTTTATATGGTATCAAATTACAAAATAGTAGGAAAAGGTTTAAAAGTGAACCCTATTACATTTTCTTTCATGTTCATAAGAACTTTGTCTGACTATAAGTACTCCAAATGTAGTAACTAGGTACTACGCAAAAATAACAGTCACCGACGTGGTCTTTTGGCTCTCGACAAATTCTTGGTACTGCGAATTTCATATTCCGTTTCTCACCTCGATACCAGCCTAAATTAAATAAAGATAACAATATAAAATATATTATAGCAAACCGCGTACACGCACTAGCGCCACCTAGTTGTTTTCCCGCAAAGGAAGTCTCGCGGGCGCGTGCCTAGCCGATACAGCTAATGTCCGTATCCGGAACGCGTGTTCGTTCAGTTCGCCACCCGCCGCCGCCTCGTCTCTCGGCAGCGCGCGCTATACCTCGGTTTTCTTTTGATTTCTTGTGTTCATGCATGACTGTGCCCAACACCCATAACTATCTTATGAATGTGTAGTGTGTACTTGTGTGTATTGCGACGAATAAACGTCAAATACCAAACAACTCCCTGATCTTTTACTTCTGTAAACCCAAGCAAGAGAGTCTCAGAAGTGGCGCCCAACTAAAAATCAGCAGTCATGCCGCTGACCAGAAGCAGAGCGACCAGCTTCGGCAACAGGGATGATGCAATAGACGCATTCCCCATTCCCCTGCTGCCCACGCCGCCGCCGCCGAGCAGCGAACAACAACGCCAAGATGGCGCCGGCGCCGACACGACTTTTACGGCGGAAAATATGGCGTCGGTGATAGCCTCCTTACAACGTTCACAAACAGAAGCATTCCGAGAGCTCCTCGAGGTGGTGACGAGAAACACATCTACACCAGTGCCGTCACCAAGCCAGGGTACTCTTGCGCGGTGTAAAGCTTCGTTTTCCGGCCGGCCCAACGAGTCGGTCGACGCATTCATCGAGGCGGTAGAGGCCAGGGCTTGGAATACCGGTAAAAATATGGTAACGTTACTTTTGCCTCGCCGAGGTATCGATACTATTTTAAGTAGCGATACCTAAAATAGTGGTAATTTTTAACGTTATAAATTACCGCTACCTTCATGATGGTATCGGTAAAAGTATCGGTAAACGTTTAAACGTTACTTACTTAATTTTGGATTAAATTCATTCTCTGTCTCTATCGCTCCCACCCAACATGGTCTCATGCGTCTCGTGTCGCGAAGTTGCCGCTCTGCTATAGGTAACCGTGCGGAGCGGCAACGCAGCAAAGTAGCGTAATAAGTATCGCTACTTTTACCGGTAACTAAAGCAGGTATCGATACTTTTAACGTTATATTGCAGTATCGATACCTGAAACTTAACGTTAAGTTTGCGTTCCGGTAAAAATTACCGTTATAATTTACCGTTAAAATTTAGTATCGCTACCGACTTACCGGTAATTATTTTACCGGTAAAAAAAGTAACATTATAAATTAACGTTACTTACCGCTATTATAATGTTAAATTGGTAACGTTACCAAGCCCTGGTAGAGGCATACAGCGACTGCGCTCAAGTGGCCGAAGTAAATATATTACGCGGCCTATCATTTTTATTCGTCGAGGACGCTGCTACGTGGTGGCAAGGAATAAGGCAATCCGTCACATCCTGGAAGCAGGTGAAAGATAACCTAACCAGTGCCTACGGAGACCGCCGGCCGCCACATCGCGTATACACCGACATATTTAAAAATTATCAAGCGGAGGAGAACACCGACATTTTCATCGCGAGAATCCGCGCATTATTTGCCAAGCTCCCAAGAGGGGACTTAAGTGAAAAGGTACAATTAGATATGAGTTATGGATTATTAAACGCGAGGATTAGACAAAGGCTGCGAAGAGAAAAATTTGATACTTTTCATGAACTACTTCGACATGCACGTTACATCGAGGACTCCATCGGCGAGGGGGAGCGGCAAGAAAGTAGTGCGCGAAGTGATATTTCTGTGACACGAACAATCGCGTCGGTCAGAGCGCCGAGCCGCACGCTCCCGACATCGGCAATTGCGCCGCGCGCGCCCGGTTTCAACGCAACACGCGCCGCAACTCCGACTCGGCCTCCGCCGAACGCGCGCGCACACCCGACCGCGCCGCACACGCTGCCGGCCGCGGTCGCCGCGCATCACCCGCCGCCGGCCCCAGCTCCGCCGCTTTCGAACGCGGCCGGCGCCGCCGCGAAGAGGCAGCGCCCCGCTTGTTCGTACTGCAAGCGATTCGGTCACGCCCGTGACCAGTGTCGTAAGTTGCTGAACCCAGGTGAGCCTCCTTCTCATACTAACTTTGCGGAACGCGAGTACAGTGATCAAAGTTTTTATAGTGTCGTATCTCAAAAAGTGCGTAATTCCAAAAAGTTAAAGTGCCCGTCAGTAAGTGTCAATTCGAACAATAACATTACTTCGTATAAAAGCCGTCCGCGTCCTAACCTGTCTGTACCTATTTCGAACGGTGATGCATGTAATAATAATAATAGTCAAAAAAATTTTACATCGCGTAACAGTAAAAAGCGAACTCGTAAAAATGCCGATAATAATCGCAAACAAAAAAGTAAAGCTATTAGTGCATGCAACATCGAACGTTCATTTTTACAAGATAATTCTCGATGTGATAACAGAATATCTTATGATAATAATTTTTTAACGCATCCTTGTGATAGTTGTAATTTTAGACAGATGTCTTGTAACCGTAAACATTTCAATTTGCGTAATTTTACCATGAATAATAATAATTGTTTATGTGACGATGTTTTACGTGATAATATTTCGACATCACAAGCGCCTTACGTTAACCCGTGTAACGCCGCGGTGTCCCAGGTTAACCTGTGCAAAAACACGGTGTCCCGTTTTAACCATTGTGATGACACGGTGTCCCAGGTTAACCGGTGCAATGACACGGCGCCTTACGTTAACCCGTGTACCGCCGCGGTGTCCCACGTTAACGTGTGCAATAATACGAGGTCCCAGTTTAACCTGTGTAAGGACACGGCGCCTAATGTTAACCCGTGTACCGCCACAGTGACCCACGTTGAACCGAACGTGGCTTCCCACATTATTGATAATACATGTGGTGCAAATGTAAAAACGTGTCTGAATCCTAACTTTGTTCCAAATTTTGAAAATGATGTTCAGGCAAATGTTTATTTTAAAAATAATGTTGTATCAAATTGTAACGAATTTGTTAATACTAATAATAATGCAGGGTTATTGTTAGATAAGGAGGATGATAAAAATGTATTAAGTGATTATTTTATTTGTAGTGGAGATGATGTTTCAACCGGTGACGACCTCGCGAGACCCCCTGGTGGGGGAAATTTGCGTCCCATATTTGACATAAATATTTTGGGTTTTAACGGCACCGCGCTTATTGACACAGCCGCCAAACATTGTATCGCTGGTCATACTCTATATGCTCTCCTTCTACGCCAGAATCATCCCCTCCATCCTTCTTCGCGAGAAGTAAAACTAGCTGACGGAATAATCCGAAAAATGGAGGTGCTTACCACCACTTTACAGGTGTGCTTGGCTAATATAATAATCACTGTTCCCTTCTTAATTTTCCCGAATGCTACTAATAATGAGACATTATTAGGCATCGATTTCATTACGGCCGCTCGAGTCGTCATAGACTTTCATAGGAAAGTATGGTACTTCAGTAATGATAGTACGGTAGTACATGACCTGTCTTTCGAGCCCGCCTCGCGTAACGTAGCCTGCGCTTCAACGGAGGTCCTTAGAGATGATGAAGGTACTCATCTCAAACCAGCTGAGCGTCAAGCGCTGGCTGATGTCCTCACCAGGCACGCACAGGTTTTCAGAGCAGGGGGAGGTCCAAAACCTTATGCAGAGCATCGGATTGAAACAGGAGAACACCCGCCAATCGCGACGCCTCCTTACCGCCTGAACCCTTCAAAAAAGCAGGTGATGAAAGCTGAAATAGGTAAGATGTTGCAGGATGACATAATTGAATGCTCCTGCTACGTTCCAGCGTCTTATTGATCGTCTCTGTTCCTGCTCTGCTTTACAGGATGTAAGTATCCTCGCATATTTGTACGCATATTTGGTGATAAGTGAAGGATTCCATCGCCATCTGCAAGACCTCGAGGCTGTTTTAGTCGCCTTTCAGAAGATAACCTGCACATCAACCGAGTGAAATGCGCTTTTGCAAGAGAGAGCGTTAGATACCTCGGGCGCGTTATCACTCAAGAAGGCGTTTCCACCGACCCAGAGAAGGTGAGTGCTGTCCTCGAGATGAAGGAACCAGGTACTCTCAAGCACCTGAGAACCTTTCTGCAGATTTGTTCGTGGTTTAGAAAATTCATACCTAGGATCTCACCCGCTATTAGGGTCATTCTAGCAACCCCCCAAAGCCTGTGATACCCAAACGCAACCGCGGATGTCCAGTTGATACTGAGAGAGTGCTAGTCCAGGAACGAGGGCGTTTTCCAGGACTAGAGGGGGAGCATATAGCAAACCGCGTACACGCACTAGCGCCACCTAGTTGTTTTCCCGCAAAGGAAGTCTCGCGGGCGCGTGCCTAGCCGATACAGCTAATGTCCGTATCCGGAACGCGTGTTCGTTCAGTTCGCCACCCGCCGCCGCCTCGTCTCTCGGCAGCGCGCGCTATACCTCGGTTTTCTTTTGATTTCTTGTGTTCATGCATGACTGTGCCCAACACCCATAACTATCTTATGAATGTGTAGTGTGTACTTGTGTGTATTGCGACGAATAAACGTCAAATACCAAACAACTCCCTGATCTTTTACTTCTGTAAACCCAAGCAAGAGAGTCTCAGAATATTAATATAAAATAAATAAGTATTTATTTGCTAAAAATTTGTTTACTACATTCTAAACATCTTTTGCAATTACTGCAAGCAACATGTGGGGCCCACGGTTTGTCTACCTCTTTGAGTCTTCTAAAAACAGTTAATTGTTGTTTTGAGTTGTTTATCACATCAGTAGATGTTGTGTGACAATTACGCCAGGTTAATTTTTTCCCGGTATTTAAAAAAAAAAGAATCTAACAGTCATGAGACTATTGAATATTTTATTTTAATACTAGCTGTGCCAGCGGCTTCGCACGCGTGGATATCGGGTTTCAAAAATAACGGACTTCCATAAAATACCTATCTATACCTAGTGCCTAATTTTCAAGTTAAACCTCTAGCAATACATTGATGAAAACCGCATTCAATTCCATGCAGTAGTTTTCGCGTGAAGCGCGTTCAAACATGCAGGTAAAAAGTTCTCCCGTTTTCCCGTCACTGCTCTGCTCCTATTGATTGTAGCGTGATGAAAAGTATACTATAACCTGCCCAGGAGTATGAAGAATAATTGTACCAAGTTTCGTTAAAATCCGTTCAGTAGTTTTTGTTTCTATAACGAACATACAGACAGACAAAAATTTTACTGATTGCATTTTTGGCATCAGTATCGATCACTATAGTCTTTTTCAGATAGGATGGGTACGCTGACACTTGGGATTTGAAGTTTATAGTCATGTGGTAAAATGAAAATCGAAGGTAAAAAAATCGATTTTATGATTTATCGATTTCACTTTGTATGGAGAGAGAATCGATTTCGAGATAATTAAAAATTGCATGATTTAATAAATAAATATTTATTTATCATCCAAAATTATGTAAAACTAATCATTAAATCAATCTGAGTTTGAAGAATCTCTCCATTCTTCATTTTACATAGATAATTATTTTAATTACGATTAAACTTCCCATTTAAATGTAATATCTCAGTCGTGTTAAACATGATTTTCGATTTTACACCAATAACTGCTTATCCTTTATTAAGAAATTTAATTATTTAATAAAATTTATACAATAGTTGAAAAATCGTGAAGCGATTTTACGATTAAATCGGTATTATAACGATTTCAATGTTTCAATCCCTATGATAATACGTTTCAATTTACGCATCAAGCATTACTGATAAAAAATATTCAATGTATTAGATTTCTTTAGTTATGTACATTATAATGTTATTTATGGTTTCAAATACAAATTAAAGTAAATCTCTGTTTTAATGCGTTATAAACAAAGTGAAAACACTTTTTATTTTGATGATTATTTATCATTTTGTCATAGAAATTGCGTAAAAAGGATTCGTTGACAAGTGTCACTGATGTGTCAGCGTACCCATCCTATCTGAAAAAGACTATAATCAACCCCTGATAGTTATTTTGAAAAAATATTTCATGTACAGAATTGACCTCTCTACAGATTTATTATAAGTATAGATTATAACTCAAGAAAAAGGTTTTGTTATCATAATTACCACAAAAGCAAACTTTTTCAAAAATATGGGTGTTTTTTCTTTATTTTAAAGCATAGTGAATGGAAAACTAAGAAAAGGAATTTTAGGACAAAGAAATTTTTTCTTTATGTAGAGTTGTGTAATATAAAATTATTATTTCGTAGATGTGTATGTGATTGGAATTTTCGTTTTCAAGGGAATTACGACTGTACGTATATTAAAATGACTTCTAATTGAGCGATTTTGACGAAATAATAATTTTACCTACTATTACGTATATGGATTGTCTATTTAAATAAATTATAGGAATATTACTGTTATTGAAATAGTAACATATCAGATAATAATATCAGACAACATCTCATACATTTATTTGTATTGTTTTCTCTATCTCATACATAATTAGGTAGGTATGTACATTGCTCTAATCAAAGTAAGTACCTACCTAGGTAACTTGATACTTGGTGTTACGTAGGTAGGTATAAACATCCAAACACGGAACAAACACAAAATGTTAACACGAATGTTTGTCTGGATGACGAATGGATGGGAATCGAACGCCACGTCGTGGGGTCGATTCCCATCCGGGACAAACATTCGTGGTTCGGAAGGCAGGGGTCATACATAATTACGTATATATAAATTAAATAAAGTAGGTAAGTATTTAACTAACATAAGTTTAGGTTTTCTACTAATAGATTTGATTAACTCTAAATTACCTAAGTACATATACCTACCTACTTACTTTAAAGGCTCTATCCCAACAAATGGGTAAGTTGTTATGTGGCTGTCTGTACAAAAAACACATGAGGGGGCTACAAAATGAAACACGTGACAATAAATAACAATAGCTTTTTATTTTAATTAATTTACAGTAAGTAACTAACTTAATTACTATGGACATCACAGACACTTACTTATTAGTTAAATCTATCTATCTACGCTTAAAAATAAAAGAAACTAGATTTGAAAATTAAAATGTTTTTCCAAAATAAGTAGGTATACTTACAAGGTTACTAACAAAATAAAATAGAATAGAAATAAATATGTACGAACAATGACAGCATATAACGACAGAACAGAATGTAAGAACAAATAAGTACTAGCAAGTAAAGAATGGGAATACTTCGGGGCCTGCCCGCGGTCAAGGCGTCGTGGCTGCTCGAGTGCGCTAAAGTGGGGAAGCGCGTCAGCGAGGAGGGACATTTAGCGACTTTCTTTGGCTTTAAGGATCAGTCTGGTTAGTAGATACCTACTGTAGTCAATTTTTAGACGACTCCTTTCTAACACCTTCGACCACTAAAATCCAATGACTAAAGTAACACAGTAGCACAGCGACATTCGCAGCCAGCTCCAATATATCACAGGTAGAATAGAACCTGTCAAAACCGGCTCGATGGCTCGTGACCTCTGCCTTTTGAGCCAAGGGAGCAGTCACGTTAGCACTAAACTTTATCTTGAGACAGCTCATTTCGAATAAGTACCTACTTGCTATATTTAATCATTGAATCCAGAATCCAGAGCCCTAATTGCCTTTTCCATATTTTGGCCTACGATAAATACGATGACAGCATTATTTATTTTATTTTTTTTTTTTTTTCATTTTATTTTTTTTCACTTTTGTGTAAATATTGTTTTCCTATGTGCATAGTCATTGATTAGTTTTAGATGTTCTTTGTGCTCTCTTGTTTTATTTTGTTTGTTTATTTTTATATTAATTTATCTTGAATTCATTCATTTGTTTATGTACATAATTGTGTCCTATTCTGTTTTTGATACGGACGGACGGTTATTTTCTTTTTGACTGTGATTTATCCTCAGACGTCGCGAAAATGGGAAAAAAGAACACCAAGTCGCGTAGCACCTGGCTTGAAGTTTCCCGGTGGGCAGGATTCATAGGAATCTCAAAACGGGCAACTTTGCCCCACGTAATAGCGCAGATATAGATATAGCTTCCGTATATCCTCTGTTGAAACTCTATCGGCCTTTAAATTGAATACAGTCCACAACAGTTTATATTGTTAGTTAATCACTATCGTCTGTTTTTTTGTTGTATGTTGTGTTGTATTGTAACCTGTGGAGCCAATAAAAAAATCTTTCTTTCTTTCCACGATGTTCGTGGCGCAGAGTCAGCTAATTTGTATTTATACTTACTGTTTTATATAATTATGTACATAATTTAATAAATATATAAATAATACAAGCAAAACACTATTTATTTTTTACTGTTCGAATCAATGCACCCTTTCTCCTTTAGTTATACATAATTGAAAAGTGTCATGCGCTTGATGTAATGTAATAAAAGCAACCGTTTATAGTCACAAAAATGTTAAAACTATAGGTCGCCTCAAGGCATGGTCTTCTACTTACTTCTGGTGTCACCATGATCCAAAAAGTTCCTATGGACTAAAGGCGCAGATGTCGCTAGGAGTACTTTTTATTGAATAGGTAGGTATTCTGAGTACGTCCCTTATAATATAGCTAGCGAAATCTAGTGCCCGATAGCTAAACTACATAAGAAGATGAGACTAGTAGTTCGGCTTCTAGCCGCCATACGGAAATAAGAAAGGGGCGTCCCCCCGTACCCCCCTTCTTTTTGCCACGCAATTTTCCTATGAAAATATTGGTTATGGCATCTCCTCTTTGTATTTGCTTCGTGGTAGAAACAAAAAGGGAAATAAACTCTTTTAAGTCAGTGGTAGCAAGGAACAATTTCCTGTGATTCTGAACCTTGTTAAGATGTCTAAGAGTTGGTATTCATATTTGCTGTCCTAGTATTTAAAGTAGGGCAAAATATTAATAGGATAATTTAAGTAAGTGCAAGCCGCTGTGTAATCGGTTCATGATACTTCTATACCTACATATGTAATTATGCATCTACTAGAATCTCAATTACTTATTAGGTATACAGTTATTACAATAATATCTATTGCCACAACGATTGGTACATGCAACGCTTTAAATTTAAAACCGTTGGAGCTTTTGACACGTGAATGACATTGACATGAGGGCGTTCCAGTAAAACAAAATGTCAAAAATCAACGTCAGTGACGTTTTGTATGAGGGCGGGCGTTATTTTCACACGTGCCATATCATATAATCCTTGTCAATTTGTATGTACGAGTATTATTGTGCTTCCACTTCCAAATTCTCGAGTAACATAGGCCATAACGTGGAAAAGTATAATTTGAAAATGGAAGTTACGTATTCTAACTAGGTACTTAGTATGTAAATAAATAAATGAAATATGGACGTTACGTATAGTGCTTTTGTTGCCATGAATACCTTCTTTATCCTGTTTTGTGACTATTAATGGGGCTGTCATTGTACTCGTCTTTAAAGTAGACAGAGACGTGAGGAGTGACGCGTGCGTGCAGGCGACGCCGACGGTGAGATCTCTTGACTTGACTGCACAGTATTATTCTTCGGTTCAGCTGCAAGTTTCAGGAGGGGTCTGAAATAAAGAAAAGTAAGCTTATAGCAAGGCAGTCTTAAACTATGTGAGGGTCCATGGGTCCTTGGGCACAAGAGAATCTGGGGCCATTGGGGCATACTTAATAATTAGGAGATCTGATAGGAAAGCAATGAATTAAGTACTATCTTCGTTAGTCCAAGGGAACCAGTAACAAATGCACAACAATAATAAGGGGACCTGTTAGAAAGCGCTAAACAACGCTGGGGCTCTTGGACACAAGAGATTTTGTTGCTCTTATAAGTATGTGTCACCGGAAAATAACAAGACTCGTAAATTGATCAATTCCTAGGTAGTTGATTAACTCCCGGAAAATAATAAACGGCAGTTGAAATGTATTATCTAACGTATGTATTTTTAGTAAATTGATCAATTTACGGGTTCTTGCCGTTAAATCATCCGACGAAGGTGAGGTGAACGTTGATTGGTTCAATGGCTCACGTGGTGTTATCCATTTAAACAATCTGGGAACAGTGTATTAAGTTACGGGTAATAGTGCACCGTTAAATAGTACATTGATCAACAATTGGCCCATTTGAAGACGATTTTACTTGTGTCAAAATCGTAAATTATTAAATAACTGCCAGAGTACCATAAGTTGATCAATTGACTGAAATACATTGCGTTAAATAGGTAATACACTTTAACTACCGTTTGTTATTATTCCGAAAGTTAATCAACTGCCTAGAAAATTGATCAACTTACGATTTGCTATTTTCCGTTGATATATGCACAATAAATTACGTGCATAATAAAATAGGGTACCTTTATGAAAGCGGGACTGTGAAGGGCTAACGGATGATTAGTTACCATTTTTGAGACATAAAAAGAGAGGTTATCAAACGATTAAATTAAAGGGGAATCTGAGTAGCACGTATGTAAGGGAGCAATCTATCATCTTTTCGCTCCCAGCCACCCTCGCCCTTACCTGCCCGTAGTGCATCTTGATGAATGAATAACAGACGAGTCTCTGGCAACCGACTGGTGGCGGTATAACCATCACGATTGAAGGTGTAGCTAAATACCACCGATGACGGGCAGCAGCGTCACCGGAGCGAGGTGCTACGCCCAGCGATCGCCAACCCGCCTGTTCAGCGTGGCGATTATGGGTAAAACCTCCAGTTGTTTGCCCAGAGTGTCGAACAACTGGAGAAGCTTATGTCCAGCTGTGGACTGCTATAGGCTGATGGTGATGATAATAATAAATGTTTTTTTTTATATTGGCTCGACATAATGGCTTCCCTACGCCTGATGGAAAGCGAAAGAGAAGCCCAAGTCGCTGTGACAACGGGCAAGTAGCTGGTCAGTTACCTGTCAGTTGCCACCTTCATGCCGGCCCAACCCTAACCACGAGCTCCGAAAACCCTACTCATTTACTCCGTCATTTGACTGCAGTGTTCTATAGGGGATGAAATGTGGGAGATTAGTAGTATTATTAAGTCAGAAAAACTATTCTACTCACAGTTACAATAAATTCCAGTTGCCAGGCTGTCCCAGTGCCCCTGTCCACCCCCCAATCCACCCGTCACGTGAGATTTTCTCCCGTGCACCTGCGGTCTTACGCACGCCCAAAAAGGCGATGGGCCAAGCCGCAACTTCACTGACGTCTACTTGACAGCAGACGTCAACGTCTGTCGCAGCACATGGTAGCACGTGGTGGCGCGTGCACGGAAGGTTACACCTAAAAATAACACTAACAATAGAACACAAACTTAGGTACTAGAACTGGCGTCATCGCGAAAGGTGTCACTATCACTGAGCAATAAAATTCTGGATTGTCCGATAACCTCGCCGTGCACGTTGCTCTTTGAGGTTATGTTGCAAAGTGAAACACAGGAAAAGCGGGATAGCGGCACACACACGCTAGGACACCACCATCGCGCGAGTATTCTAGAGGGCAAACGTTATCATCAACTTTGAAAAACTAGGAGAAACCTCAGGTTATTGTGTAGTGTTAGGCACGCCGACAAAGTGTCCTCGCCTACTTCCTCCAGCGCATGTCCAGCCTCCGCCTCCTTCTCCACCGCCGGTACAATCCTAGTGGAGGGTGTCGTGGGCGCCGGCGCACCGGTCAGGATGCATCCCACTGGAGGAGCCTGGCTTTTCTTGCCCGATGTATTGGCAACCCGTCGTCGCACCGCCTCCTGGACCTCCTGGGGGGACGTCAAGCGGCGCTTCCCCACTCCGCTCTGCCTTACCGCCTATTGAGGGGGGGGGTGTTCATCCCCGATGGTGGTGTCCTCTGCAGAGACTGTCTCGGGTTAAAGCCAGCCTCCACAGACAAGGCCTCCAGGGCAGCCATCTCCACCTCCTTCCTCTGCATCTCCTCTTCCAGCAGTCGCCTGTAATCTTCGTCCTCCGCGCTCATAGGCTAGCTTGCATAGGACACGTCCCACCACCTTCCCATGGCCATACCAACCCTCAGGTTATACTGGCCGAATCGCGGGAGATGCGCGCGGATATTGCGCGTGGCCAGGCACTCTGCACTCCACCGCGCGCAGTTTCTTGACTCCCTACAAATTCTTTAGTCTTTACCTGTGTCCCTTGTTGTACTCTCCCCCCTTCTGGGGGCTACACATCACTCCTACGGGAGGCGCCTTCTGGCGCCGGGCAGCTCGGGCGGGTCCTTCGCGTGTGCCACTTGCGAACTCAGCCAATATCAGCATCAGGGTGAAACTGGAAAATATGAACAGAAACCTTTGTTTAACAAGCAAAACACATCCGTGTTGTTCCGGATTTATATCTATGTAGAATATTCTATCTATCTTTATATCTATCTAGAATCACCTTGACTGACCTATTCGCTTCAAGCCATCCTCACCTGCCCGTGGTGCATCCTGCCGAACAACGAACGAGGCTCTGGCAAACTGACTGGTGGCAGTAAAACCATCACGATAGAAGGCGTAGCTAAATACCACAGGCCGATGACGGGCAGCAGCGTCACCGGAGCAAGAAGCTACGCTCTGCGATCGCCAACCCGCCTGCCCAGCGTGGCGATTAAGGGTATATCCTCCAGAAGTTTGCCCTGGGTGGCAAACAACTGGAGAGGCCTATGTCCAGCAGTGGACTGCAATAGGCCGATGATGATGATGAATCTATCTAGAATAGGACCACCCATCTCATCTCGTGAGTGTCGTAGACTCGTAGAAGACGACAAGCGGAATATCAGGAAACGGGCAGCAGCGTTGACCTGGCTCCAAATAAAACCAACTGCGGTCGTCAACCCGCCTGCCAAGCGTGGTGGCTATAGCAAACCCAAATGACAATAGGCAGGATGGCTCAGTTTTGTCTACCCTATTGTCATTGGCAGGAGGTTGCGCAAGACTGGCCTAGATGGAGGCTCTTATTATTGGATGCCCAGACTCGGTTTGGGTCACTGCGCCGATCTAGTTAGTTATTGTCATTGGGGAGGTCTATGTCCAGCAGTGGACGTTAACATATCGTTATCATATCGACGACAGACTTTTTGTGCGATAGAGTCTGCGTCTGAGACATTTAAAAAAAGCATCTAGGTCCCTACAGCTCAGCCGACAGAATGATCGAAGATGTGCGTTAAGTCTGTGAAATAGCCGCGACAGATTTTTGCGCGTCGTGTGCGTTACTGCATATAATTGCGTCACAGACTAAAAAGTGCGTCACGGATAGTCTGTCGTCTGCGCTGCCCCTAATGATGATGATGATGAAGCAAAACACAGATTGTATTTATTTTATTTATTTATTTAATCTTTATTGCACATAACAATTTGTACAAAAGGCGGACTTAATGCCGCGTAGGCATTCTCTACCAGTCAACCATTGGGCGAGCAAGAACACTATAACATCGACGTCATCATCATCATCATCATGATGATGATGAAAGTACAAACGGTGGACTTATGCCGTGTAGCATTTTCTACCAGTCAACCATTAGGCGAGCCAGAACACTATAACATCGACATCATCATCATCATCATGATGATGATGATGATGAAAGTACTAATGGCGGGCTTAATGACGTGTGGCACTCTCAACCAGTCAACCATTGGGCGAGCCAGAACACTATAACATCGTCATCATGATGATGATTAAAGTACAAATGGCGGACTTAATGCCGTGTGGCATTCTATACCAGTCAATCATTGGGCGAGTCAGAAAACTATACTATCATCATCATCATCACGATGATGAAAGTACAAATGGCGGACTTAATGCCGTGTGGCATTCTATACCAGTCAACCATTGGGCGAGTCAGAAAACGATAACATCATCATTATCATCATCATGATGATGATGAAAGTACAAATGGCGGGCTTAATGACGTGTGGCACTCTCAACCAGTCAACCATTGGGCGAGCCAAGAACACTATAACATCGTCATCATCATCATGATGATGATTAAAGTACAAATGGCGGACTTAATGCCGTGTGGCATTCTATACCAGTCAATCATTGGGCGAGTCAGAAAACTATACTATCATCATCATCATCACGATGATGAAAGTACAAATGGCGGACTTAATGCCGTGTGGCATTCTATACCAGTCAACCATTGGGCGAGTCAGAAAACGATAACATCATCATTATCATCATCATGATGATGATGAAAGTACAAATGGCGGGCTTAATGACGTGTGGCACTCTCAACCAGTCAACCATTGGGCGAGCCAAGAACACTATAACATCGTCATCATCATCATGATGATGATTAAAGTACAAATGGCGGACTTAATGCCGTGTGGCATTCTATACCAGTCAATCATTGGGCGAGTCAGAAAACTATACTATCATCATCATCATCACGATGATGAAAGTACAAATGGCGGACTTAATGCCGTGTGGCATTCTATACCAGTCAACCATTGGGCGAGTCAGAAAACGATAACATCATCATTATCATCATCATGATGATGATGAAAGTACAAATGGCGGGCTTAATGACGTGTGGCACTCTCAACCAGTCAACCATTGGGCGAGCCAAGAACACTATAACATCGTCATCATCATCATCATGATGATGATTAAAGTACAAATGGCGGACTTAATGCCGTGTGGCATTCTATACCAGTCAACCATTGGGCGAGTCAGAAAACTATACAATCATCATCATCATCATGATGAAAGTACAAATGGCGGACTTAATGCCATTTGGCATTCTCTACCAGTCAACCATTGGGCGAGCCAGAACACCATAACATCGTCATCATCATCATCATGATGATGATTAAAGTACAAATGGCGGACTTAATGCCGTGTGGCATTCTATACCAGTCAACCATTGGGCGAGTCAGAAAACTATACAATCATCATCATCATCATGATGAAAGTACAAATGGCGGACTTAATGCCATTTGGCATTCTCTACCAGTCAACCATTGGGCGAGCCAGAACACCATAACATCGTCATCATCATCATCATGATGATGATTAAAGTACAAATGGCGGACTTAATGCCGTGTGGCATTCTCTACCAGTCAACCATTGGGCGAGTCAGAAAACCATAACATTGTCATCATCATGATGATGAAAGTACAAATGGCGTGTGAAATGTGATCCGATGGGACGAAGTCTTCCAGTGTTTACAGGATTTTACACATTCGGATCCTGGAGATGTTGGAACAACGGCTTAACGTGCTATGCTATATTATCACATGGTTCTGGTACTTCAACTAAGTACCTACTTAATTTCCTGATAGTAAAAACAAACGAGGCTCTGGCAACAGCCTGGTGGTGGTATAACTGTCGCAGTCATCTGGTTGAATCTGCTATTAAATTGAATGACTAGCGCGTTCATTGAATGACGACATTTAATTGAATGCCTAAAGGACAACTCGTCAAGTTATTGAATGAAACGTTCAACGTCTTGACTGAACGTCATTTTAGCACAGTCGTTGAATGGGTAAAAGTTTTTAATTTTTCTTTAAAAGTATCCGGAGGCGGCGTATTAATAGGTAAATCCATGCTGTCACACTATTTTATTACGTATAAGTCAGTTTAAAGTAAATCTAATCAAAAAAATATCAACACTCAGGTGATCATGTTCGACGCCATATTTGTTTTAGTGACTACTAACGCCGCGCGGGAAAAAAATGAACTAAATTACAATCACTTGACTGCTTTTACGTCCGCTCTTTTCAAAGAGCTATGTTTCAATCCGCTACCTAGTTGGACGTTAAGTGACGCGTGTTTAGTCAACGTTCGGTCTAGTCATTCAATTGAATGTCGTCATTCAATGAACGCGCTAGCGATTCAATTGAATAGGAGATTCAACCAGATGACTGCGACATAACCATCACGATGAAGGGCATACCTAAATACCACAGGCCAATGACGGGCAGCAGCGTCACTGGAGCGAGGAGCTACGCCCTGCGATACCCAACCCGCCTGCCCCAAGTGGCGATTATGGGTGGAGCTTCCAGGTCCAAATCTTGCCCAAAGATGCGAATAACTGGAGAAGCCTATGCCCAGAGGACAACAAGATGGCGGCACTAACGCATCAAAAATGTTGAACATTTTTCTTTCCAACAATTTTAAGTTATTGTAAGGGTAGTATAAGTACCTATTTAATCATACACGTGTAACCTCAATTTAACCAAGATATAAATCAATGATTTCATTTAATAAATGTTCAGTAGTTATCCAAACGCTGTTGTTTAACTTATCTCCGATTCCTCCCGTACATGGCGACCCTGCCTGGGCGCCTCGGTTTCGCGAGCGCGGTAATTCGACGCGGCTAGTCCTAAATACGGAGTGGAACTTTTTAACATGTATTGAGATTTATCAAAGTGAACAATGGATAGTTTAGTCAAAGATAATTTCGCGACCGGCTCGGACAATTTTTACAAGTTTTTCTCGTTTAAAAAAGTGAAAGAAACTGTATCATCATGGGCAGCAGCAAATCAAAGGGAGAAGTGATCATCGCACAGAACGCTGTAGGAGGGACAAACGATGCTTCGGCGGTGGATTTGAAGTATCATATGACCAGGACCAATGTAATCTTAACATGTATCCTGCTGATTGTCTTCTTGGGCATACTATTGTGGGACGTGGTGCGAAGAGAAAGATAGTTCTATTTTCACAATATAATATAATATTTACAAACTCACGTCTCACTTATTTAAAGAATAGAAGGAAGGAGAATGCGCGACAGGATGGTTATGATGAAGGAATATGTACACCGGTAGTGATTAAAACTGTATAAAAATATGCAACCAATTTTCTAAGCGATGTATGTAGATGCGGAAGAATGACAGCGATGAAGACAATGACGTTATGTACAATATGCTTTTTAGAATTTGAAATGCGTGATAACAATGAGGTCGAACGAAAGGAGGCGGGACGCCACACTATACCTATTCTACAAATTTTATAAGAAATGCCACTACAACTGGATTACGCAGCACATCAATAGAGCGGCATTGAGAAATTCCATTTTTCGGCGGCCCCCGGCTCCTGAAATGTCTAGTGGTCCCACTTGCGCGTACCGATGTTCTAATAAATCCCCCCCTAGTGCAGTGTGAAAGTGTATAAAAAAAAAGAGTGCGCGATTCCCCAATAATAAATAATATATTATTTTGTCCTCTTGATAAATACGGCAACGACGTAAGCAAATCAATATGGACTCGAACTTTTAATATTATGTAATTAAAATTTATTTACTCTTAGTGCTATATTAATCAATATTTAAATGTTAATCAACTACATATACTCAGGTATGTTACTTTTATTAATTTAAAACTACATTATGGTGGTAAATTATGGCAATTGTTTTAAAATCTTTATATAATGAATTAAAGGAGATACGTACATATTTAGTTACTAGCTGTGCCAGCGACTTCGTCCGCGTGAAATAGTTTCTTGGGTAGTGATTTTAATGACCCCCAGTGCCTGGCAGCTGGCAGCGGCGCGGCGCAGATCTCGGCGCGCTTTATATACCCGCGCAAACGTACAGCAGGCTCGACGTGATTAGTTAAATCGGCGTAACTTTTTTATTTATGGACCGATTAACATGAAACAAACACCAAATGTTAAGGGAAGCTTCCAGCAATATATTAGTGAAACCGCATCTTAATCGGATACGCGGTTACTGAGATTAGCGTGCACAAACATACAGACAAACAGACAAACCGACAAACCGACAAACAGACAAAAATTCCAAAAATCATTGTTTTGGGTACTATTGCATTAATAAAGGCCTCCCATAATATTTTTTCCCATATATCTTCCATGTACAGACAGCGATTCGTTACATTTTTATTATATGTATAGAAGATAGATAGAAGAAGAAGATAGGTCCAAGTAGAAGGCAAGGAAATATTTTGATAGATAAATTAGAGGCAGCTAATAAAGTGTACAAAAAATATAATAATTGGGTAAGTGAATATAAAGGTGATGATGCTGAGTTATTGAATTGCTGTAAGCATATTTTAGCTCTTTATAGAAATATTGTAGATTTGTGTCAAAGTGATTCGTCGTCAAGTGAATCAAGTGTAACCATGTCGACTTTTGAGTTGAGAACGGCTTTAAATTTATTACCCTGTATGACAGATATACGGAGGCCAATACAAAGCAATTGATTGACAATATAGAGTACTATGACTCTTTACTGGGAAGTGAACAATGTAAACAGAATTTAATTAATTTTGTCTTAAAAAGTAGATTGTCTCAGTCTGCAAAATTAAGGTTAAATTCAAGTTATTTAAATGTGACAGATTTAATTACGGATATGAAAAATGAGCTCTTACCTCGAAAGGCTTCAACTGCGATTTCTACTAAATTAGAACAAATAAAGCAAAATAATTTGTCTATTTCTGATTTTGGTAGGCAATTAACAGAACTTTTCGTGGATCTTACGATATCCCAAGCCGAAGGTGATTCCAAAAAATACGAAATTTTGAAACCTTTAAATGAAAAAATTGCGATTAAAAAATTTGCTGACGGCTTGCGAAATCGTAGGCTAAGCACAATAATTGCAGCTAGGAATTTTAGCTCTCTGAAGGATGCAGTCCAGGCGGCGCAGGACGAGGATGTATCCAGTTCACCAATCCCAGGCGAGATTTTGGGTATGTCAAAAAATAATAATTTTAACTCTAACTATAGACGGACCGATTTCAGAGGCGCTCGAGGACAACACAGTACTCGTTATTTTTCGCATAAGACAGGACGAGGTTTTCATGGAAATCAACAGCAGCGAGGGAGGAATCAGCAGACCAGTTCACCAGGTAATTCGGTGCGTGGTCAACATTTTAGAGGTCAGTACAGAGGTTTTAGAGGTAATAACTACAGAGGTTATTGGCGAAATCAAAGGGTACAGCATCAACCTAACGTTAATTTTATAAATGAATCTCAAGAAGTGCTACAAAATGTTCAACCAAGTTCTTTAGCAAAATCAAATGATACAAACAGAACATTTTTTCGTGACTAAACAGGAACCGTCTATTATGACATGCGATAGTGATTTCGTTGCATCATTTTCAATGAACGGAAAATTGTTTTCTTTTTTGATAGATTCTGGTGCATCTTTGTGCGCTATAAAAGAAAAATTTGTTGTAGAGAAAAATATTCCTATCCATAAAGAGAGCGTAACAATAAACGGGTTAGGTGGCAAAGTCCAAGCAATTGGATACGCTTACCTACAATTACAGGTCAATGATTTTACAATGAATCATAAGTTTTATGTTTTTAAAACGTTACCAATTTTGTCGGACGGTATAATAGGACGCGACTTTTTAAGAAGGTACAAGACTTTATTAAATTTTGAGGAAAATACTATGATTTTACGAGATGAGTTTAACACGTCAGTGACTATATCGATTTCAAATAAATGTAATATTTTATTACAAGTACCAGCTCGATGCGAATCAATTCATTTTATTCAGACTAATTTTCAGGAAGATTGTTTAATATGTTCAGACGAAATACAAAATGGAGTTTTTCTAGCAAACACAATAGTAAAACCCATTAATGGTGTTATACCTATAAAAATTATGAACACAACAGAAAAGGATTTATCTTTACCAACATTTAATATACAAGTCCATAAGCTCAATGAGTACAATATTTGCACTTTTGGTAAAAATAAAAATAATGCCGATCGTGTAAAACAATTATTTTCTGTTATGAAATTTTCACACATGAATGAAGAGGAACGGATATCTATAGAAAACTTGTGTGCGAAATATGCAGATATTTTTTATTTACCGGGAGATAAATTAAGTACGACCGATGTGTATGCACACTCTATAGCTTTAAAACCGGGCACGACTCCAATCTTTTCAAAACCTTATAGACTACCACATTCTCAAAAATCGGAAATTCAGCATCAGATAGATAAAATGATAGAAGAAGTAGGGCATAGCGAATCTTCGCTCGAATTGAGCCGCCCGTCCGGGGAAGGACCTCCACCCTATAGAATACCGCAGTCAAATGACCTCTGGGTCGTGTTTCTGCCGGTGAGTAGGGTTTCCGGAGCTCGTGGGGGGTTAGGGTTGGGCCGGCATGGCGGTGGCAACTGACAGGTAACTGACCAGTTACTTGCCCGTTGTCACAGCGACTTGGGCTTCTCTTTCGCTTTCCATCAGGTGTAGGGAAGCCATTATGTCGAGCCACTATAAAAAAAAAAAAAAAGAAGGAATAGTAAAACCGAGTAAAAGCGAATGGTCAAGCCCTGTATTATTAGTACCGAAAAAAGTAGATCCTACAGGTGAAAAGAAATGGCGATTGGTAGTAGATTATCGGAAGTTGAACGATTGTATTGACAACGATAAATTCCCTTTACCGGACATAACTGAGATTTTAGAATCATTATCAGGTAGTATTTACTTCAGTCATTTAGACTTACATCAAGGCTATTACAATGTGAATTTAGACAAAAGTAGTAGAAAATTTACTGCATTTTGTTCAGGACAGTACCAGATGACTAGAATGCCTATGGGCTTAAAAACAAGTCCTAGTTCATTCTCTCGCATGATGAATATTGCATTATCAGGTCTTAATTATGAAAAATGCCTTATTTATTTAGATGATTTAATTATTTTTGGAAGACAGTTAAATATTCATAATAAAAATTTACAGGAAGTTTTTGAAAGGTTAAGAGAAGTAAATTTAAAACTTAATCCAGAGAAATGTGATTTTTTGAAGAAAGAGATATTATATTTGGGTCATGTGATATCTAATAAAGGTATTTTACCTGATCCTAGCAAAATTGACATTGTAAAAAATTATCCACGACCAAATAATAGTGACGATTTAAAAAGATTCGTTGCATTTGTAAATTATTACAGGAAATTTATTAAAAATTTTGCTGAAGTTGCTCATCCGTTAAATTATCTTTCTAAGAAAAATGTACCTTTTATTTGGGATCAATCATGTCAAGATTCATTTGAAACACTTAAACAAAAAATCACATCTCCACCTGTATTACAGTATCCAGATTTTTCTGAACAAAACCAATTTATTTTACAAACAGATGCTTCGAATTATGCTATAGGGGCAATCTTATCAAACAAAGACGGACGACCCATTGCTTATGCTAGCAGATCTCTTAATAAAGCTGAGAAAAATTACCCTGTTATAGAAAAAGAACTTTTGGCGATAGTATGGGCAGTTAAATATTTTCGTCCATATTTATATGGCAGGTATTTTAAAATTCAAACCGACCATAGACCTTTGATTTATCTTTTCAATATGAAAGACCCATCTAGTCGATTGATGAAATTTAGATTGACGTTAGAAGAATATAGCTTTGACGTTGAATATATAAAAGGTTCGAACAATGCAGCAGCTGATGCGTTGTCTCGAATATCATTAACCGAACTGAAAGATATGCACGAAAGTGTAGTAAGCGTCATGACGCGTGCACAAACTAAAAAGTTAAGGGATATGCGAGTAATCAATCGGTAGATATGGTACCCTCAGATGATTGGCCTGATCAACCAAAAATCGTGGGAACTAATATTAAACCGAAAGATTCCGTGTTACTAATGTTTATTGATTTAAAAAATTATAGGAAAATGAAAGAACTTAAGCTTATTAGTTCTGAAAGTGAAGTATTGTGTTATGTTCCAAGTAAGAAGACAATTTATATTAAATATCTATATTCTCAATCGCGAATATCACGAGCTGAATTCGTGAGAGAGTTGGATACGTTATGTAAAATAATAAATGTAGAAGAAATATGTATAATTAAAAATAAAGAAAATGAGGATTTTATAGAAAAATTATTAGAAGAGATAAAGAAAAGTAAGAATAGGTCCGGACCGCGAATATGTGTATTAAAAGATGTAGAAAGAATAGAAAATAAAGACGATAAGCGAGTTATTTTAAATGACTTCCACCTCTTACCTAGTAGTGGCCATGCTGGTATGAGACGGATGTCAAATAATATTAAGAAATATTATTATTGGACTGGGTTAGATAAGGATATTAGAGAATTTGTGAAACGATGCGATAAATGTCAACGACAAAAACATTCTACACCGACTAAAGAGCCGATGGTTATAACTACGACCGCAAATTCGGCGTTCGAAAAGATATTTTTAGATCTTGTAGGACCGTTAGAAACGGATAACGGAAATTACTCTTATATACTTACCTTACAATGCGAATTAAGCAAATATGTTGAAGCTTACCCTTTAATTTCAAAGAAAACGGAGGAAGTTGCGAAAAGCTTTGTTTTTTTTTTTTTTTTTTTTTGTTGAGTTTAAATCTTGCGATCAGTCAGTTGACCATGAGCAGATAGGTTGCATGAGATTTGGCAGGATGAGGTGAACCCCAGTAGGAACACCAAATGTAGTACTTAGCCTATATAAAGGCTAAGTGTTCAGGATATTTCGCCTCTTGAGGCGATTCGGACAGCACGCTTTAGTGAGCTGAGCGGCGAGCTGGTTGGGATGAGTAGAAAGTCGGCTTTTGTATTTGTTTGTACATTCCTTTATCTCTTCCTTCACGGTGAGCATTTCGAGATGTTCGTGGACTTCCGAGTTCCTTATGAACCAGGGGGCGTTAGAGATTTGTTTCAGTATGTAGTTCTGAGTTCTCTGGATTATGGAGATATTCGAATCGCAGGCAGAACCCCACAGCTGAATCCCATAGGTCCATATTGGTTTCAGTATGGTCTTATATATTAAGAGCTTGTTGTCCACGGACAGTTTCGAGTTTCTGCCAAGTAACCAAAGCATACTTCTGAATTTAATATTTATTTCATCCCGCTTGGTTTCTATATGTTTCCTCCATGTGAGGCGTCTATCCAAGTGCATCCCCAGATATCTCACTGAGTTGTTACACGGGAGCTGAGTATCGCCCAGTTTGACAGGTGGACACATCTCATGCCGCAGTGCAAATGTGACCTGAACCGATTTGGAAGCACTGGCTCTCATTCGCCATTTCTCTAGCCATTTGTTGATATCAGCAAGACTATTTTGCAGTAGTTCTGATGCTTTTATTGGGCATCTGTGGGTTGCTAATATTGCTGTGTCGTCAGCATATGTGGCTATTGTAACGCCAGAAGTTTGTGGTAGATCTGCCGTGAATATGGTATACAAAACAGGACCGAGTACAGAGCCTTGAGGAACGCCCGCCATGATATTATGTAGCTCTGATCTTGCATCATCCTCGCTGACCCTAAACAGTCTGTCTGTCAAGTAGGACTCCAATACATAGTAGAATGGGTAGGGCAGATAGGTCTTGATCTTGCACAATAGTCCCCTGTGCCACACTCTGTCGAATGCTTGTTGTACGTCAAGAAATGCCGAGGCACAGTATTCTTTCCTTTCCATGCTTCCTCTGATAACAGCACAGACTCTGTGTATCTGCTCAATTGTAGCGTGTTCAGGTCTGAATCCAAACTGATGGTCTGGTATTATGGAGTCTGCAGAGAGTGATTGCATTAATCTGCGTAAAAATATCTTTTCGAAAACTTTTGACAGCACCGGCAGCAGACTGATAGGCCTATAAGAAGTTATCTCGTGTGCAGGTTTACCTGGCTTTAGGATCATTATTACTTCTGATATTTTCCATAGTAGTGGGTAATATCCGACTCTGATAATGCTATTGAAAATATGTGTGAGATGCACAATTGCCTTTTTTGGCAGTTGTGTGAGCACTGCCTTGTCAATCATGTCAAACCCCGGTGCCTTCTTATTTTCCATGATTCTGATTGTGGTTTTGATTTCCTGAGGCGTGATCACTTTAAGTGGTGGATCGAGCTGGAAGTCCTGTTGGAAGACGTCATTAACTTCAGTATCCTCTGGTCCCGATTGTGGTTCATTAGGGACAAATACCTTTTTTAGGTGATTTGAGAATTCATCTGCTTTCTCCTGAGCCGTCTTTGCCCACCGGTTACCCTCTAATCTTATGGGGGGTTTTGGATTTGTTGGTTGATTGGACGCCCTGCACGTTCTCCAGAGTGAGTAATTAGTGGCTTTGGTAGCCGTTAGAGATTGCAAATAGGTCTCAGCCGCTGTGCTTTCTGCTTCTTTAAGAGTTGTTTTAAGTTCCCTTGCAGCTTTGTTATAGGCCCTCTTATCATCAGGATGGCGACTAGTATGCCACACTCTGCGTAGTCTTCTCTTTTCCTGGATGCTTTGTCTGATTTCTTGTGGAACGGGTCTATGTCTGTGCGTCTTAGGCGCTGGCGCCTTTGTACTTCTCCAACAAGCATCTTGAACTAGTCTTGTGAAGCCATATACGGCATCATCCAGGTCTTCACTATCTTTCAAGGATACATTCAGTCTCAGACTGCTGTCTATTATGTTCCTGAATTCGAACCAATCGGTATGGCGATTATACAATCGCGCTTGTTTATCCTGATATTGCACTGTCGTGCTCACATTCAGTATAACAGGAACGTGGTTTGAGGGACCATCCAAGCATGACTCAACTCTGAAAAAGAGTCGATTTAAGCCTCCCATGACATAGAAGTCAATTACGTCTGGTAGTCTGTTAGGATCCGTGGGCCAATGGGTAGGTTCAGATGTTGCAATTGACGTTAAGTTGTTCCTGTCAATACACTTTTTAAGCTCTCTACCTCTAGTAGTGATAAGCCTGGATCCCCAATGGGCATGTTTGGCATTCCAATCTCCGCCGCAAACAAAGCGTGGGCCAAGGGTGTTAAAATAGGTTGTGAACAACTCTTCTGTGATCCTATGCTTAGGCGGGCAATAAACCGATGATACGTTAAAGTTTCCGTTCTTGTCAAATATTGTTACAGTTGTAGCTTGTATTTGTTCTGTTCTATATTGCAGGTGCTCACAGTGCTTGATGGACGATCTTATTATAACCGCTGTTCCGCCATGTGCCGTTCCATCCGGATGATCAGTGTTATACACATTATAGTTTTTAATTCTAATCTGTTTATTGGCTGTTAGGTGTGTTTCCGATATAAGAAGAATATCAATACTGTGAATACTCAGCAGTACCTCTACTTCTGTTTTGTTGGGGGATAATCCATTAATGTTCCACGCAGCTATTTTTAACGGATTATATGGTAAATTTGTTGACGAGTGTTGTTATGAGCCCTAATAGGGTCGTCATTTGTTGTAGGATGATATTTAGTTTTTCAGTTTGTTTTATGAACATTGCCTCTATTGATTCAGTAGATGGTGGTTTAAGGTCCTCATATTCAGGTCTATCGTTCTCCTGTGATTTTGCTGGTGCTTTTTCTGAGTATAATAGCTTTTTCTTATGTAGTTGTGGGCCATTTTGCTTGTTTTTGTCATGTTCTGAATTAATTTCTACAGGGAGGTGTTTATCTGTTTGGTTTTCTTTCCTTGTAGCATGCCTGGGCTGTTTCTGTGTCTTTCGTGCTAGAATTTCTTTATATATTTCACAGCCTTTGTAATTAGCCGGGTGTGGGCCAAGGCATAGAGCACACGTAGCTGGAGTGGTTCGGTCAGCTTTTGGACAGTCCCTAGTATTGTGAGCTCCTGCACATTTGAGACACCGATATGGTCTCATGCAGTAATTTTTAGAATGCCCATATTGCTGGCACCGCTGACATTGCACTATTGTTGTTCTCTTCTTTGGGTCCTCTATTTGTACTACTTGATGGTAGATCAACTTTATACCCTTAGCGGCTTTGTTATTTAGGCCTGCCTGTAGATTTACAAAGAAGGTTGATGTGGGTTTTTTATCAGGTCCATATTTGCAGTTAACAATTTCGCCAATGACTACGTTTCCCGTTTCTTCGAAGGCTTCCTTGATGGCACTGAGAGGGGTAGTATGATGAAGATTCCGTATGACCAGTCTGCAGTTTCTTCCCTCTTTAGTGTTAAATGTGTGTCCTATAAGTCCATTCTCTCTGATGATAGATACTAGCTTCTTGTATGTATCAATGTCTTTACTGTTTATTCTGAGTTGGCTCTTACTAATATTCTTGTAGCTGAATGTGGCTTTCTCAACTACTGTTTCTAGAAGTTCTGTGAGCTTATTTAGGTCTGTGACTGAGTAGAGCATAATTGGTGGAGGTTTATTAACTTTTTTATGGTTATGTGCAGTCTCGGATTGGTCTGTATTTTGTTCATCAAGTGATAGCCCAGAGAACCTGTTTGAGGTTTGTATGCCTTCAGGTGAGTTTGTCTCATGAATTCTCCTTTTTTTAGATTGCCTAATAGTTGGGGCTTTTTGCCAGGGAGGGCAAGCATTTGGCGCTTGTTGACTTATCTCAAGTGGTTGTTGTGGTTCAGAAGTTTCTGCACTTGGATTTGTTGGAAGGTTGCTCATAGAGTTACTTCTTGGGCGCGTTATGAAGAGGCTCGGATGGAAGGCCTGCTGTACTAGTTTTTTGTTTCCAATAACATTTACAGCCACTGGAGCTTGGTCACCTACTGCAGTGGAGTCTTCGGTAGCAGATTTCACACTCTCTAGCCCGGGTACTAGGGAGCGCCGGGCGTTAGCCGGGTCGCATGACAAAATACTCTCATTCAAATTCGACATTTCATATACGAGGGGGGTGGGAATAATACAAGTAGCAATTTCCCAAGCTGCTACTGCCACTATTTTAAAGGAGATTTGGTTCCTTTAGGCTCATGGTAGCCTTAGACAGGTTATTTACCGCCGCCTGTTGCTCGGCGTTGCTGCCCGTTTAGCACCACCCGGGGGACACGTGTAGGGTGGGCCTAGGAGAAGGTGGTAAATCCTACGGACGCGGGCTGCTTCATCCCCCATTTGTTAAAAAGTGTTGAGTGTTGAAAAGCTTTGTTAACAATTTTATTCTTAGATATGGTGTACCCAAAGAGATAGCTACAGATAGAGGTAAGGAATTTTTATCATCTACTTTCCAGGAAGTGTGTAAGTTATTAAAAATTAACCAATTAAATTCAACTGCTTATCACCATCAAAGTATAGGTGCATTAGAGGTATCTCACAAAAACCTAAATTCTTTTCTGAGAATACATACTGACAACCACCCAGAAACATGGAGCCAATGGCTACCATTTTGGTGTTTTGCATATAATACTTCAGTTCACTCAGAAACACAGTTTACTCCTTTCGAATTAGTGTTTGGAAAGAAATGTATTTTGCCTAGTAATTTATGTAAAGCAATAGATCCGATATACAATTATGAAAGTTATCCCTATGAATTAAAATATCGTTTGCAAGTTTCACAAAAAGAGGCAAGAGATAATTTACTTAAGACTAAAATTATGAAAATCTAATTATGATAAGTATATAAATCCCGTGAAATATACTGTGAATGATTTAGTGTTAGTAAGAAATGAGACAACAAATAAATTTGAACCATTGTATTTAGGTCCTTATAAGGTAGTAAAAGTTTCACCACCAAATGTTGAAATTATAAGAAATGGAAAATCAGATGTAATTCATATGAATAGAACTAAATTATATTGTACTTAAACGTAAAACATACCATAATGTAATAAATAATGTTATAATGTATCAATGTGATAAAAAAAAATCATATAAATGTAATTTTTTTTTTCTATCAAGGGGAAGATGAAGATGTAAGGGTAGTATAAGTACCTATTTAATCATACACGTGTAACCTCAATTTAACCAAGATATAAATCAATGATTTCATTTAATAAATGTTCAGTAGTTATCCAAACGCTGTTGTTTAACTTATCTCCGATTCCTCCCGTACATTATTATTATGAAATATAATGTGGACTTAAGGTTTCCCGCCCGCGGCCAGAGCGACTTGGGCTTCCTTTTCAGCTTACCATCAGGCGAGAGGAAGCCACTATGCCGAGCCAATATAAAAAAAAAACTTACGGGATAAGGGGCTGCGCAGACGACAGACTTTTTGTGCGATAGAGTCTGCGTCCGAGTCATTTAAAAAGAGCATCTAGGTCCCTGCAGCTCTGCCGACAGAATGATCGAAGATGTGCGTTGAGTCTGTGAAATATCCGCGACAGATTTTTGCGCGTCGTGTGCGTTACTGCATATAATTGCATCACAGACTAAAAAGTGCGTCACGGATAGTCTGTCATCGCTGCCCCTAAAGGGTTTCGAAAGTTTCGAATGGGCATGTAAGGGAGCGACCCACCATCTTCTTACTCCACGCCACCCTCACCTGCCCGTGGTGAATACTGCCGAATAACAAACAAGGGATAACCGACTGGCGGCGGTATAACACGATTGAAGGCGTAGCTAAATACCCCAGCCCGCCTGCCCAACGTGGCGATTATGGGTCTCCAAGTGTTTGCCCAAAGTACCTAACAAACAACTGGAGAGGCCTATGTCCAGCTGTGGACTGGGATAGGCTGATGATGATGATGACTTCAGAACGCTAAAATGTAGATTAAATCGGTCTATCCGTTTAAATTAGAAGCTTCATTGACCTTATACAAACACACACCCGTATATGTAAAGTCAAGACACGTGGAAAGTTAAAAATAAGTTTTGAAATCTAAATAAATACAATATTAGAATGATAATACTGTTATTTTTCCAAATTAATTCCATAGATTATGTTGATTTTTACTGGTTAATCGGACATGACCTCGTCGACAAACCGAGGACCTACCTATGTATGTAGTTAAAATTATACAGAAAATAAACCTATGCATGTCCGTAATTTGATTTTGCTACCAAAAACAATAGAAATAAGAAATAAAATAAAAACATACATACCTATCTCCTTAAAACGACTTGATAAAACACTGGAAACTAATCATTTTTGATGGGTGAATTAACTTTGTTTATAGATCGTTTTCTTCAAAATAATAATCAAACTGCTAAATTAATCTGAATTACTTGATTTTTTCTTGTCTTTTAGGTATGTAAGCACTAAGCAGATAAAAACTTCTATTTCACTATAAGTTGTGACTGACTGATTCTAAAGGGCCCCATATACGGTACGATTTGTCTGTACGATCCGTCGCTTCAGACCAATCGAAACGACGAATCGATAGTGTATATTAAGATCGTTAACGATTTACTTCATCGAAGACGATATCAGAAATCGCAACAAAAACTCATGCGATCATGAATATCGTAACCGACCAGGGGCCCAACTACAGAAAACGAAAACGATACTTCAATAATTTAATAGATCGACGATCGAAAATCGACGTTGACGAATTTTAGATCGTATATTCAAACACGGGAGGGACAAATGAGAGAGATTTATGGGGCAAAAATACGCGATCCGTTCAACGAACGATCGTTTTCGTTTTCTGTAGTAGGGCCCCTGGTTCCGTCATTCTCATATTATGCCAATTATGCCAATCTTCTGGATAGAACCTTAATTCCTTTAAAATATTTATAAGCGAATAATGGTTTCTCTGGAATAGCCATTTCTTAACCCACATTTTTCTAGGCTCTTTTTTTGTTTTGTTTTGTAGCCGAATCAAATTACCGCCACATAGGTAAGGAATAGAAGTTCATTTTCCATTTTATTAGGCACGTATTAAATTATTAGAACACGTGTTTATACTTCATCATCATCATCATCAGCCTATTGCGGTCCACTGCTGGACACAGGCCTCTCCAGTTGTTCACCACTTAGGGCAAACATCTGGAGGATATACCCATAATCGCCACGCTGGGCAGGCGGGTTGGCGATCGCAGCGCGTAGCTTCTCGCTCCGGTGACGCTGCTGCCCGTCATCGGCCTGTGGCATTTACCTACGCTTTCAATTGTGATGGCTATACCGCCACCAGTCGGTTGCCAGCGCCTCGTTTGTTGTTCGGCAGGATGCACCACGGGCAGGTGAGGTTGGCTTGGAGCGAAAAGATGATAGGTCGCTCCCTTACATCCCTATATACTTCAGTTTCAAATAAATAAATGATCGATCGTTACGAACGACCAATCGTTTCATGTATAAGCGTTATTTGCGATGCGATCAATCGTCACGATTTTCATCAGATCGATCGTACAGACGAATCGTACCGTATATGGGCCCCTTTAAGGGCCCCATATACGGTACGATTTGTCTGTACGATCCGTCGCTTCAGACCGATCGAAACGATGAATCTATAGTGTATATCAAGATCGTTAACGATTTACTTCATCGAAGACGATATCGGAAATCGCAACAAAAACCCATGCAATCATGAATATCGTAACCGACCGGGTTCCATCATTCTCATATAATTATGCCTATCTTCTGGGTGGAACCTTAATTCCTTTAAAATATTTATATGCGAATATAGTTTCTCTCTCGATCGCCAACCCAGGCAGGTGGGCAGGTGCCCAGCGTGGCGATTATGGGTATACCCTCCAGATGTTTGCTCTAAATGGCGAACAAGTGGAGAGGCCTATGTCCAGCAGTGGACTGTGAAAGGCTGATGATGATGATGACTGGTTTCTCTTTAATAGCCATTTCTTAACCCACATTTTTCTAGACTTTCTTTTAGTTTTATAGCCGAATCAAAGTTACCGCCACATAGGTAAGGAAAAGAGTATAGGTAAAGAAAGAAGAAGTCATTTTCCATTTTAATAGGCACGTATTGAATTATTAGGACACGTGTTTATACTTCAGTTTCAAATAAATGAATGATCGATCGTTACGACCAATCGTTTCGTGTATGAGCGTCAAAAGTAATGCGATCAATCGTCACGATTTTCATCAGATCGATCGTACAGACGAATCGTACCGTATATGGGCCCCTTAAAGCAGCAAAGGTCTACCCTCAAAATGATTAAAATATTTTCATCACGTCACCTACATTTTTGCGGTGCAAAATTAATATTTATGTCTAATCTGTGGAAGTGCCGAATCTAATAAAAAATATTATTTTATTATTTATAGTTAGTTAATACCATGATAATACATAATACTTTGCCATTTACGGGTGAGTTCGAATTAATAAATTCCAAGACATACATTCTACTGTATTTACATTAGTTCCGCCGGTCAGCACGAGATGGCGCCGTACTCTCAATTAAACTACTATCTATATCGAGTGTAAAAAGACCCTTAACGAAGCCGTGAACTACATGTTCTCCTGGTCATGACGAACATCGTTAGTTCTAGAAAAATACCTGGGAAATGTATGGTTCCTAAGATATTGACCTTCAAAGTTGAAAAAAAAAAATTACGTTTTTCATATTAACGCTTATAAAACGTAATTACTAACATTTCTTCTAAAGAAACCATATCTGAATTTTGAATATTTCTCGGAAAACTAGGCCTTTCAAATCACGGCCCGCAATGTACATCGCACGCGCACACACAGTCACTATCCCCTGTAGCGACCGCAGCGCACGCACACGCGCGGGCGCGCGTCAGGTGTTCGCCCGCGTATCGGAGGTCAACGACTTGCGGGCGGGAAAACTCAGCTGATAGCTCGACCCTGTGTAATTTAATAAGTTACCTTACCTAGCTAGGAATGTACCTACTGTATGTAAGTAGCTGCCAATTACAATAATCATCTCATTTCCATTTTATCGACATTCGGAATGCATTACCCACCGTAATCTCAGTTGCAGAACTCAAATCGTGTTAGAATTCCTCTTGGGGGCTTCAAAATACTGCGTTCATTGATTTTCGATGGAGGGAAGATACCTAAATACCAAATTGCACTTACATGTTAGGGGGTTTGCTCCGTATGCCCACTCCTGAACAAATTTCCACCAATCGGTGCTGCTAATCTCGTAGGAGACTAGCCGACTAACGTGCACAGTTGTGTGCTCAAACCCTGTACTTTCTCTGTCGCTATACCCTTATAATCCGATCCGAATCCTACCATTCTGACCGGAGAGAGATCGGTCGCAGGTCATAAGGTGGTTTCCGATGGACTTGGGTGTAATACCGGCACTACCCTGGCTCCGGAGCTACTAACTAATTTCTTTAAAAAGAAATACCTACCTAGGAACAACTTTAGGGACAACCTGGGATTCAAACCCGGGACTTCTCGATTGACGGGTGACACCTGCGACCAATAAACAGACCAATGCGACTGTAAATGAGGATAGAATCGATCATATTGGGCACATAAAGCATGTAGCGAAAACTTGCATTTAATTTTAATTTCAGTCCAGTCGCAATTTAGGAAGAATACTAACTTTTGCTACTAACTTTCCTGCAGGATTGCATGATATTTCATTGCTAATTTTCAAATTCAGTTATTTATTATTAAAAAGATGATACTATGTGATGATTAATAACGATTGGTAGTAAATACAGTTGTTCTTCATAATTTACTCGACAACAGTTAATTTTTTAAGCAGGATTACAAGTAAATGTAACTTTTTTTCTTCATACAAATAGCGCATTCCAAGCGCCTGAGGGAATTCTACCAACTATTTCCTTATTCGGATTTAAGGACGAAATTAGAGTTTCAACAATCAGAAGAGCATTTCTAATAGTCAAAATGTAAGTAGGTACTTGTTGACTACCAAGTACATAAAACAATACATAAGTAAACTCTTAGAAAAGCCAGAAATTATTAAAATGATACTTTACGTAGGGCCCTTCTTACGTACCTAATGTTAATTGAGACGTAGGGGAGAGTCGGGTAGCCTCGGCCACATAAACAAAAGTCATGATATCTTGAAAAGCAACGGAAATAAACATTTATTTTTAAACTCTATCGTCAACTGAATATATATCTTATAATGTTAATTAAATAACAAACTGAAAGCTTTATTATCTTAGCTTAAATCCAGCCTTAAAAGCAGTGTTCTATATTTGTTAAAATAATTTTTGGAGGGTAGCCCCGGACATACAATTACTGATGACCAAATCGTCCTTTAGGCTTGCATACGTCACAATAGTAGTAAGCCAGCGATGGATCAATATCCACACACTCTTCGTGCGCCTAGTCTTTGCATCTATGACAGTGGATCCATCTTTTTCAAACGTTTCTCCACAAATGATGCATTTTATATCATGGTCTCTCTCTACCTGAGTCAAACTTTGAATATTCTTCTTTGTTTTCATTTTATTAATTGCCGTCTTTTTTTATTCATTTTAGTTTTATTCATACTTTTAGTTTTATTAGTGACAGCCTTGGTTTTGTTGGTCGCAGCCTTCTTCTCCACCAACGCATTTTATAAGGTGAAGTTGATTCTGTAATTTCTTCAAATGTCTCAACATAATAATGAAAAAAGACTGTAACACAGAGATTGATAGACAAACAGACATGGTACAAGTACCACGGTTCCTAATTTCACTATGCAATCTAAGAAACAAAACATTTTGTTATAAAATAAATGTCCGAGGGTACCCGACAAAAAAGTGTCCGATTGTACCCGACAGCCTCGATCCTATGTTTTTATTTATATCGGCAATATCAATAAAAGCAATGTCAAGTATTTACCTAATTTGTTAACTATAACGACTACCTTACAGAATTAGTAATACGTTGTGGTGAAGTTCTTACATTGTATAAACAATAACCGCATTTAAAAAGTAAACGGCGCACACAAAGGTATAGGTCCTGTTAAACAAACCAATGTCACGTGTTGTTCGTCCAGCAGCCGCGGCCCGTTTGATATGAATGTACGGCTAAATGGTGTTGCAGTCGTGTTGATGTGACACTTGTGCATGTATGTGTGCGAACTTTCCTGTAACTAACACTGGCCGAGGGTACCCGCCGGCCGGGGCTACCCGACTCTCCCCTATTGAAATTGAATTGTGTTTGAAAAGACTACTTATGTTTAAAAACATGTTTAATTTTACCCCGAGTAGGTATCTACCTACGACATAATCAGTAAAACCTAAAATACCTGTGAAAAAATACGATAATTTCTATTGCCGACATTGCCGTAGGTGGTGGTGTTGCCATTAGAGCATTCAAATAAATAACTTTTATTATTTAAAGTAATAATTTTATCAAGACAATAAAATGTGTTATTTATTTCATAATTGGGTGTAAGTTAGCTAGCTAACCAAGTTTTTACGTAAGTAGGTACATTTGCAGCGTATAAGTAAATTATGGGCGGTTATTAACCTGGTTATTGGTATCAGAACCTAATGATAAATTGTTGAATGCAACACATTAGCGATGAATAATACTAGAAAAACAACAACTCCAATCATTAGGTGGTAACTTCTGTAACCTTAAACGCTCAGACTCCAGAAAATTTAGGTACCTACTTATAGCAAAAATGTTAAATGAGTGAGAATTATTACATTGCCTTAGCAACTTTCAATAACGTGTATTATTGATGCGGATTTGTTAACTAGTTTAATTTGATTTTTAGGTGAATTACTTATTAGGTATTTTAAATAAATTTTAATAATTAAAATTATTACTAGTTAAGTAACTAGGTACTGTACAGTATATCCATTTAACTAATTGCTAATCTCATTTTGTAATTTACCGCAAGCAAAACAAAATTATGTAACCTAGTTTATAAAATGGCAACATTCGGCGCGCGCGGCGACTCTAATAGCCCGTTTACACTCGCGTGCGAGTGACGAGGCGAGGCGCGAGGCGAGCGACGAGGCGAGAGTGTGAACACTCGCTCGCGCCTCGCCTCGCGCCTCGCCTCGTCACTCGCAGCGCTCGCGTCGCGAGCGGTTTTTTGGTCACGAGTCAAAGGGCCTCGCGACGAACGCGAGCGGGGTGTTTACACTCGCGCTCTCGCTTCATTCGCGGTTCAGCGTTGTGCCGCGCAGGTCGTTAAAATGGATTAGTCTTATGAGGAAACATTTAGATTTATTGGAGCATTTCAAAGGGAACCAATAGGCTATTATGGCTAAAAAATTTTAATTTGTCCGTCTTTTAGCTTATTCATAAATAAAAGACACGTATTTTTCCTTTTTTCAATTAAATAAACAATACCAAAGATACAAGGCATCAAAAGTTATTAGTGGGAGTCTTTGACGTAACTCGCTCCCGTAAAAAATACCTCACCGAGTGACGTCACGCGTAATTTCAACGGGCTATAACTTTGTAAGTTTTAGTCTAATTTACAAATAAAAAAATACGTGTCTTTTATTTTTGAATAAGCTAAAAGACGGACTAATTACAATTTTTAGCCATAATAGCCTATTCTGTGGAACCCAAAAATAAATACCATAAAATGAACTAAAAAGTAAACGATGCGTGGAAGAGGTTGTCATTACAAATGAAATGAATAGACCTTTAATTGATTTAAAACATAAGACATTTTACTTTTTTATTTGTATTTAATGTGTGTAGTTCAATAAACCATGACTTGTTGCCGCTAACATTTCGACGTCCTCCATTGTCGCGAGCTCAACGACAACTGAACTCGTGACGAGAGTGTAAACACCAAGCTCGTTTCGGGGGGCGTGGCGCGAGTCACGAGGCGAGGTACGAGGCGAGTCGCGAGGCGAGAGTGTAAATGGGGTAAAAGGATTTCTGCGCTTCCGCGGAAGTTAGGTACCTAATTTTTCAGTTCGGTTCTAAACAACATCGAATGCGTTTTGATTTCGGATAATTTCGCCTCGTTGTGTATTTTTCTTTTGTGTTGAGTTGAGTGTTATTTGTTGTGTTGTGCTGTGATCAGTGATTAGTGTCGAAGGTGCCATTCCATGCATACAGCGCTTGCGAGTACGTTAACATGGTGTAGGTACGGTATGGCCATACATGGAAAAGTGCTTCTGAGGCACTGCGGCTGTATTCATCGTTCGTTCCACTTGGTACCAGAACGATGGAGCTCCGCCATACATTGTGAGACCCGGCCGTGAGCAATGGCTTGGCAACCAGTAGATCGGGCGGTTCAGGCCCCATACGTGGCCCGCGCGTTCGATAGACTTGACTAACTTGGATTTCATTTTGTGGGGCTTCGTCAAGGACCTTTATGAAGGTTTTCGACCGCCCACCCGCACATCGCCAGTTCGAGCCACATCTTGTCCGCTTGGAGAGACCTACACTAGAAGACAACGATGAGTACTAGGTAAGTACCTACTTAGACCTCATTTAAGGAGACGCGACACGACAGTCAACACGAGCTGCGATTTATAGCGAAGTATGGAAGCACAACAAATGCCAGTGACGTCGCCTATTGCGTCATGTCGTTTGTCTTAAAACCTGTGATTTCATACATTCAAAATAAGTGTTTTTATGTGTAAAATAAGTGTAAAATAAGGGTACAATAGGTAGTTTAAACGTATTATTGTAGTTCTCATAAATTTTTGGCAGGTGCCACTTTGGCAAGTGGTAGGCAGGTGGTGCCTAGTTGCCAGTTGAGCAGAGTGGTCTGCTAGGTAGTCACTTCCAGTAGTTTCTTCGAGGTATCTTGAGGCAGAAGTAAAACTCGACCAGAAGGTAGAATTTGGAATATTTATTCGGTAAAAATGTACAATTTATAAAGGTAAAAAGTGTGTATAACTAGCGCCTAAATAAATGATTATAAAGACAAACAGAGTAAGTACCTAGGTAACAAAATTGTGGCACGTGTAGGGGGAAAGGGATGCAGTGTATGTATCCGTCTCGCTCGCACGATCGGGGCAGCGCAGTCCAGGGCTTGGAATACCGGTAAAAATATGGTAACGTTACTTTTGCCTCGCCGAGGTATCGATACTTTTTTATGTAGCGATACCTAAAGTAGCGGTAATTTTTAACGTTAAAAATTACCGCTACCTTCATGATGGTATCGGTAAAAAGTATCGGTAAACGTTCAAACGTTACTTACTTAATTTTGGATTAAATTCATTCTCTGTCTCTATCGCTCCCACCCAACATGGTCTCATGCGTCTCGTGTCGCGAAGTTGCCGCTCTGCTATAGGTAACCGTGCGGAGCGGCAACGCAGCAAAGTAGCGTAATAAGTATCGTTACTTTTACCGGTAACTAAAGCAGGTATCGATACTTTTAACGTTATATTGCAGTATCGATACCTGAAACTTAACGTTAAGTTTTCGTTCCGGTAAAAATTACCGTTATAATTTACCGTTAAAATTTAGTATCGCTACCGACTTACCGGTAATTATTTTACCGGTAAAAAAAGTAACATTATAAATTAACGTTACTTACCGCTATTATAATGTTAAATTGGTAACGTTACCAAGCCCTGGCGCAGTCATGATATGATGAATGAAATTGGCGCGCGGGCGCGCGCGGCTCTTGCTCTCATTCTCATTCCGACGGCCAGCGGCGAGGCGCGCAGACTCGTGCGCACGAGAGGAACTGCGAGGCACATGACGCGACGACTTGGGCTCGCGCATGCGCGCGTCTTCGAACTGCGAGACACACGACGCGACGACTTGGGCTCGCGCATGCGCGCGTCTGGCGTCGTGTGTTGTTACGCGGCGCGTCGATCAGCTGTGCGGTGTGCGTGCAGTGCTCGGTGTCCAGCAGTGTAGAAAAGGCTCTTTTCGGAGCCACCATCCATTGAAACACACGTAGAGTGACAACGGCTCTTTTCGGAGCCACTATCAGTGAAACACACGAAAGAGTGAAAGTTCTTTTCAGAACTGTGTGCTTCTTATTTCATTGAACCACTTACACGTAAGAGTAGCCACAAATTTCTATCGCACGAGCGCGCGTTCGCGTAGGTATCTAGCGAAAGAGCGGAGGGATGCCGCGCGCCGGCGACCGCGCCGCGAGACATACCTACCTACGCGCTGTACATTGCGTGGTCTTGAAAACAGCTGTTTTTTTACTCATAAAAACCAAAATCATTTCCCTGTCAAAATATTTGAAAATAGTACTCAGCTATAGGAACAGAATGCGTAGTTTCAGGCTTCGTTAAGGGTCTTTTTACACCTTGTATAGTCAATATAAAACCACATTAATATTCAAAATATAAATTATTTTGTGTATTTCGGTATTAACCTCTACAAGGATGTGACTGAGGCATGGCCGAAATTGGAATCAACGTCGTCCTCCTAAAAAATGTCACTTACTAAAATTATTGTCTGTCTGTTGTCTTTTAGGCGTAAAACAACAGATGGCGCTGACATTTAATTAACGATGCGTAATTTACTATATACTTAATCTGCATAAATAATGTTATTATGGCCTAGTTGATCTAGTGATACCAAATAATGCCCTCCCTTTTGGGAGGTGTGAGTCCCACATACCATGCCGCCTCCCTCCGGAGACGGTATGAAGGTACCTAATGCATTCCCCTCCTTAAAAAAAAGTGATACCAAATAATGCCACCAATTGCATTCCAAAGCATCCAGTATGTAATAAAAGTTATTTGAGTGTTTTCGCCTTCGTCACCATACTAGACAGGCGGGTTGGTGACCGCAGAAGGTTTTATTTGTTGTTGGTAAGCGCTGTCCGTGACCCCCACTGGATGAGATGGTCCTTTTGTCAATCGGGGAGGACCACATAGACAATAGTATACTACGCTTATTATAGGCTGATATTGTAGTTGTTTCTCGGGTAAACGAGTAGAAGATAAAAAGTTATGGGAAGTAAGTAATTAAATGATAAGCAATTATAAAAATTTGGTCAGCCAACCCAAACAGCATAATATAAATATTTTAGCCAGCATACAAAGATTTTGTCTGCAATAATAAAAATCAGGCGGCAATCTTTAATTAGCAAATAATTTTAGTAATGGTCAAAAATTCAATCAGTAGCAGCGAATACCATGAGAGACATTCGGTCCGCAAAATAACTACTTGGTCAGCAAGATTTTATGACTGATCAGCAGAGATAACATGTCTATAAGCATCTTAATTGATTGATAAGCATATTTTAAACATGCAGATAAATAGATATAGCAGCAAAAATTAATTATTGTGCTCACTCTGCGTGCTTACCCAAATTTATTACTTAAATTTTTACTATAAAGAACAGATGCAGCCTATAGCTGCCTGTTTATTTATGATGCAAAACAAATAATTACATTAATGGTTGACTGGTAGAGAATGCCTACGCGGCATTAAGTCCGCCTTTTGTACAAACTTTATGTGCATTACAGATTAAATAAATAAATACAGTCATCCAGAAATTGCTGATTGATTTTGAATTATTTGCTGGCCATTAGTTGCTGACCAATTAGCTATTTCTGCTGACAGATAATATTTTTCTGCTTTCAAAAATAATAATACTTTGCTAACCCGTTAACACCCATTAAATTTTGCCTTAATAGTCTTGGGTTTCCAATGTATTCTGCGATACCTAGCGCCATCTATCTACATATAACATAACAGTTGTTTGGCTGTCGACTCAACACGCCTCCAGTAAGTAGGTGTTCCTTCGATAGTTAGGGATAAGGTTGTGAGTGGTTTTGGGGAACAATGACAAACACACGCGTGCGACTCCTTTGGGTTTGTATTGGCGACTACTGACCATTCATGCGCTTACATACATTTATATAGGATTTTAAACTAACATATACCGCCCACCAAAAGGCCATTGCCTTTGCACACATTGTTGAAAATCACTTAAAGTCATTAAACAGTCATTGAACAAGAAATTAAATCACTCAACATATCACTCACATAACACACTAATTTAGTCATCGTTAGCACTAATCAAAGGACACAATTTGGTAACACATCGCTTGGTAACACTATCACCAGATTTCACACTGTACACTCGCGTAGCACCGTCGAGTCCAGGGTGTTTGGCCACGATGCGTCCCATCAACCATTTTCCCGGGGGCAATCCGTCTTGCTTGATCAGCACGATGTCATTCATATTATACTCGGCTTGTTTTCTCAACCATTTGGGTCGTTGCTGCAGACGTGTTAAATACTCCGTTTGCCAATTTTTCCAAAATGTTTGTAATAAATTTTGAGTGTATTGCCATCTTGCTAAATGGTTGATGTTCATGGTTGTTAGATCTGGAGTAGGCACTTCGGTAGCTGGTGCACCAATCAAAAAATGCGCAGGTGTCAGTGGACTCAAATTGTTTACATCTGTGTCATCAATTGGTGTCAAAGGTCTTGAATTGAGAAGAGATTCGATTTGACAGAGTAAGGTTGTCATTTCTTCGAAGGTCAAGTTGGAGATGAGAACTTTCTTGAGGTGACTTTTAACCGATTTGACACCGGCTTCCCAGAGCCCGCCAAAATTTGGGCTGTATGGAGGAATAAAATGCCACTGCGTGCCATCTAATGCTAGGGTTTGAGCTATATCATCCTTGAATTCAAGCTGGGCAACTTTCCACGCATTCACCAATTCTTTGTTTGCTCCCACAAAGTTGCGTCCCTGATCACTATAGATGTGTGCGCATCGTCCTCTTCGTGCAACAAATCGACGGAATGCTGCAATGAAGGCTTCTGAGGTTAAATCTCCTACCAATTCTAGATGTATGGCCTTGGTGCACATACATATGAATATGGAAATGTAAGCCTTTTTCGACTTAGCTCCACGGCCTTTAGACATAAGCACGTTAAAAGGACCGGCAAAGTCGACTCCACTGTATAGGAACGGTCGCGCCCTATTCACTCTCATGTTGGGTAGGTCGCCCATGACCTGGGTTCTTGCCTTGGCGTTTGCTCTAGCACAAATTATGCACTTGTGGATATGCTTCTTTACAATATTTTTAGCTCTCAAGATCCAGAACCGTGAGCGCAGGTGACATAACATCAGCTGAAGACCACCGTGCAGCGTCTTCTGGTGTGCGTCTGCGACAATCAATAAGGTAAGTGGATTCTTGTTGCTGAGTATCATTGGATGCTTGGCATCTTTTTCTAGGTTAGCATGCCGTAATCTGCCGCCCACCCTGAGGATCTGTTCTTCGTCCAGGTAAGGATTTAATGATTTTAGTTTACTGTTTCCTTTAACTCTCTTGTATTTCTCTATGTCTTCTATCTCATTTCCAAAATCTTCTCTTTGTGCCTTTCGTATACATATTTTTAATGCTTTGTCAATTTCTGTTGTAGTTATAGCTCCTCTGTTTTCCTTTAAACGTTTGTGATTTAGAAATCTTTTCATGTAAATTATAATCTTTAGTAATTCTTCCAAATTATCATAGTTTTCAAAATTAAAAATTCCCTTGTCTTCGTTTGTTTTATTCTCAATAATGTTCATGCTTATTATTTTATTTTTTCTCTGCTCAATGTTTGTTGGTAATATTTGTAATTTTGTAAATGTAATTTCTCTTTCTGATAACCAATGTGGTCCATGCCACCAAAGATTGTTATGTTTCAGCTCAGATAGTTTTTCACCTCGTGATGCAATGTCAGCTGGATTGTGATCAGTCTGAACATGGTGCCACTGACTAATTGGAACATTGTCTGCAATCTCAACAACGCGATTCGCTACAAATTGTTTCCAGCGTTGCGGTTCACCAAATAGCCATGAGAGTACTACTGAAGAGTCTGTGAAGGCGAAAACATTATCAAAAGCTATTCTCATCGCTCGAGCTGTGTGACTAAGAAGTTTTGATAAAAGCACAGCGGCGCAGAGTTCAAGTCTTGGCATTGATACTGTCTTTACAGGTGCTACTTTAGTTCTGGCTGCGACGATATTGATCTCTATAGTTCCATCTGGTTGAACTGCTCTGCAATAAACAACAGCAGCCATAGCCCGCATTGAAGCATCGCTGAAACCATATAGCGATACATTTTCTTTGGAAGCGTTCAAGGTGTTGAGCCATCGTGGAATACTAATGTCGTTGACATTTCTCAGATCTGTTCGAATCGACTTCCACTCAGCTTGTAGTTCGTCATCGAAAACGTCATCCCATCCTACACCTTGTAACCATAATTTTTGAACGAAAATCTTCGCCAAAATGATTGTTGGAGCAATCCAGCCCAATGGGTCAAATAGTTTTTGTAAATCAGACAGTACTTCTCTTTTAGTCATGTCAATTGGTTGCGGAGGCAAGTCAAGCTTGTAAATGAATTTATCATCACCCAAATCCCATGATACACCAAGAGCTTTAACTGTTCCGTCTAGTTTCATATCTATGTGTGCCTTTGACGAACGATCTTCTTTGTCTAGGGATTTTAAAAATTCTGTATTGTTGGAACACCACTTTTGTAATCTAAATTGGCCCTTGTTTAGTACAGTTTTCAGTTGTTTGCTAGCTTCAATGGCTTCTTGGACAGTGTCACATCCGGACATCAGATCATCAACGTAAAAATCTTCGCGTATCATTTTTCTAGCAAGTGGATAATCTTGGCCTTCATCTTCAGCTAGTTGCATCAATGTTTTTACAGCAAGATACGGTGCCGACGCGGTCCCAAAGGTAACTGTCATTAGCCGGTAATGTTTGACTTCGTCAGATATTGAAGTATTTTGTGTCCATAATACTCTCTGAAAGTCGGTGTCTTCTTCATTAACAAGAATCATTCTGTACATCTTCTCAATGTCGCTTACAAAACAGATCTTGTGCATTCTCCACCTCATTATGATACTTCTGAGATCTTCTTGCAGGACAGGTCCAATCATTAATTCATCATTCAGTGATATCCCGTTCGTACCCTTGCACGATGCGTCAAAAACTACACGAGTTTTTGTGGTTTCTTTTTCAGCTCGCACGACTGCATGGTGAGGCAAGTAAACAGCTTTCTTATCTATATCTTCTTGTGGTACTTCTTGCATGTGATTCAATCTTATGTACTCGTCTATAACTTCCGTATAATTTCTTTTCAGATCTGGTTGCCTCTCAAATCTTCTTTCAAGCATTTGTAATCGTTTCATCGCTATGTTTTGTGTATTTCCTTCTAGTGACTTAGGTGTTTCTGTTTTAAAAGGTAATTTAACTCTGTATCTTCCTTCTTCTGTTCTAGTGTAATTTTCTTTATACATGTTCTCACAATTTTCTTCTTCTTTTGTTAGTTTTCTATTCGTGTCTGTATCAATCTCCCATAATGTTTTCAACATATCATCTACTTCTACTTGATGATGCATGACCAATATTGACTCTTCTGTCTCTTCAGTGTAAATGTTTACTTCACCGAATAAGATCCAACCCAGTGTTGTCTTTTGTGCACTAGGAGAACCGGGTGGACCCTTGATGACGTCATTTTGTATGATTTGAGCATACTCGTTTACACCTAGGAGTAAATCAATATTAGCTGGTTGGTTGAATGTAGGGTCAGCAAGCTTTAACCCTTCCAAGTAACTCCAATTGCTTGTTGTTATTGTTTGTGTCGGTATCTGAGTAGTCAACTGTTTAGATATAACATATGCTTTCACTTTGAGGCTGAATTTCTCACTCCTTGACGCGACCTCGAGTTGAACTACTTGATTTAATCTTGATTTTACATCGCCTATTCCGACAATGTTTCCTCTAACTGGATACCGCTTCGCTCTAATTGCTTGTGCCGCTCTTTGGCTTATGAAACATCCTTGTGATCCAGGATCTATAAGGGCTCGTAGAACTGTGGTGTGACCATCTTCACTCTTGCATTCCACCAGGGCCGTTGCTAGTAAAGCAACAGCTGTACTATGAGCTGTTTGTGTTTGTGACGTCATTACTGTTAGGTTTATTTCTTCATCTGTTTCTCGTTCTTCTACATTTGTGTATAATACCTTTGGCTGTTTTATCTCATTCTTCTCGTGTGGGCCAAAGGCGTCGCTTCTTTTTACATGCAGAAGAGTGTGGTGACGTCGCTTGCATAATCTACACGTGGTGAGTAGCCGACATGCTCCTACTCTGTGACCAGGAACCAAGCAGTTGTAACAAATGTATCTCGATTTCACAAACTCGGTTCTTTGTTCTGGTTGTATTTTCCCGAAGTCCTTACAGTGATAAAGCGCGTGGTTTTCATTGCACATTGGACATTTTATATCAGCTGATGTGTCAGAAATGTGATAAGATCTCACTAACTTTTCTCTCGGCATAGCTGGCTGCTGCACAAGCTCGAGTGTTCTAAACTTGGATTCCAAAAATGTCTTGAGAGTTTCAAATGAAGGTAACTCGTCACCTTCTCGGTGGCTCACATGTTCTTCCCACTCCTTGTGAGTGTCGGTGTCTAATTTTTGTACCAAAATAAAATTGATGAGCGGATCCCAATCATCGGTTTTTATGTTCATGTTTTTTAGACTATTCAAGCATTCAGATGTCGTATCTATTAGACATTTTATGTTATTGGAATTTTGATTACTTAATTTTCGTTGACTGAACATGCGTTTTAATAAAGATGTAACAATAAGACGTTTATTACTATACCGCCTTTTGAGCGCCTCCCAAGCTTGCTTGTAATTTGCTTCATTAATTTGAATATGCCGTAATAATAATTCCGCTTCACCGCCGACGCTAGTCTTTAAATAGTGTAATTTCTGCACATCACTGATAGTATTGTTTCGATCCACCAGCGAAATAAACAAATCTTGAAACGTGGGCCATGCTTCATAATTACCGCAAAATTTAGGTATTTCAATACGTGGTAACTTCACTTGTTGAACTTGTGGTTGCTGTGTGATTGAAGATCCTTGTAGCGATTTCCTTTCCGTAGCTTTTTGCTGAGATTCCATCAATGTAAACAACGCGTCATTCATGTCGGTTTTCGCCTGCATGGCCACTTCTTCACAAACGAAATACTGATCTTGCGTAAAATAAGGTAGTAATTTACGTTGATCTTTCTTCACATTCTTTAAAAGTTCATTATGTGTATTACGAAACTGGCTCCAATATTCTTCAATAGATTGTAACTTCACCGTCAAATAACCACGTGTCAATCGCACCTTAGAGCTTTTCTTAAAATTCTCATACGTTTTGTTGATGACATGAAATAAATCTTCTAACTGGCCCAATAATTGTTCGACGATTTCCATGGTTATTTATGAATCCTTATGCGTAAAAGTTTATTCACTGTGTAGCTTAAATGTCCAACAACACGTTTTAAACACTCATGAATTTAAATTCCGATTAAAAACCACTCAAAATTCGCAAAATGTCCGATAAATTTCGATGTTATAAGTCCCGATATTTGTTATTGCAATATTTCGCACTAATGAGATGTACCTAACTTGCATTCCGATGCAGCAAAAAAATATCGTCTTTTGTTCGCTTATCGCTTGACCTCAATAACTGGCGATGCGGCTCGATAGGCCATTATGTTCCTTCGATAGCTAGAGATAAGGTTGTGAGTGGTTTTGGGGAACAATGACAAACACACGCGTGCGACTCCTTTGGGCTTGTATTGGCGACTACTGACCATTCATGCGCTTACATACATTTATATAGGATTTTAAACTAACAGTAGGTATAGGTTGAATAACGACCTACATTACATTTTTGTAGATATTAAACTTGCCATAATAATAATACATACTATGATTACCTACATTTTGATTAATGAAAACATTGATAGCCTTAAACAGAGATTATGCTGTCGTATTCGTTCTAAGAAACTAGATGGCACTGTTCTGCAAAAATACAGAACACAACGTAATTTACTGTACCTAATCTTTCATATTGCTCGATTCTATTTGCTAAATACCTTTTAAATACAAAATCTATGCGTGATAAACAGGGGCCCTATTCCACAAAACGAACAGAAACTTGTCGGATTTCGTTGAACGGAAACTAGGAACAAAGACTCACCCGTATTCACAAACGATACTGTGAGGTCTCACAGTGCGCGCGGACGCACAAGCATCACTTGACTGCTTTTACGTCCGCTCTGTTCAAAGAGCTTTGTTTCAATCCGCTACCTAGTTGGACGTTAAGTGACACGTGCTTAGTCAACATTCGGTCTAGTCATTCAATTAAATGTCGTCATTCAATGAACGCACTAGTCATTCAATTGAATAGGAGATTCAACCAGATGACTGCGACATATACAATGTATGTACTCGTAGCAGAACACCCCGACCAATGACAGACATGTTCATGGTGGACATGGAAACGCTGAAACTCAGAAGAGCCATGTTTCAAATCGCGCATTATATGTTAATCATCTATAATAAGATCGATAGTCCCCAAATATTGGAGCAGGTACATATTCTGGTCCCAGGGAACATACCCCGCGACACGCTCGGGCAGGTGGCGCCGCGCCTGCTGGCGGCGCCGGCCGCGCGCACGGAGCGCGGGCCCACGCGCCTACCGCCCGCGCACGCAGCGCTATTGGGGACATACCCCGCGACACGCTCGGGCAGGTGGCGCCGCGCCTGCTGGCGGCGCCGGCCGCGCGCACGGAGCGCGGGCCCACGCGCCTACCGCCCGCGCACGCAGCGCTATTGGGGACATACCCCGCGACACGCTCGGGCAGGTGGCGCCGCGCCTGCTGGCGGCGCCGGCCGCGCGCACGGAGCGCGGGCCCACGCGCCTACCGCCCGCGCACGCAGCGCTATTGGGGACATACCCCGCGACACGCTCGGGCAGGTGGCGCCGCGCCTGCTGGCGGCGCCGCGCCTACCGCCCGCGCACGCAGCGCTATTGGGGACATACCCCGCGACACGCTCGGGCAGGTGGCGCCGCGCCTGCTGGCGGCGCCGGCCGCGCGCACGGAGCGCGGGCCCACGCGCCTACCGCCCGCGCACGCAGCGCTATTGGGGACATACCCCGCGACACGCTCGGGCAGGTGGCGCCGCGCCTGCTGGCGGCGCCGGCCGCGCGCACGGAGCGCGGGCCCACGCGCCTACCGCCCGCGCACGCAGCGCTATTGGGGACATACCCCGCGACACGCTCGGGCAGGTGGCGCCGCGCCTGCTGGCGGCGCCGCGCCTACCGCCCGCGCACGCAGCGCTATTGGGGACATACCCCGCGACACGCTCGGGCAGGTGGCGCCGCGCCTGCTGGCGGCGCCGGCCGCGCGCACGGAGCGCGGGCCCACGCGCCTACCGCCCGCGCACGCAGCGCTATTGGGGACATACCCCGCGACACGCTCGGGCAGGTGGCGCCGCGCCTGCTGGCGGCGCCGGCCGCGCGCACGGAGCGCGGGCCCACGCGCCTACCGCCCGCGCACGCAGCGCTATTGGGGACATACCCCGCGACACGCTCGGGCAGGTGGCGCCGCGCCTGCTGGCGGCGCCGCGCCTACCGCCCGCGCACGCAGCGCTATTGGGGACATACCCCGCGACACGCTCGGGCAGGTGGCGCCGCGCCTGCTGGCGGCGCCGGCCGCGCGCACGGAGCGCGGGCCCACGCGCCTACCGCCCGCGCACGCAGCGCTATTGGGGACATACCCCGCGACACGCTCGGGCAGGTGGCGCCGCGCCTGCTGGCGGCGCCGCGCCTACCGCCCGCGCACGCAGCGCTATTGGGGACATACCCCGCGACACGCTCGGGCAGGTGGCGCCGCGCCTGCTGGCGGCGCCGGCCGCGCGCACGGAGCGCGGGCCCACGCGCCTACCGCCCGCGCACGCAGCGCTATTGGGGACATACTTGCTCAGCACCATGATCTCGATCTATTTGCCGATGGACTAGGGAATTTGTATAATAAATTCCGCGTAATTTTAAATGACATATACACATGATTTTAAATGTTGACATTTTATTTTTATTTAATTTAAGATGACATACCTAAAGTTTTAATATAAATATTGTGATTGTTCATTCCCATTTATTTTTTATTTATTTTTTTTGACTAATATTTATTAATGTATTTGAGATGCTTATTATATAATGTATTTTTTTTTTTTTAATCTTGTAAGCGTGTTGGATGTAATATCTGTTAGCTTGTAAGAAAAACTGAATAAATGAATTATGAATTGTGCAATTAATTTCTTTATTATGATCAAGAGAGTATAAGAGCATCTTTAGTACAGTTTTGTACGAGTGTACTTACTTGGGAGTCCTGCCGACGATCTCGAACCCTTGCACGCACTCCTGGGCCAGACGACCTCGGTACCGCGTCCACGGTGACGCGCCCGGTCGCCGTCATGACGTCACAGAAGTTTCTGGCTGAGCAGTATACCTATATATGAACATCTATGTTAATATAATCAAAGGGGATGTAAAGGAGCGGCCTATCATCTTTGCGCTCCAAGCCAACCTCACCTGCTCGTGGTGCATCCTGCTGAACAACAAACGAGGCGCTGGCAACCGACTGGAGGCGGTATAACCATCATAATTGAAGGTGTAGCTAAATAACACAGGCTGATGACGGGCACCAGCGTCATCGGAGCGAGAAGCTACGTCCTGCTATCGCCAACCCGCCTGCCCAGTGTGGCGATTATGGGCATATCCTCCAGATGTTTGCCCTGAGTGGCGAGCAACTGGAGAGGCTTATGTCCAGCAGTGGACTGCAATAGGCTGGTGATGAATGTTAATCCACACAAACATTTCTGTGCATAGCTACATTATGGACTTTGTGTTATGGGCATGACAACTTAACTTCTCAGCGTCAAAATGAGGTTCTTTAATACAGACTTAGCCCATTGGCCCTATAGTTCATTCGCGTTAAGAAAATAGTAACTGACAGGTCACTGACAGGCCACTAGCCAATTAAAAAGCTAGAAATTATAATTTCTAGCAGGGTTGTTCCAAAGGCGCCATCGAGCCAGTCTAGATGTTCCTTAAATGTTTGCAGCATGAGCTCCCTGCTGAGGTGTTCCAAACTAGCAGAGACTTGATAAACAGAGGCTGTGCACGATAGGGTACTTCTCAACTTATAATAAAACTACTGACTAAGCACTGCAGCTACGCCGAACGTTACATGCGTGACCTGAATTAGGTATTTTAAGTAATAATGTGGAAATATGCAATCTATGCACTTCAAGGGAATCAAAACCTAAAGGGTACTTCCAGTCGACCTAGAATCTTGAAATTTGGCATGAAGCAACGTTTTATAGCACACATAAAGGAAAAATTCCAAAAACCTTAAATTTTTAGTTACATTACAAAATATATATTTTTTAATTAAATATAAACTTATTACTTTTTTCCTCATGAACGCGTAGAGCTATCAAGTTGAAATTCATATCAAATACTTAGATCTAATTGCCTTTAACCCGTGAAAAAAAAATTCTAAGTCAACGCAAAAACTTTGTAAACCTTGCAGGTTTGTACGGAACCCTCGGTGCGCTAGTCCGACTCGAACTTGACCGGTTTTTTTTGTAAATAAATACATATTATACACAGAAAAAACACCCAGACCAATACAAACAAACATGTTCATGCACACAAATGTTTGTAATGTGTGGGAATCGAATCCACGACTCTTGGCTCATAAGGCAGAGGTCACTACCAATAGGGTATTTGACAACATTCAAAAAATGCCGCAAATTTTGGTCATCCTTATAGAAAATAGCATAAGATAACATAATTCACTTTAATTTAGGCAAAAATATGTATATTAATTGCATATTTCATGAAACAAAATGTACTATTTTATTAAACTTTATGAAGGACAATAAACGCTTTGTGATTGGTCACAATTCTGGCTACGTCACAGGCGAGTAACTTGTTTATTGAGGTTATACTCGTAGATCAAAATGATCTTCACACTTGATTTTATTTGAATGGAATTTAGGTATCGTCGAGCTAACATTACACACACGATTTATACACTATTTAAATTATAAAATTTGATTAAATCAAGTCGATTAATTCGAACTTTGACGGATTGTTTTGACGTTTGCTTTTTTTTTTTGAAGTTTTTGGCTGTGCACGATTTGTGTTTCAGCCGCGAATATGCTCTTCTTAATTGCCTGTGACGTCACGTAAGTCACGTGACCGGCGTCAATTCAAATATAGCGTTTTTCCCGCGCTTCTAGAAATACGAACTTTAAAATAAATTTTTACCCTTAATACAGAATATTTCCCGGAAATATTAAGGGAATGTGCATAACTTGTTACAAAGAACAATTTAAAATGATTTTTAAAATTTGTCAAATACCCTATTGAGCCGGCCACCGAGTCTAGTCATTAATCTAAATTATTGCTACAGTTTTAAAATATAAAATCTTCCCTAATCCTTATTTACTAAATCCCTTATTTTTATGGAGCCAAAATGGAACAAAAGAATAATAATAATATGTAAGTATTAATAATAATAACTGATAATCTAATAATATTTATTTTTTGATCTTACAAGGTAAGGCATTAAAAGTGAATCCTATGACCCGGATGTTGCAGTGTAGAACATTGTAGATGGCGCTTATATGTGTTTGTATGTTGGTTGAATGTTATCAATGTTAAAGCGGGAAAAGCCGAGGGCTGCGGATAGTTCAAAATATTAGTAAGATGGTGCTCACCTCTGGTATCACAGCACAGCTCCCCCTGGACCTCCCACCGCCACAAGCAGATTACATCGCATAGTTGCACCTGGAATAGCATAAAACATAAATTGGTTAAACGTATTGGGAGGCGGCTCAGTGGAAGGCTTCCATACGTGAGGTAGACAAGTAGAGGCGAATCTAACTCTAAATATCTAGTCAATGGGAATGGAATGAGATGGCGTCCCAAACTAAATTCGACATCGAGTCATCCAAATTTATAAAAATACCTACATAATATTCTCTTTGCTTTGGAAACAGAGAAGAAAGGTAGGGCATAGCGAATCTTCGCTAGAATTGAGCCGCCCGCACCCGTCCGGGGAAGGACCTCCGCCCTATAGAAAACCGCAACCAAATGATCTCTGGGTCGTGTTTCTGCCGGCGAGTAGGGTCTCCGAGCTCGTGGGGGGTTAAGATTAGGCCAGCATGACAGGTGACAATTGGCATGAAACTGACTAGTTACTTGTCCGTTGTCACAGCGACTTGGGCTTCTCTTTCGCTTTCCATCAGGCGTAGGGAAGCCATTATGTCGGGCCAATATAAAATAATCTATTAAGTTTAGTTTGGAAATCAAATTATAATTGATTGGGAATATTTATTTGGTTAAAAGGGGTATGTAGAAGAGTGGCCATACGGCGACACTCACTCGAAAGAAACTCCAGCATTGGGCTGGCGATGGCCTTGGTGTCGGATATCTTGGACAGGTCCAGAAGCACCTCCGGCAGCATTTTCACCATCGTCTCGCGCATCTCCTACGTGAAGATCGTTAACGCGTTGATGTAGGGCTGCGGCGTGCGCAGCACTGCAACGGAAACGGGCGTCAGCCGACGTCGTACGTACGCGCCGTGTGCGGTGATCGGCAAGGCACTCACCCATGCCGTACTTGAGCAGGCAGCGCTTAAAAAATTTATATTCAATCCTAATAAGTCAAGGCTTTTTTTTTTATAGTGGCTCGACATAATGGCTTCCCAACGCCTGATGGAAAGCGAAAGAGAAACCCAAGTCGCTGTGACAACGCGCAAGTAACTGGTCAGTTACCCTTACCTGTCAGTTGCCACCGCCATGTCGGCCCAACCCTAACCCCCCACGAGCTCCGGAAACCCTACTCACCGGCAGAAACACGACCCAGAGGTCATTTGACTGCGGTATTCTACATATAGGGTGGAGGTCCTTCCCCGGACGGGCGGCTCAATTCGAGCGAAAATTCGCTATGCCCTACCTCTCTTAGGCTAAATAAATTGAGGACTTTCGGAGCAACCAGATTGTAAAAAAGTTAACCACTGTAAAAAAGTATATTACCTAACTAGCTGTGCCAGCGGCGTCGCTCGCGTGGATATCGGGTTTCAAAAATAACGGACTTCCATATAATACCCATCTATACCTTGTGCCTAAGTTTTAAGTTAGACCTCTAGCAATACATTGGTGAAAACCGCATTCAATTCTATGCAGTAGTTTTCGCGTAATGCGCGTTCAAACATACAGGTTTAAATTTCTCGCGTTTTCCCAACACTTCCCGTCACTGCTCCGATCCTCCGATTGATTGTAGCGTGATGAAAAGTATCCTATAACCTGCCCAGGAGTATGAAGAATAATTGTACCAAGTTTCGTCAAAATCTGTTCAGTAGTTTTTTTTTCTATAACGAACATACAGACAGACAGACAGACAGACAGACAGACAGACAGACAAAAATTTTACTGATTGCATTTTTGGTATCAGTATCGATCACTTATCACCCCCTGATAGTTATTTTGAAAAAATATTTTATGTACAGAATTGACCTCTCTACAGATTTATTATAAGTATAGATATAGATAGCTGTGCCAGCGGCGTCGCTCGCGTGGATATCGGGTTTCAAAAATAACGGACTTCCATATAATACCCATCTATACCTTGTGCCTAAGTTTTAAGTTAGACCTCTAGCAATACATTGGTGAAAACCGCATTCAATTCTATGCAGTAGTTTTCGCGTAATGCGCGTTCAAACATACAGGTTTAAATTTCTCGCGTTTTCCCAACACTTCCCGTCACTGCTCCGATCCTATTGATTGTAGCGTGATGAAAAGTATCCTATAACCTGCCCAGGAGTATGAAGAATAATTGTACCAAGTTTCGTCAAAATCTGTTCAGTAGTTTTTTTTTCTATAACGAACATACAGACAGACAGACAGACAGACAGACAGACAGACAGACAGACAAAAATTTTACTGATTGCATTTTTGGTATCAGTATTGTCATGATTTTTATAATATTTGTCTAAATATCGTTCCTATTTTAGTATATTTTTGTAAGAGTAAAATGGCAACACTAATTGGCCAATACGGAAGTCGGACAACGCGCCTTTCTGGCGGGAAATATTGGGAGGTAAAAGCGATGCTTGGCTCGGCACGGCATTCGATTACCAGCCACGGCCGAGCCAACACGCCTAAGGAATTCTATGTAAATTGAATAAGTGGAAGTTGTATCTAATTAATATATTTATCAAAGTTTAACCTGTTTTATTGTTCATTTACTACAACATTCAGAAGAGGGACAAGAAATCTGCAGCCCAAAAAGGTACGGAGTAGAAATACTCTTTTAAAATTATTACAATTAATACTAGACGAGATATTAAAGGCCGTGATTGTGATTTTTATTTGAATCCAGGTTTATTTTTTTTCTCCTCTTTTGTTTTGTATAATAATGCCGTCAGGAACATTTGGTTGGGGCTACTCTCTAACAATGTTGCTTGGCGGTAGTTTAACGAGTATTTTATATAAAATGGCGATTGGGCTACGCTAGCACTGACAACAGCTTGAATATTATTTGATCAAGGCTACTCTTTGATAATGCTATTCTTGTTAGTCTGTGCCTGGAATAATTTGTCGCGCATTCTATTTGGTCAAGGCAACTCCTTGATAATAGTTCGCGACAGATTCTCTGGTAAAAGATAGTGCTAGAATATTTTTTTTAGGGCATAAGTATTTTCTGGGGCAGACTTGAGTAATGCTCGAACAGGGCGACTCTTTGTTAACATTACTCTCGTAAGCCTAGTAGGGTTCATCGTGCGATGCATTTGGCCAAGGCTACTCTTTGACAATGTTGGTCTGCGATGAATCCTTAGTTGCGCTCTGTTTGGAAAGAGCTAAACATTTGTTGAAATTGTGCCGTTATTTGAAAAAAAAAAAAGAATTGAACGAGGAGAAGAGGAGAAAAGAAAAATAGTTACAGATTCTTTGCCCTTAGAAAAGGCAGAGTAATAATAATGAATATTGAACAAAGTATTTTTCGCTTGCTACCGACATTACCGAAAAACATTACGCGACCGAATAATCAATAATGCTACCAAGGTCACGGCTATCGCGTTATAGGAATCCGAGCGTTAAGTGTAGCGTAGAACAGGTCATAATGCTATATATCGGTGCAGACTGTTATTTGTGAACAGTGCAGTAATTTTTATTTGTAGAAATAAAAACTATTCTATTTTATTTTTCTATTCGAACTTCAATTTTGGTATATTTGCTTACTTATGCGGTACACAATATTCTAGTACTTAAACTAGGCCGAACCTGGTGGGTGCTGGCTCGTTTTAGGGTAAATATACCTACAACAGTATAATATTATTGAAAGTCGAGATATTTGGTTACATGTCTGACCTTAGTATTGAGTAAACGGAGCCTATTACTTTCATTTGTTCATTCAATCTGGATTGCGGGGTGATTGTGTTAAAAGGCAGATTTTAAAATACATTTCTGCACCATGTTTGAAGATACTCTTAGTTCTCCTAGGCATAATAACTTATACAACATGGACCCTACAAGGGTATGGTATAGTAGCACTTATTTGTAAGTAACGACTTTGTGCCTATGGTCTTCGTGCAATTGGATACTCTTCACAATGTTTAGAGCTATGCATGCCTCTGCGGGGGTGTGTGTTATGTAATGTTTATGGCTGTATATGCGATGGAACAATGTACATTTCGCGAGTGATTGGAGGCTATGGATGCCAATACAGAGCTGTATATATTCCGCAACTATAATAAATCGGAATTGAATTTTTATTATTAATGATTTAATTAATTATTGAACGATTTTATTAACATTGAATAAAATATTATTATGTACGACAAATGATGGAACATAATAGTGCGTAGGTACAGTTATGCACCAAATTTACTACTTTTATTCCTTACGTACACACACACACACACAGACACACACACACAGACACACACACACACACACACACACACACACAGAGAGAGAGACACACACACACAGAGAGACACACACACAGACACACACAGACACACACAGACACACACACAGACACACACAGACACACACACAGACACACACACACAGACACACACAGACACACATAGACACACACACACACACACACACACACACACACACACACTCACGCACAAAGGCATGGTTTTTATTTTATTTAAAGAGTTATAGATAATGCTATTTATTATTCTTCATATCTTGGTTGTTAGCATTTCGCAGGCAATGTACCAAGATTTAGTTAAATGATAGAAACGTCTTGTGGGGTAATAACGCCCAGTTCAACGTAAGTTAACATAGAATCTCGTACTTTTAAAAAAAAAATCACCATTATGCTGTTATTTTATTAGAAATATTGTACATTGGTGGGCCTCATTACCATCGGGTACCTTATAGGTTTGCTATTAAATTAGATGTTGGTCACTTTGTTTGATTCGTGAGCTAAGTGCGCTCACTAGTGATTCGTGAGCTAAGTGCGCTCACTGGTGGTTCGTGAGCTAAGTGCGCTCTCTGGTGATTCGTGAGCTAAGTGCGCTCACTGGTGGTTCGTGAGCTAAGTGCGCTCTGGTGATTCGTGAGCTAAGTGCGCTCACTGGTGATTCGTGAGCTAAGTGCGCTCACTGGTGATTCGTGAGCTAAGTGCGCTCACTGGTGGTTCGTGAGCTAAGTGCGCTCTGGTGATTCGTGAGCTAAGTGCGCTCACTGGTGATTCGTGAGCTAAGTGCGCTCACTGGTGATTCGTGAGCTAAGTGCGCTCACTGGTGATTGGTAGGCTAAGTGCGCTTACTGGTGATTCGTAGGCTAAGTGCGCTTACGGGTGATTCGTAGGCTAAGTGCGCTTACTAGGTGATTAGTGGGTTAAGTGCGCTTACGGGTGATTCGTAGGCTAAGTGCGCTTACTAGGTGATTAGTGGGTTAAGTGCGCTTACTGGGTGATTAGTGGGTTAAGTGCGATCACTGACTCACATGACTGCGACGACTATTATTTGGAATGAAATAAATTTAATGTAATGAATTGAAGTGTGATGAATGGGCATGATGACTAATTTTGGTTTTGGATTGATGCATTACCCAACTATAGAAGCATTGGTGAAAGAATGATTTCGCTTATATGAGGGGTCCCCGAGCTGTCATAATTTCAAAGTCGTATTGCGTGGTGTTTTGTGTGCCTCGTTTAAGAGGCTTGTTCGATGGCTATAATAAATAGTGCGTTTATGTTATGGGTTTCGTTGATGTACCTTAAATTGTTGACGATGTTGATAAAGATAAAGATAATTTATTTGTTCGAAACATGTGTACATAGATGTCAGGTCAATAATACAGGTTTCAACATGTCGTACCTTTACGGTGTACAAATTTATATAAAGTCAGACTACGTATATAATATCATTCAATCAATATTTTTGTCACATAAAAAGTCCGTCAATTTATAATAACATTTGTTGATTAGTATTTGTTTCATTTTACATTTGTTGATTAGTTGTTGTAATGATTTTTGATAGGCTTTCTGGCAACCATCAAATAACATGATAGTTCAGCCATGGTCATCTCCCCTGTAGGTATGAAAAAAAAGGGGCAAGCGAGACTCATAATGCGTTAGTCATCTACCATCATGACACACCTATTAAGTTTTGGTCCTTAAGCGCGTAGAAATAATGTTGTTTTTCCGGAACGAGATTCTTACCTTGCCGTAACACAGTCATCGACTAGCACGGGAGGTAATGAATAACTTAAATTTGTATACCGCCAAATTCACAATAAAAGTTATATATGTTTTATTAAGTGTGCATTAGGTACTTTGAATACTTAGATACGTAAGAGTTTTGATTTACTTACCTACTATATTGTGGAAATTGTGTGGTTACACTTGTGAAATAAATAAATGGTTAAATGGTTAAATAAGTTGAAATGGAGTAATTTGAAATAAATTTCTAAGGAAATGAATTAGAATGAGGTGAATTTACTTTAATTCACATTGACTTGGCGTAGCTTTGCTGTTTGCCCAGTAATGTGTGTCTGGGCCGTTTTTCGGTCTGTGGTTGATTTAGTCAGATTTATGGAATGGATTATGTCTGCGTGATAATTTTCTTTTGCAGAAATAATGGCAATAGATGATGACTCAACTGATGACCTTCAAAGAGCCGGAGATTTATAAGTCTGAAGCAGTAGAAGGGACAGTTTGTGGAAGTCTGTGCAGGCGAGCAGCTCATCGTGTCCATGTGATATTGCCACCAGGGAAGTCTTGTGTTTTGTAAATAATCAATGGTATATAATATAATCAATGGTGTGGGACTTAGACCCATGTAAACAAAAGTAATTCAACGACATTCTATGGTGAAATGGTATAGATCATTGTTTAAAACAAGATTTAACCTTGCAAATGAATTGCCAGTACGTTAATATCGTAGGTACCTAACGTTAAAGTAATATTATTACAAGTTTTGAATCTACATGTACACTTATATACATACAGACAGATTCACTAATATGTATTATACCCGCATACTCGCTTTGTTTACTCAAAAATATTAAAAAAATATTTCATGTATTATTCCGCATTAATATTGGACTTGCCTAGTGTGCAAATATTGCTTTATTTTCAATTGCTTTGAAGTATATAAGTAGGCCTATTAAATGAACTTTCAGAAAGGTTTAGTTAAGGGCTGGAAATGTAGAAATAATTCGAAGGGGACAACTTTATTGAATATCGTTAAGCCTGGAAACTAATTTACGTACTCATTAAATGCTAGCTAGTGTGGGGTAACGGTATCCTTCATTTGTATTTTGAACCACTTAAGGAAGTCCTTAGCTCAAGTCAGACATTCCTTAGCCATTTAAAAGTGTATGTGTGGGAAATTGCTTTGACATACGGATCGTACAAGTTGTGGGCAAGACTTTATTTTACCAGATTGTCATAGTAGCTTTCAGCATCAGAGTTGAAATGATTATGTGCTTTAGTTTTTGCAAGTCTCCTTAGTGTCATCGCAAGTTTAGCGTTGTTACCGGTAGTCTTATTCTCTTATCGTCTGCTAAATATGTTTAGGGCATAAAGTGCAAATAATTTTCTTTTATGTTGATAGATTCCTATGGCAACCACAATGCACTACATTTTTGTTTGAGCTTATGGAGTTTAGTTTCGTTCTTAGTAGAAACGTTTTTCCTTGCTATTCGGCAATGCTATGCAGAAATAACGATAACGAGATTTAATACAGGTATTTTGTCGCTATATTTCCATTATATACAGATTTTATTTAAGTAGCAAGTTCAATACATGGTAATGCTCGTTCTGAAGAGGGCGATGCTATGTCTTTGGGGTCTTTAAATAATTTTCTAATTTCTTAAAATACAGGCGACACCCTATAGTTGTTTTTCTCTAGTGAAAGGGTTAAAGACTATTGTCTTAATGTCTATTGTTGTCTTTACACATACTTAAGCGCCGTTGAAAGGGGTAATAACTCTAGACGTCTACAGTCTGATATCGTATGGCCTACGGCATGATCCCGATATGGAAGGGATTCCACGCTTTTCTTTATTTTTCATAAATGCCTAGACTGGCCAATAAAATCAGGTCATAAAGTAAAATTCATCATATTAAGAAAAAGCTAACAGGAAATAGAAAATGTTTTCCCAATTCTCTAGTTTAAATTAATTGAAAATAAGATAATAACGGGTTAACGATTATACATATATTCGAACTTTATTTATTATACATTCCATACTTTTCGTGTTATTGTACGATGCATTATCGGCATGTGTTATTTTGCGTTATTGTTTTTAAAGAATACTACTGAGGAGCTCGGTGGCGCCGCGGTCTTATATGCTTAACAATGATCGCAACGTTGTGCAACCATTGGCGCGGTCAACCCGATGATGGGTGACCAAAATTTGACACCGTTTTACTCCGTGCTTCGGAAAGCACGTTAAGCAGTTGGTCCCGGGTGCTATCTGTACCAACTCGGATAGCAGTCGTCACATCATATCAGAGATGATGATAACTCCTAACTGGGAATGGGTATAGCTTACCCTAAGTATTGTGGAGGTCTGATGGCAGTCGCTCTGTGTAAAAAGCTTAGCCCTCGCTAAATCTCTCAGTTTGGGAAGCCGACCCCGAGACAATCCGGAAAAAGGCTAGGATGATGTTGTTTATATAGAATACTAATAGCGGACCCCATAAACCATCCAGGGTGCCACTAAAAGACATACCTACAGCAAAATTCATTTAAATCGGTCAAGCCGTTTAGGAGGAGTTCAATGACGTACACTCGAACAGCAGAATTGTACATATAAAGATTATTATTACTGGATTGTATATTATTCAAATTGAATAAATTTCGATAAATGACTAATAGTCGATTTTTGTCGGATACAGAAACATCACATCACATCACAATATTCCTTTCGCTGTACACACTCCACTACTTTAAGGTTTTGTTTGTGTGCATGTCGGCGAGTGTAACATACTTATACATTTTCAAACTCAAAACAATAGTTTTTGGCATTTCTTTAGACGAAGCGACGTAAGCTGAAGACCTTCCATCTAGGTGTTATAAATCTTGTGTACTTATATGGATAAATTGGTCACATCGTCGTTTGTCTGTTAAATGCAAAATTAAAATTGTTATTACGTGTTAAGGTACATGCCCGTGGTCAAGTTTATTGTCGCATCTTGTAACTCTCTCTAAGGAAGTCTAAACAAAATGTTTATATAATGTTTCAGAATAAATTTGAACTTTCTTTTTACATTGACTGGCTCGGTGGCTCAATTGGTAGTGACCTCTGCTTTCTGAGCCAAGGGTCGTGGGTTCGATCCCCACACATTATAAAACATTTGTGTGCATGAACATGTCTGTTTGTATTGGACTGGGTGTTTACTATGTATAATATGTATTTTATTTATTTACAAAAAAAAAAAAGTATAAGTAAGTTTATCAGTTGTCTACTACCCATAGTGCAAGCTTCGGCTTAGTTTGGGGCTAGACGGCGCTGTGTGGCCCAGCGTGGCATGTTTTGGGTTATTTATTTATTTATTTCCCCTAGTGGCTACCAGTATTATTGAGATGTTAATTTCCTTGTGCTTATATTTGCTTACTAATGTGTTTCAGAATCTCTTACTTTCTTAAACATTTTGTGACCGAGGGAAAGAACCGCAGTCTTTATGCACTGAACGAAGCTGTCATGTAATTACAGTGTGAGAATGAGGAGTCGCACACTGTCCGGGACCGTTGCAACTAAAAACACTATTGGAAAATAAATAAATGTTATGGATGGCGAAGATGTTGTTAGGCATCCAATTAAGTTCATCATCTAGTTACTGTCTTACTTCAATACATTTAAGTCTATCGTGTCCAAATTAAGTATCTATGTAATTTTGTCTCTTTTTTAAGATAAGATAAGATAATCATTTATTGTCAAACTGTGTTACAATGGTGTTACAAATAGTTGCTATATAGATCAAACAGTTTGTCCATTTCGGACGTACAATAGTAAAATATAGTTGTCAATTGAAATTGTTTATACGGAATTAGCACAGGGTATCCTAATTTAAGTACCGGCAGTGACATTGTATGTGATTCAACATAGCTCATAGTTGTTTTAGCAATAAGTTCATGTTATACTTATAGTGCAAATAAATCATTTTATTATTATTATTATTAATTAATTAATTAGTAAATATTTAGTCAATATAGGTAATAATAAGTTAGTCATTTTACATTAATTATTTTATTATATTAATTCCAGTTTAGTTTTATATACCTGCCTTATTACTATGAGATACTTTTTCGATTTGTTCCTGTTGCATCAGCATATAAGTCGCAAGTCTGTCAGTAGATATACGTTCTACTTTAAAACTCTTGAATCAATTAAATTTATACATAATGTCGCCGAATGTCATGATTTAATTAGTAATTAATACACGAGGAAATGCAAGGGTTGTAATAAGCAGTGTTTTTTTTTTAATTAATTAGTCAAATTGTTTAACTATTTTATGCTAATCATTTTGTTATAATGGAAGCCTCTAATTAAGTCTTCACTTTATCACTTGTATTGTCAAATCATGGTAATCGTTCTATTGGTTGTTTATTTTTTTATATATATAAATGAATAATGATGTGTTGGTGCGTCAGGAGACGGCACGTTGTCGGATGGCCGAATGTCATGATTTTTATAATATTTGTCTAAATATCGTTCCTATTTTAGTATATTTTTGTAAGAGTAAAATGGCAACACTAATTGGCCAATACGGAAGTCGGACAACGCGCCTTTCTGGCGGGAAATATTGGGAGGTAAAAGCGATGCTTGGCTCGGCACGGCATTCGATTACCAGCCACGGCCGAGCCAACACGCCTAAGGAATTCTATGTAAATTGAATAAGTGGAAGTTGTATCTAATTAATATATTTATCAAAGTTTAACCTGTTTTATTGTTCATTTACTACAACAGTATCGATCACTTATCACCCCCTGATAGTTATTTTGAAAAAATATTTTATGTACAGAATTGACCTCTCTACAGATTTATTATAAGTATAGATGTGTGAAAACCATAAAGAAATAACTTCCATGAATACATACCTGGATAGTTTGATTGGAGGCAAGGTCCCAGCACTTTACACTTTTATCTGTGGATGCCATAAACACCTTGGTCCCAACCCATCCTGGAATAGATAATATTAAACAACGTAAATAAAAAACTTATCTCAACATTTACAAACATTCATTAAACAAATAATCTTTGTAACTAAGGCCTAATTCTGAATATTATGTGTTTCTTTGATTACTTGTTGCTTTTGACATTTCCTAATTAGAGATTTCATAAAAAAATCTTTTCATAGCTTAAAATCAATACTCGATATTACCATCATCATCATAAATATCTCCAAGCCACTGGGCCAACATAACACCGTTTTTCAGGCCGAATGCCTTGGCATCACAACGGCCGCTGGTGCGGTGATACAAAGGAGAGTGAGGGACCAGAATATCCGCATCCTATCGGACAGCAAGTCCGTTCTGCAAGCCTTGCAGAGCCACACTTGCAACTCTAAACTTGTGCTAGAATGCCATAAATCACTCATGGAACTAGGCAAACATAACAACATTACCCTGCAATGGATTAAGGGACACAGCAACTCGTGCGGAAACGACAAAGCAGACGAGCTGGCTAAAAGAGGCTCTGACACCAAAATACAAGGTCCAGAACCCATTGTGCCGCTCCCCAAAAACTGGATAAAACAACATATACGAGCTAGAACCAGGACCATCCAAGACCGAATATGGACTGTAGGGGACGTTCAAGTATTACGTAAGCAGATTTTTTACAGTTTTTTACCCCCCCACCCCCCTTGTCAGCAAAAGTAAGCAAAGCTCTTACCCCCTCCCCCCATGCTTATGCCTTAGGGGCACTATGGGATTCAGGACTTGAGGACCAAAAATTTAATTTCAAGTAAGTTTATTTTTTTAGTTCTATGTATAAATATGGATAAAATAAATGTTTTTTGTCCTGTAGATAAAATTCATAAAATGCAAATTTTCCGAGATATTGGTGATTTTTTTCTTTAAATGCATTTTTCTCGGAAACTATGCATTTTGCGAATTTCATGTACAGAACAAAAAATGATGTCACTAATAGGATGACATTAGGAAAAAAAAATTAAACCGACTTCAAAAAAAACACAAACGACCAAAACTAAAAAGCGATAAATAACGTAAGTAAATATCCTTAATTTAAATATTACAATTATCACTTATTTTTGGAGTAGGTGGGTAAATCAACTCAAAGCGATTCTCCAAAGGTTTTCGTAGATAAAAAAATCCAGATATGACTAATTTTGTACTACTATTTTTTTATTTAATCTTCAGTTCATGCCTCATAAAGTGCCTATGAAAAGAAATCTGTAAGAGCTTTATTTATTTTTTTATACTTCTTTTTATAGCTAAAACGTCATCACCAGGTGCTGAAAAATTATTGATCACCAAATAAATAAATAAAAATTAGTAGATTACAGCCATGGTAATGCGTTTTCGATTGAAACACAATAAAGTTAAGATCATTGACTATTGTTTAAGGTAATCACAATTATTGGGAACATCTTAATAAAGACAATAAAAAAAAATTAAAAATTGTCACGGGTTTTTCATCATTACCAGGAATGAGCGTCAAACTGTCAATATTTTTTATAGAGTTATCCTATACTTTCTGATATTTCCCCTCGCCCATGTCACCAGTCTATTCCGTGTGTAGCGATTCTCCAAAGGTTTTCGTAGATAAAAAAATCCAGATATGACTAATTTTGTACTACTATTTTTTTATTTAATCTTCAGTTCATGCCTCATCAAAAAAAAAAAAAATCAAAAAAAAAATCAAAAATATCTTTATTATAAACTACAATTGATATAGATACAATGTGTGGATCTCTTATTTTAAGTTTGTTCAAACCTGTGCTATAAGAGACCCCTCTCATATCGAACTAACATTATTATTGTGTAGTTATCAAAAGAGATTACATATACGCAGCTATTACTTAATTACTTAATCTAATATTTAATTAGCTTAAACAATATTGCAATAATAATAAATAATAATTTTTGTATGTGTATCCAGTATTTATTATTTTGTGTAAATTTGTGTGTTCATGTAACCATGTGTAGTATACTTTTTTACCGAAATAGGCATGTAGTGTACTCGTATAACTTCTTTTTTTTTATACTATTGTAACAAACCATAATTTTGTTTATTATTTAATACCGCTACTACTCCATAGATGGCATTATGAGTATAAAAGCAAAGACCGAGTGGCACTCATGTAGTGTCGCCGCGCACCGATAGATGGCTCTGTGTGTATGTTACATCGTGCAATCGTTGTGATTCTTCGAATGATGACCACCCCAGATACAATTTTGCTAATTTCAAGATTAGTTCAGATACTCGTCGCTAGATGGTGTCGTATGTTACTTAGATCGCGCCGACATTATTGTTCTCCGATTATATAAGACTCGGACCTGAACAAGTGATTATTTGTCTTCAGTCTTTCAGTCTTTCAAGTCTAGGATTACTCTGAGTCGGCTCTTAAGTGTTTTTAAGACCGGTCTTGGATATCCTAAATAACGCCTCCCATTCCCAAAGTAAATTGTATCCGCACTAAGCCCGCGCTTTTACGTTGAGTAAGACGCGTTGCTGAGTCACCCATCTCTGTACCACGTAACGTCGAAATAAACGTCTTTCTCCGAACTTCACGCACACGCACGAGTTTTCTTGGCGGCAACGTCAGAGAAGAAGTCCCCCCGAACGTCTCACCTTTTACAATTGGCGCCCAACGTGGGGCTTCATTCCAGGGAATTTCACGTCCAACCCTGATTTTTCCCTGTCGAGTGAAGGAACCTACTTCTGCGGGGATAACGTTTGGTCGGACATCTACTATCTGGCGGCCAAAGAAGAACGAAGCGACTCTGAATTTACAGAAGAAAGACAACTTATGGGAAGAACAAGAAGCATCTAAGCCATATTATATGCGAGTAACTATGCGCTTGGAGCAGTTCTAGTGCAGGGGGGAGGGTGAAGACGAACGCCCTGTGGAGTCGACTTCTATTAACAGCAGAATGGAACTATTTTCACTGAAGACAGCCACAGCTGAAAGCTGTGCAATGACCCTCGTAAATGAAGTTTTCTTACGATTCGGTTTACCTAGACGCATAATTAGTGATAACGGTACACAATTTGTAAGCGCCGTTATGCAGCAACTTGCTTTCTGCCTAAAGATAAAACATGCTTTCACACCGGTCTATCATCCCGAAACGAATCCCGTAGAAAGAAGGAATAGGGACCTTAAAACGCAATTGGCAATTATATTGGGTGATAATAATCATCGAAACTGGCCTGAGCAACTGACATGTGTACAATTTGCAATGAACTCAGCACAATGCAGTTCTACTCACTACTCTCCCGCCTTCTTGACTTTTGGAAGAGAAATGAGAACTATAGATGATACTTGGCATGATTTCCGAGAGATCTCAGAAAATTTTGTTCCTGATATAACAGCGAAGTTGTTACAAATGGCCACTACTATGGAAAAATCGATCAAGGTAGAAGGAGTGAACCTAGTTTTAATGTTGGTGACCTAGTAATGGTTACAACACATCCAATAAGCAAAGCTGCAAAAAGATTATGCGCAAAATTCGCACCGCGAAGAGACGGGCCTTATCTTATTAAGAGGAGACATGGACCATCCTCATACGAGATTGCGAATCCGCAAGATCCTGACACGACTCTTGGTGTCTTATCACAGCTCGTACAACCTTTTAAGAAAAGAGAGCGACCTAAGAAAATCGCAGTAGAAGCGAGGACGTGGTCAGCCAAGGAAGGAAGAATCCGCCACAGTAAATCACCTTTCTGTCCTGTCACTTCGTCGGGACGCCTATCAGTGACAGAGGGGGAGATTGTAACAAACCATAATTTTGTTTATTATTTAATACCGCTACTACTCCATAGATGGCATTATGAGTATAAAAGCAAAGACCGAGTGGCACTCATGTAGTGTCGCCGCGCACCGATAGATGGCTCTGTGTGTATGTTACATCGTGCAATCGTTGTGATTCTTCGAATGATGACCACCCCAGATACAATTTTGCTAATTTCAAGATTAGTTCAGATACTCGTCGCTAGATGGTGTCGTATGTTACTTAGATCGCGCCGACATTATTGTTCTCCGATTATATAAGACTCGGACCTGAACAAGTGATTATTTGTCTTCAGTCTTTCAGTCTTTCAAGTCTAGGATTACTCTGAGTCGGCTCTTAAGTGTTTTTAAGACCGGTCTTGGATATCCTAAATAACGCCTCCCATTCCCAAAGTAAATTGTATCCGCACTAAGCCCGCGCTTTTACGTTGAGTAAGACGCGTTGCTGAGTCACCCATCTCTGTACCACGTAACGTCGAAATAAACGTCTTTCTCCGAACTTCACGCACACGCACGAGTTTTCTTGGCGGCAACGTCAGAGAAGAAGTCCCCCCGAACGTCTCACCTTTTACACTATTTATTATTTATTTATTTATTGTTGTAAATAGTAAGTTTTCAATGCATGTGTAATTTTGTGATTTAAGCCATGATATTACTCTTTGTTTGCATGCATAATAAGGCAAAGAGAAAATGTTTAACATTTTATTTACTTTATTGTAGATCGAGATAGACTGAGCTGAGAACTGTTTTTGAGCAAATGCTGTTTTTGTAACTTTAACGCGAATTACCGTATTGGCATTCCTTTTATTCAGCAAATTCTGGTCAAAATAATAATTTTTATGAATATATAAAATACAATGCAGGACATATAATTGCCTAACCGTTAAAACATCCGCTTCCAAATATAAAAGATCAGTGCTAAAGTGTCTCCTTTTCCGTAACATTACCTTCAGAATCAGTCGTTGAGCGCGCTCAATTTTAATAAATGTAGTTTTGTAGGTACCACCCCATACCACTATGCAGTATAGGAGTAGAGACTGTACCAGGCTTTTGTAGATATATGTAATAAGATCTTTGTCAGCTATCTCGCGCAAATGTTTAAATAGCCAAATGAACTTTCGTGCGCGGCTTGCCACCATTTCGAGGTGAGGGTACCATGATAAGTTTTTGTCCACGATAACACCTAAATACTTTGCAGTATCCACCCTTTCAATTTTATGGCAATCACAGTTGTCATGGTCCCTTTTACATGAGTGTATTCGTAAAGAGAGGTTAGGATCTGGTTGCATTGAATTTCTGATTGAAAAGGCAATATAATTTGTTTTTGACATATTCAAGGAAAGCAAGTTCATGTGTAGCCAGTTTACGACCTTTTCCAGTCCTGCTTCCGCGGTGGCGAACACTTTAGACCAACTTTCTCCGTGAAAAAGAAGAGCAGTGTCGTCAGCATACGAGAAAACACAACCATTGTCTAGTTTTAAGTTAGTCAGGTCATTTATGTTAGTCAGCTCATAAAGTGCCTATGAAAAGAAATCTGTAAGAGCTTTATTTATGTTTTTATACTTCTTTTTATAGCTAAAACGTCATCACCAGGTGCTGAAAAATTATTGATCACCAAATAAATAAATAAAAATTAGTAGATTACAGCCATGGTAATGCGTTTTCGATTGAAACACAATAAAGTTAAGATCATTGACTATTGTTTAAGGTAATCACAATTATTGGGAACATCTTAATAAAGACAATAAAAAAAAATTAAAAATTGTCACGGGTTTTTCATCATTACCAGGAATGAGCGTCAAACTGTCAATATTTTTTATAGAGTTATCCTATACTTTCTGATATTTCCCCTCGCCCATGTCACCAGTCTATTCCGTGTGTAGTAGGCGGGTGTGCTGGTGGCTGAGATTATTGATATTAAAAAAATATCAGTTTCAAGTTTCAAAAATAAAGTTTGTCACGTTTTGCGTCATTACCAGATATTTTTTTTAAGGAAAAGTGTTAATTTAATCTTTCTCAGTTTTTGATATTATATTATATACTAAAAACCTTAGTTGCATAAATATTTCCAACTACTTTCAGTAAGTAATATCCCATCGACAATTTCTTTTTCTCAAAAACCTCATTACCGGTAGCATCATTACCAAAAAATTAACAATACCGGTAATGATTATGGAGGCCTGGTAATGACATCTTTTATATATTTTGACTTTCAAGCTTAATATATAGCTTGTGATATTGAATTTTATGCATATAATTAAATAAATAATTATATTTTTACGCTTAGGTCAGCTTGTATCGTAAAAATTAAAGATTTTTTACATTGAAAATTGAGCCTATGTATGTAAAATTTGGTTATGATTTAATTTAATTTACATAAACAGGTGGACACTTAGACTTTACTTAGTTCTTTGTATTTGTGGTGTACGTTTAGCTAGGCATGTGCTTACGAGTGCTTAACAATCTACACATTAAAATCAATAGGTAAAGACCTATCTTGGACCAGAGTAATACGGTTTACGACAAAACGAGATACGAGAGAGGCTATTTTGGCACTAAGATTGGTGAGTAGACAGAAGATAGGATCTGGATCTTAACACTCACATAGCTTTCATAGATTTAGAAAAAGTATTTGATAAAATAGATTGAAAAAGAAGTTGGACAGTTTGAAAGCAATCAAGGTACACTACAAAAACAGGAGAATAATTTACGAATAGTACAAGGATCAAGAAACGATTGTTGAAATTGGAGAGGAGAAAGAAAGAGCTAGGATAAGTCAAGGTGTAAGTATACATATGTCTTACAAGAGTTGTCCACTCTCACCGATCATTATTTTTATTTTTTTACATTACAAATATATTGAAAAGGAGGGTTGTAGATTAATGTACAGTACGATTTTTTTAGATTTATAGACAACATAGCCGCAATAGCAAAAAGTCCAGATCAATTACAAGATTTGATAGATGAAATGGATAATATATTCTAAGATTCTGGAATGAAAATCAATACCTACATGTACACTTGAAAGATCAAAACACTTGCAATATCAAAATTCCCAGTGTAAATATCAAAAGTAAGAATCATATAATATTAGAACAGGTAAATTCATATAAATATTGAGGCAGTTTAATAACCAGATGTACTCCAGATATTAAAGCTCAAATAGCTATTATTAGCTACAGCAAAAACATTTAAGAATAAGAAACACCCATTTATATCAAGAATCTCAACATTTCATCAAGACTCAACTCATTTAAGATAAGAAAAAAGCATAAAAAATATTTCATCTGGAGAATTGCTCTGTACAGCTATGAGACGTGGACAATGACCCGAAGAGATAGAGAAAGATTGGAGGTCAGAGTGTAGGTGGAAGCTTTTGAGATGCGGTGATGAATAAGATTGAAGAGAATAAGCTATTTAGATGGAATGGAAGACGAATGAGGATGTATTGAATATGGTGGATCATAGAAGAGATCTTTAGTTCAAAGTATTGGGAATAGAAGAGGAAATCACCTAGGGTGGTGGGACACCTTGTATGTGACAAACTAATAAAAATAACAATCGAAGGCAGGAAATAGAAGCAGAAGAGGAAGACCGAGGAGGACATATACCCAGCAATTGAAGAAAAAAGTGAATGCCTTGACGTACAGGTACTTGAATGTGCTTTCCAGGTAAGGATGCAAATTGCACTACCAACAAGAATGAGGCTCTTGATTGGCCACGGCCGTACGTATCCGTACGGAACTGCTGTTGAAGCCCTGGTCCGTCTACTGCTGAACGTGAACGTAAGCCTTTCTTAATTTGCGCCACATTTCTTTATCCCGAGATTTCCTCTTCCAGCCAATGTCAGCAGTTTTTTAAGGTCGTCAAGGCTGAAGGTTGCAGGGCGTCCTACATAGAGGATTCGGTCCCGGGATCCCGGTCATATTTTAGTCCCGAAATTTTCGGGATTAAATTTAAAGAGTCCCGGGATTTTCGGGATTGATATATTGTTAATATATGTTAGTAAAAATGTACGTGAACTGTAAAAATTCCGGAATCAGCGCTGCACCAACCGGAGCCAGAAGTACTGTTGTTGCGGCAAGTGCGGGACCACGTCCCACCACCTTCCCATCGCCATACCAACCCTTAGGTTATACTGGCCGAATCATGGGAGATGCGCGCGGATATTGCGTGTGGCCAGGCACTCTGCACTGCAAGTGCCGGATCAGTGGAGTTCTAGCGGCGGTATTGTGTCGACAAAGTGGGTCAGCCCGCCGGCCAGGGAGACCCGTAGCAACGATGGTGAGGCTGGCCGCCCGCGGCATAGTACAGGGACCCGACGGTGGCTGACCACCTCCGAAGGCTGCCCCACCAGGCCGCGCATAATTCCGGGATGGCTCGTTGTGCCGGGTGGTTCCCGGCTTGCGTGGGGCCCGGTGGGGTACGGGGGCCCTTCCGTCTGGCGAACTGGCTCCCCCTGTACCACACCGTCCAATACCAATGCGGGACTCCGCGCCTTTTCTAGTTTTTGCCGCGACAACGGTCACTCCTTTCATGCCCTCCCTCCCTTATCCAATTCAATGGCACGACGACGACATTGCACACGTCCTACAGCGGCTTTTCAATCCTTCCCCACCAACTCACTGTATGGAGTTCACCAACATCGGTGGACTCCATGCAAACCTCAACGCCGTCCACCAACACCTCGAGACGGCGAGGTCTGCGATGCCGTTTCTGACGAAAACTCAGATTGGCTGCACTGCCGATTCGGCATACTTGCACTACCCCGGCTATGTGCTGGAAGAGTCCTTCCACGCCTAGGCCATTTTTAAGTTTTACTGTCTTTTTGTTACCACTTTCTATTACCAATATAATCCCGGGACCGTCCCGGGATCCCGGGATGAACTGTAGAAAATCCCGAAATCCCGGGATTGGGAAAATCGACCGGGATCGAATCCTCTAGTCCTACATCACATCTGCTTAAAAGCGGCGTCCACGTCATGACTCGTCAATTCCAACGATTGTCGGATCTACGGCAGATATGACCAGCCCACTGCCAATTCAGCGTACTTCATCCTTAGCATTATCATCAGCATCCTTATGGCAATGTCGAACTTTCATCCTCTGACGTATATGCTCGTTACGTACCCTATCTTTTTGCGAGATACCAGGCATAGCTAGATAGCTATGCTTGGTATCTATTGTAGGTCGTGACAGGTTCCTCCCTCCTGACACACTGATGGTAGGGTACTCTTATAATGTACTATGTGAGCATAATCTCCTTAATTATAACTATTTAATAATTAAAATTTGTTTAATAATAAAGGTAATGGTCATTACCAGGCACATGATATCATCACCAGTAATTAAATCGTCATCACCAACCCCTTGTCGTCATTACCGGTAATGCCCCTAATTTCAAAATTAATTACCTCTGAACATACTTACGCCACAACAGTGCCTTAAACAGAAAAACGTTTGTTTTATATTGCTTAAAGACACTACAATGTTATATTTTGCATAATTTCATTTTGAAAAAAACATCCCACTAATATTATAAACGCGAAAGTTTGTTTGGATGGATAGATAGATGGATGGATAGATGGATGGATGTTTGTTTCCCACTAATATTATAAACGCGAAAGTTTGTTTGGATGGATAGATAGATGGATGGATAGATGGATGGATAGATGGATGGATGTTTGTTCCCTTTTCACGCAAAAACTACTGAACAGATTTCAGTGAAACTTTACACGAATATTGTTTATGCATCAGATTAACATATAGGCTATAAATTACAACGATTTATTAATTTTTTCATTTAGAATTTCGGAAAAATATGTTACGGAATGATTAAGAACTTTTTGAATACACCATAGATACTGTCATTTCTTGACTTTGTCAGCGAAATTATCAATTTGACATGACAGGTACTGATATCGAGGTAAATACGGCAATAATCGAAATAAATTCGCCACTAATAAGTACACATAAATAATTGTGAATTAAAATTGTGCGGCTTATTTTCGGACTGCAATTCTTCGGAAAATATTATAAGTGAAAAGACGACCAACGTAAAAGGACAACCACCGGCGTTGTCTACCAGAATATTGCTCAGTTTCAGAGGCACCTCATTCATCAACAAATAAGAACACAATTTAGGAATTGTGTACGGTCAAAACAGACCTTCTGCATCTGATAATGAATCACAGTTTAATGAAGATCCAAAAACCAAAAACCTAACTGCATTCTCAGAAGGCTCACAACGGGCCACATGTCTAGATTGGATGCGACGAAACCGCTATCAGTGTATGCCTAATAAACATTTTTCTAATCCAAATTGTTATTTCTGTCCTCAATACTAATATAATGATATTTCAGCCTAATAAAATCGTTTTAATTACGTATGGCGGAAGAAAATAACGCTTTGAAGTATGTTAAGATTCATACACCGGCCAAGTGGTCGCTTTTTGGTCGGCGTGATACTTAAAATGTATTAACATGTACATAGTTTGGCACCATTATAGACAAAAATTCTTAATAATTTTATCGGTAAATAATTTTTAGGTAATTTCATGTAGGCAGATGAAAATTACCCTTCACAGCATATTCTTAGGGATGCTCAGTATGAAATAATGAAAAGCCAAAAAATTGAAGATAGTATTTTTAGCATGGCTTTTCAATATTTGTTGATACACAGGAAATCCAGATCCTGCTTTAGATAGCTCGAATAATTTATGTTCAGGGAGTGTATGTCGCTCTAGATAAGTCGTCAGCAAAACGTACAACTATGTGAACCATAGCTTAAGACAAGGTGGTTCCTGAAGAATGGGCCGCGGCTTTCAATGGCCAACAAGATGTACCTACATTGTGTTTGTCCTTTTTTTACGGCGGGAGTGCTTTTACGCAAACACCAGGGCCCTGGGTACGGGACACCTGGGTTTTGTGGGGCCCACTCCTATTTAGCGGAGAATACCCACTAAACCCGACGGTGGTCGGCTACGAGCACTCAGTCTGAGGAGGGTCAGGATGCCCGGAGGGATTGGACCCAACCCCCCACAGCGCGATAGCGCTGCGCCGCCCAGCAAGAACGGCACACCAGCAAGAACGTGCCCAGAGGCACGTGTCGTCGTCTTCCTCGAGGCCGCTAACTGGAGCGCAAGCCACAACCCCGAAGGCCCTTTTAGTCGACAGGCAGGGATACCTCGGTAGTATTCTACGCCCCATACCGCAGGGCGCACATTGTGTTTGTCCTGTGTCAACCTATGTTCAGATTTCTCAGTACTCGAATCGAATACCTATATATTCATCATCTTTTGAGCATTCATTCGTAAGCCCGTGTAATAAAATAAGAGACAAAGACGCGTACATGATAAATGACAGAGTAAGCTCTTTATGACAAACCGATATTTACGCAGGCAAAGCCGCGGGCAGCAGCTAGTGTAAAATAAATGTTGTAGAATCGGTTTGAGTTGATTTACCAAGGTGCCAGCCTCTAGGTACCTTACGTAGACTGTTGTTGTAGGACGCGCGCGGCCGGCAAGCCAGTCTGTCTGTCCGTCCGTATGTCACAGCCAGTTTATTCCGAAACTATAAGAGCTACATTATTGAAATTTGGTACATAGATATAGTATTCTGTAAACCGCATTAAGATGTGAAAATAAAATCAGAAAAAAATCCAAATCTTTTGGGGTTCCCCATACATAGAACTGAAACTAAAAAAAAAATTCTTTCATCAAACTTATACGTGTGGGGTATCTATGGATAGGTATTTGAAATTGATATTGAGGTTTCTAACAACATTTTTTTCTAAACTGAATAGTTTGGGCGAGAGACTCTTCCAAAGTGGTAAAATGTGTGTCCCCCCCCCGTAACTTCTAAAATATGGGCATGATAAAACTGAAAAAAATACTTGTATCCTAATGTTTATCCCTTTTTTGCAAGAGCACTTTAAAGGTGATGATTGCTGCCGTCCTTTTCTACGTGTAGTAAGCGTGGACAAGTTATTATAAAATGCTCACATGTACGTCTCGGGCATCTCGGAAGTCTTGAATGTGTGCTTCAGTGTGTGTGCGGGATGGTGACACCTCTATCGGTCTTCTGCACTCCTATTTTTATGTTTGATTTTATACGTTATAAATAATATAATATTCCAATAAATTAATAAAGCGACAGGACGACAGGGTACATGTCTGCACTGTACAGTGGTCCGGGGGGAAATAAGTGAGTTCATGAACTTATTTCTCAATATTGTGCAAGTAGAATGTTATTCATCATTAAGATTTCACAATGAATACAAGTGATACAACTAGAAACAAACAATTAGTACTGAAAGCTTGTTATAAATTTAATGTTGAGGTATAATTTTGTATGTCAGGTTAATGTACATTCAATATTCCAAACAGGTTTTAGTAATAAAGAGAGTGGTCAACATAATATTATGCTGGTGGCTATATACAATTAGGAGTCCGTTTAAACCTATTCCTTAAGAGGGAGGGAAACAATGAAACTGACCCAGTTTCCAGTTTGAAACAAGATGAGTTAGGTAACCGAACACAGAGTGTATTCACTCTCAGTTGAGACACACACAAAATAGACACAAAACAGTTGAGTTACCTTGCAGTCCCAGCTGCCGGCGATGAGGAACGTCTGCGGGACGGAGGGCGGGCTGAACTCCAGCGCCGAGACCGTGTCACCTCCAGGTCCTTGTTGGGGTTGTTGGTGCGCTCACGAGCTGGTTGAACATGTTACCGGCCTATGTGCCCGCTAACGCTAATACTAATAATTTACGCAACGCAACGTGAAGCAAAATCTTGTTCCCATTAGTACAAAATCACAGAGTACTTTGTAATATACTTTGTAATATACTGAAATAGAGACCAATCTTGGCTGTCAAAAGAGGTAACAAATACAGCGCCACTCGACGGTAACTTACGGCAACTTTTCGTCAATATACATAATCACAATACAGCGATATAACTACAGCATACTCTGGTCTTGTACTTATTTAATTATAAGTATTATTTCATTAAGGAATGAATGATGAATTTTTGCTATGAATTGCCAACCGCAGGCATATTTTTCTGAATCATTTGTTATCTTAGGCAAATAAACACAAACTAAGATTGGCAAATCATTCAACATTTGAAAAATAAAAGATAAGTGTAAAAACTTAGAAACTTTTATTAACTTTCACATTTTTACACACCATACACCACTATAAAATTAAAATATTGGTTTCATAATCATATAAGTTCTTAAAATCACATTTTCTTTCGAATGTAGATTAAACTTTCCGCGGGTTTCTTGCAATTACAGTTTTCTTGCGGATTTTAGACCCTTGGTCACAAACTTTAGCAATCACATTATAATCTGCTTCTTGTACGACCGTTTTAAAAAATGCTATGAGTTTCAAGTTCTATTAAAAGCACAAACTTTTGAAAACTTGATAAAATAATATTGACTAAAAGGAAAATTTTAAAACACGCCATTTTAAGCTGTGTTGCCAGAAATTTGAATCTATAGTTTACAGTTTAAAATCAGTAAATTCTGAAAATGGAGAACAATACGTTATTTAACCCAATATTCAATAAATTAAGTGTAGTAATATATTATATAGGGAATACATGAAATTAAAGTGAAATATAACTAGCGTTCATCTGGTTTTTTAATTTAAATAAAAGGACCGTAATAAAAAAAAAACTACACAAACTGTACAATATTGTCGAAACGTCGCAACTAAATTATGCTACCGAATTTGAAAGGCAATTTAATCCTTACTATTGTATAGAAAATAGATACCAACTTTAATCAATGAATATAAACTCCACCTAGTATTCAAATATGGAACTAACATGGTATAACCCAGGTAAATTGAAATGATCTAAGTTCTAATGTGTGCATCTAAATATTTGTGTACAATTAAATTTGGTCAGCTGTATTTATGTGATTGCCATACAATTTGTACTAAGATTGTATAGGCCAATATAGTCATTTTTTTTTTTGGGCTATGCTATTTGGCTCTGCACGATTTTTTTTTTTTTTTTTTTGTGGTTTTTGGCAATGCACGGCTTGTGCTGTGCTTCAGCCACGGACTGAGTTTTTTTTTTTTTTTTTTTTTTGTTTTTGGCAATGCACGGTTTGTGCTTCTGCCACTGACGACGGTTTTTTTTGGGCTATTTGGCTCTGCTCTGCACGATTTGTGCTTCAGCCACGGACTGAGTTTGCGAGGATTGGTACAAAAGGTAAGGAAACGTATAATTTATAGGAAAATTCGGACAAAGGATGAAAGAATAAAGGATCAGGTAGGAATAACAGTAGATAGATTAATTTAATATTATAATTATAAAAGTATGTACAATAATTATGTACAAGTACATAATATATATAGCCATGGAAGTATCAAGTACTATAGTTCATTCGCGTTAAGAAAATAGTGACTGACAGGCTAGTGGCCTGTCAGTGACCTGTCAGGTATTACTGTCTTTTTGCTACCACTTTCTATTAGCAATGTAATCCCGGGATGAACTGTAGAAAATCCCGGGATTGGAAAAATCGACCGGGATCGAATCCTCTAGATAAGTAACCATTTAAATCAATCCTTTATTCTTTCATCCTTTGTCCGAATTTTCCTATAAATTATACGTTTCCTTACCTTTTGTACCAATCCTCGCAAACTCAGTCCGTGGCTGAAGCACAAATCGTGCAGAGCCAAATAGCCCAAAAAAAAAAAAAATATAGGATTATAATTATAAAAGTATGTACAATAATTATGTACAAGTACATATTTAGAAAAAAAAAGCGCGGGAAATCTCAACTTGAGCGGGCGTCCCTTTTTCGGCTTTGATATTTTAATTAATTAATTTGTTATATAGGATCAAATTTGTTGCGTAGTGTACATATTTAAGTTCATTTATTTATTTTTAGTAGTTGTAGTGTAAATAACATCATCATCTGGTAAGTTTTTTAATTCATTCTTCGTTCTTCATGAACGACCCTGAAGATCCTGGGGGGACAGTCCCCCAGGTCTTCCACACTGTAACTATTACCCATAATGGGTCTGAAATGGACACGGAAGGTTCAGTAGTCGACACTGATGGGTCTGAAAATGCCAGAAATACTACAAAAAGAAAGCGTTGTTCTGGTAAAAAAATATGTAAGCATTGTAATAAAAAGAAACGAAGGCATCATAAATCGACTTTAATAGCTCCTTTAAATGAGATTGATTGCAATTGCGAATGTTTTTCCGATTCTTCTCAACCCATTTCCAAGAAAATTGAAGTTAATAATTCAGATTGTCCACCTCCCGCTCCGGTGTCTGCTCCTCAGACACCTATTCAAGATCCTTTGGCTTCAAACACTCTGGAATCGAATACTCAGCGCACTCCTGTAGGACGAGCATACTATAGTGCTACTGATGTATCTCCGTATGTGGTACATGTGCAGAGGGAGCAAACATCTCCCAATGACAACACATATATTCATCCCATTTCTTTTGGACATTTTCTAAAAAAAAACAACATTAGAAATATAGTAAATGGAAGTGTCAAGCGAATTGGTAGAAACAGGGCAACTCTGTCATTTACAAACTTTGAAGATGCAAATTCATTTATAGTCAATGGTGCTTTGAAGAAGAACAGCTACAAAGCATTTATTCCTACATTTAACACAACTCGTATGGGTGTGATACGAGGTGTACCTAACAGTTGGTCTGATGAAGAAATCATTGAAAATATCACAGTGCCAGTAGGAACAGGGAATATATTAAAAGTGAGGCGATTGAAACGGAAGAATGTAGTGAATGGAAAGAGTGAATTTGTTCCGATAGAAACTGTAGTGTTGACTTTTGACGGGCAAATCTTACCTAAGAGAGTATTTCTATGTTACAATGCTCTACCAGTTGACCTATATATCTTTCCTACTATCCAATGTTTCCAATGTTGTAGGTATGGGCACATAAAAAACCAATGCAGGTCGACTCCTAAATGTTATAAATGTGGACAAGGGCACTCAGGAGAAAATTGTTCAGTAGATGAGGAGTTTGTTACATGTTGTATGTGTTCGGGCAATCATTTTGCAACCAGCCGTAAGTGCCCTGAATTTTCGAGGCAAAAGGCAATTAAGGAATCCATGGCAAAGAACTGTGTATCTTACTCGGAAGCTATTAAGCTTCATCCACCAATCACCAAATCTTATGCTGATGTCTTAACTTCCATAGCACCTCAATCTCCAGTTCATTCCATGCATTCTCCGTCTAAAAATCATCCCATCAGGACTAATTATAAAAAACAAGTAATTTTGAAAAAAAGCCCTCCTAAACCCCTAAGTAAAGGATATGATCGAGCAGCCCATGAAAATCTTACACACGACTATAACATGCCTTCTCCATCCAATGGATGTGGCTATAGTACTGATTTGCCCCTAACAGATATGTCTGTTAAAGAATTACTAATACACCTTATTAACAAGATAACTCAATCTTCTTCCGTTTCACCGACCAACGCCGCCATCAATTCCTCCGATTTGTTAGATATTTTAAACATCCAATATGGCCCACGTCCCACTAATAATGCAGTGGAATTGCCGTAGCATTTCTAATAAGAAATGCGACTTAATTTATTTTATTAATAATTATAATCCGTTTGTAGTTGCGCTACAAGAAACATGGTTAAAACATGATAGTACTTTTAAAATAAATAGTTATTCATGCGTCAGAGAAGATAGATCTGACAGCTATGCTGGTGTTGCCTTACTTATCAAACATAATGTTCCATTTTATCATATTCCCATTCCTGTGCATAGTCCTGACTTTTCAATTATTGCCGCTAGTATTAATAATATATGTTTTATTTCCGTTTATATACCCCACCCTTCTTCAGATATTTATGACGAAGTTGAAAATATCATTTCTACTCTCCCTACTCCTCTACTGATCTTGGGTGATTTTAATGCTCAACATTATTCATGGGGTAGCTCAAATAGCAATTATTATGGATCTAGAATTTTAGATATGTTAGATGTAAATAATTTATGTATATTAAATACTGGTGACCCAACTAGGCGTACTCAGCCTCATGAAGCAATAAGTGCTCCTGACTTGTCTTTAAGCTCTCCTAGTTTAGCAACTTCTTTAACCTGGCATGTGCATACTTCAACACTAGGCAGTGACCATTTTCCTATAATAATCCGTTTTCCTAACATGGTAATCAATTCATCATCACCTAGTTATTCCCCACGATTAAAATATACACTTAAAAAAGACAGATGGACCTCGTTCAAAGAACAAATTGAACAGGAACTGACATCTTTGCCTACAGTTACTCAGTCTAACCAATCTGAATGTGCTCACGCATTAGCTACACTGTTAATTGAAACCGCAAATAGAACTTTCCCATTAAAAAAATGCGGCCCTAGGAAAATTCCTCTCCCTCCTTGGTGGGACAGTGATTGCTCGTCTGCAATCAAGGCGAGAAAAGCTGCGGAAAAAAAGTACAAAGATATTTCTACAGAGGAAAATTATAACGTGTTGGCCGAGTTGATAACAAGCACTAGAAAATTATTCAAAAATAAAAAATGGGAAGGTTGGAAAAAATTCTGCGCTTCTATATCACCAGATATCCCTGCTTCTATTGTTTGGAATAACATAAGGAGATATAGGTCTATTTATAAAGAATCAAAGCCTCCCTTCCTACATAGCTCGATTGCCGAAAAGTTTCTTGATAAGTTAGCGCCATCTTTTGTTCCATTAGATATTATTAAGCCATCTATTTTATGTTTAAATTCTGAAGAACGAGTAGGCTTGAATGCACCTTTTAATCTTAATGAGCTTAAAGGCATTTTATCTTATGTGACCGATTCAGCTCCAGGGTTGGATGGGATCCCATATTCTTTTCTATCTCACTTAAGTGATTCTAGTTTGACCTATTTTCTTACTTTAATTAATTCTGTAATGTTATCTGGTATAATACCGCTTTCTTGGAAATCTCAAGAGGTAATACCCATATTGAAACCAGGTAAGCAACCTTTTGAAGCTTCGTCTTATCGCCCTATAGCCTTATCATCAGTCCTTATAAAGATAGCTGAGCACCTTGTTAAAAACAGGCTAGAATGGTTTCTTGAAAGTAACGGATTATTAGCCCCTAGTCAATTCGGTTTCAGAAAGGGTAAAAGTACAATAGATAGTATTGCTATATTTACCACAGATATACGTATTGCTTTTTCAAAAAATGAAAGTCTCCTTGCTGCTTTTTTGGATATTACTGCCGCTTACGATAATGTCGAGGTATCTATTCTTAAACATAAACTCGAAAAATTAAATGTTCCTTTAATGCTTTCCAATTTTATAGTCAATTTATTAGCAGAAAGGTGTATCAGTGTCAACCTTGAAGACTCGACTACTAAATCTAGAGTATTATGGCGAGGTCTTCCTCAAGGTTCCGTTTTGAGCCCTATCCTTTACAACATATATACTTTCGATTTGGAAGCAAGCCTGAATGGTACTGTTAGAATACTTCAATACGCAGACGATTTACTTTTATATAGTTCTGGCCGATCATTAGAAAATTTAACTTCTTCCCTTGAGTCATCCTTAAAATTACTCAAACAATGGTTAGATAACAATGGTTTAGCTTTGTCAGTTTCTAAGAGTTCTGTTGTCTTATTCACAAGAATGCGCACTCCACCTTCTATTTCTATATGTTATGATAATTCTATTATTCCTCAACAAAACGAAGCTAAGTTCCTAGGAGTATTATTAGATAGTAAACTTACTGGTATTCCCCACTGTTATTATATTGCTGCTAAATGTGAACGTTCTATTAACATTCTTAGATGCCTCACAGGCGTATGGTGGGGATCTCACCCTTTTTCTTTAAAATTACTTTACAACGCATTGATAAGGAGTGTTTTAGACTATGGCACCTATCTCTTGGAGCCTTGCAGTGTACTTGCTATGGCCAAATTAGATAAAGTGCAATCCAAAGCCTTAAGAATTGTAGCTGGAGCTATGAAAACTAGCCCTATCAATGCTTTACAAGTAGAGTTATGTGATCCACCCTTAAAATTCCGGCGACAGTATTTATGCGACCGTTTTCTTTTCCGTGTGTTGCAGCATTCTAATCATTTATTACACTTAAAATTACGAATTCTTTCAGATTATATAGAAAATTCTTCTTATTGGTCTCGCAAAGATATGCCATGCCTTGTAATAAGTTACCGTAAGTTTATCTCTTTAGAAGCACCTACCCATAAATCATCATATCTGCCCATTTTTGCCATAGATTTTAATTCATTGATCCACAAACCTAATGTTAATTTAGATCTCAATATTCCAAATGATAATAAAGCTGATTTTCATTTTAATCTTATTTTAGCCAGGGATTTTGAAAACTACCATTGTATATATACCGATGCATCTAAACATAATGGTATAAGCCCTGTAGGTGTGGGCGTGTATCATCATGAGTATGGAATCGTACAAAAGATTAAACTTCCTCCTGAAACTTCTGTTTTCACTGGTGAATGTTTTGGCATCTTCAAGGCTCTTGAATATGTATTATTGTTTAAACTTTCAAAAGCTCTAATTATCTCAGATTCGAAAAGCGCTCTTCAAGCCCTTGAAAAATTTCCATTTAAATGTAATACTATTAATACAGTTATCTTTGATTGCAAAAAGCTACTATATCAATGCGTAAATAGGGGATTTGAAATATGTTTTATGTGGGTTCCTGGCCATAAAAACATTTATGGTAATGTTAGAGCTGACAAGTTGGCAAACGAAGCTGTTCTTTGTGGAGATTTAACTCCATATAAAAACTTTTGTGAGGACTTAGTTCATTTGGCCAAAGTCTATCTTCATAGGACTTGGGAAGTAAATTGGGATCATACCACTCAGTTCAAAGCAAAACACTATAAATCGATTCAAAATGAAATTGCATTAAAGCCGTGGTTCTCTAAAATAAGACTTGGAAAAATTGCCACTACCAGTATCATAAGAATGCGATTGGGTCATGTTTGTTCCCCTGCAAATCTAGCTAGATTTCACATAATTGATAACCCTATGTGCGAGTGTGGCGCGGGGATTGGAGATCTGAACCATATATTCTTTAGTTGTTCTAAATATGATCGATCTTCATTTATAGTGAGTTTAATAACTTTACGTGTTCCTTTCCCTACATCGATTATTTCCATATTGTTATTAAAAAATTATGATATTTATAATGCCATATCTGAATTCATTCTAAAAAATGATATTAAATTGTAATTTGTGTATTGTATTATCACCATATCGTCATATTACATCCTCACCCAATTTCATGCAACTCCTCACGAACTCCTTTGATCCTATCAAAATTCCGTTCCGTTCATTCCAATTTTATTTCTCCTTGCAACAGTTTTCCCAAACTTTTATCGCAACTGGCATAAGCACAAGCCGTGCATTGCCATCCAACCCCAAAAAAAAAAAAAAAAAAAAAAAGTACATATTTATTTATTTTATTATTATGTATATTACATGGAAGTATTTTTTTTTTTTGGGCTATTTGGCTCTGCACGGTTAAGTACTACGTGTATATTATTTTTTTTTTTTTTTTTTGTAGTTTTTGGCAATGCACGGTTTGTGCTTCTGCCACTGACGACGGTGAAAAGGTTGGGAAACGTATTGATATAAATGATATTACGATAAACGGGATGTTACCGATTCCTTGGCTCTATGGTTTCTGCATCTGTGATAGACGCAAGTCTAGTTCAGTCTATGGGACGATTTGGTTTGAAGAGAGTTTGGCGGGTGGAAGCCTAGTTGGGTATATGTAAAGATCAACAGGCAATGAATAGGCTATTTGACTGTTTTCTGATAACCATTTTATTTTAATGATTGGTGCTTAAGTAATTCACAACAGCGATTATTTTTAATTATTTTACGTATTTCTTCAAATAATATAGGCGTTTTACCTACCATTAAAACGCTTATTAAGTTCTTACCTGATTCAAAACCCAATAAAATATATGAGAGGGCAACACTGAATTCCTTCTCTTTTTATCCCATTCGTCTATGACATAGTGCTGTCTCGCTCGCACATTACCCCACCACCATCATGCAGTTTCGTACCCGAGGTAGGGTTCGACGTTCCGCATTGCAGCTCATATATGTTATGTATTGTGGTTTAGACCAGCAAGCAGAACTGATATTATTGGGATTTGAATCAGGTAAGAACTTAATAAGCGTTTTAATGGTAGGTAAAACGCCTATATTAAGTTATGTACCGTGATTCAAATCCCAATAAAATATATGAGAAATGTTTGTTATCGCTGCTGGTGGTGGATGCCAATGTGATGATTTAATTAAAATGAGTGTAAATAAAGAACCATTTCAGTGGGTTGTTGAACCTACTAGGTATGTGGGCTTGTGCGAGCAGGTATACCTTATGTACCTATTATGTGTTAATCAAAAATGAAACGAACTTATAAAAAATAACCAAAACTGTTTATTCTTCATTTCACTGTTAATTCTAAATACGAATTGAAAATCATAAATGAGATTTATGCAAATCATTAGACATGTATAATGTAGGTATTGAAACTTAAAAAGTGTAACATCTTTACTATAATAATGCTAATCGACAGGAGTAAATAGTTTTGATGTACCGCAACTATTGTGGGTTGAGGTAGCTATTTCTCTTCGGTAAAATTTTCTGAATGTATCCTCAGAGCGCCAATTACCTCGCGCTAAGATATCATCAATCGAAAAGTTTTCAGTCCAGTTTTTAGACGCCACTGCAGATCTAATGCTACCTGGTGTGGCGGCAATCCCAGCGTCTTTTAATACTGATCTCACCCATCCTGCGATAACTGAGCGTGTAGCGGCCTCTGCTAGACCACTTATTCGCAGAAACAGTTTATTGCACTTTGCCACCATTCTGCGTTCTTTGGAGAGAGTTATAAGTCTTTGTATCCCATAAATTGGGTCTAAAGATTTGCTACTTTCATTTCGATTCAATCTCCACCCTGACTGTCTGTGGTTAGCTGAATCAGTTTTGGAACCGAAGGATGGCCAAAATATAATACTGTCTTCTGACATAGTCACAAAATGATCAGGGTCACATTGTAGAAGCGTCAGATCATGGACCCTTCTACCTGAGCATAATAGTAACAGAGTTGCTGTATGTCTCGAGGTGTCGTACAGATTACAATTTAGATTTATCTTGGCTAGATGTTTCGCTACTAGGTCGATATCCCAAATAGGAGATTTTGTTTCCTTGGGTTTTTTGATTGCAATACCCTTTAACATCTGTTTCACTAGTATATGAGAACTTATACTATTAGACGACTCCGGGTTGCAGAAAGTGGATATTACTGATTTGTGCACAAGTATGGTGCTGTAAGCAAGACCCTCGATATTGTGCAAATCGGCCAGATATCTGGCTACATCGCCTCCCGTAGGGTTGGTGATTTTTACCCCATTTGTTTGGGCCCAGCGAGTCCAACGAGCCCATGCGGGTTTATATGTATTTATAGTAGAAGTGCGCCAAGAAGATTTGAGCAGGTTTTTCTGAGAATCTGTCTAGGTGCTTATGGTCTTAGACCACCCCCACATTTCCATACTTCCAGGGTTATCTCGTTGACATCTGCGGGAGGACGTTGGGTCGTCACATTCAGAAGTACTTTTTTGAGATTTCTCACAGTGTAAGGTGCCGCTATTGCGCGATTCCGTAGATCCGCTCTCCAAAATACGCGTTCCCATCGCGGAACCACAAGCAGGAATATTCCGGTCGCCTGGTTCATATGTGACAGTACCCTTGGGATTAGATAAGGTGGGGAAAAGACCCACGCTAGACGATAATCCCATGGTTTCGCCAGTGCGTTGAAAACTGCCGCATTCCTGTCGTTCCTGTCGAACGTTCCGTATGTTGGAACCACATGAGCATTTTTGGACGCGAACAAATCTATCACCGGTGTTCCCCATTTGCGAAAGATCTTTTGAGTCGCTTCTGGAAGTAAATGCCATTCTGGTGGGACTCGTTGTCTTGACAGACCGTCGGCTTCGGTGTTGTAAATGCCGGGTATATGGTGAATTTGTAAAATGAATCTGGTGTGTTTCTGTAATTTCGAATATTTTGTATGCCAAGTTCATTAAGATTGAAGATCTCGTTCCCCCTTCGTTGCGTAAGTATGCAACTACGGTTTTGTTGTCCGTTTGTATCAATATTGAACTTTGTTTCAGAGTGTGGCCGTGATTTTGTAGGCACTTCAAAATTACAAGCATTTCTTTCGCGTTGCAATGAAGATTCTGTTCTTCTACTTTCCAGGTACCTGTGACGTGCAGGTCGTCTAATGTCGCGCCCCAAGCAATGCCTGATGCGTCTGTGCTCAGATAATGGTCTGGGCAAGGGAAATGGAGCAAGGATGGGCTCCGGCAGTTTTCTCTCCACCATTTCAGGTCTGACATCGCTGAGAGCGTTAGAGGAAAAATTTTTAGTGGTTGTTCCTCGGGCAGCGTGCTGAGTAGCCTTTGAAGGCCTCGGCAATTCAGCCTGCCCCTTTTCACGACAAAACTTGCAAAATTGAGTAAGCCCAACAAGCTCTCTAGCTGCTTTCTGGTAATGCTTCGCTTTGACAGTGATTCTGATACCATCGTGATTATCTTTTGAGACTTCCCTTCTGGAAGCAATTTTTGATTCAGCCAGGGGTGCCATGCTACGCCCAGGTACTCCACACTTCTCTGTGGAACTAATATCGATTTCTGCCAATTTATATGCCAGCCCAACTTGAGGAGGTTTTCTATCACAATAATTATGTGACTGTTTAAAACCGTCAAGTCTTGACTTGCGATCAGAAAATCGTCGAGGTAGACTATGATTCTGATGCCTTGGTCTCTTAGTGTCTGAGCAATCCAATTTGACATTACGGCAAACGTCTTTGGTGCTGTACTGAGGCCGAATGGTAGGCATCTCATTTCGTATAGCTCTCCCTGGTAAACCAGCCTCAAGAAGCGTCTGTGTGACCTGTGAATTGGTAAATGGTAGTACGCTTGTGATAGATCTACCTTGCATAGCCAATCGTTTGGTTGTAGAAAGTTTGGTACTTGGTACATGTTTATTAGCTTGAATGGACTTGTGTCTAGGTATTCGTTCAGCACTCTGAGATCGAAAATTGCCCGTGATGTACCATCGCTTTTCGGCCTCAAGAAGAGGGTAGACAGGAAACTTGGACTTGTTTCCACGTTTTCGATAACACCCTCGATTTCCAGTGTTTGAATTATCTTGGTCATCTCTCTGGATGTTGGTGTTTGAAAGGAACAGTTTTCGAGTTTTGGCATCAGTAATAGTGGCTTTTGATTGAAAGGTATTCGGTAACCTTGAATTATTTTTAAAATCATTGTCGGAGCTCCCATTTTTTTCCACTGAAAGTGGTATTTGTACAGTTGCTCCGCACGGAACTGCTTGTAGTCAGTATTTGCGTTGTTTATTATACGATTTATCTTTGTATGATGGAGACCCTGCTCGCTTGCGTCCACCACGGGATGTGGACCTGTGTCCTCTTTTAGCTTGGCCGCTGGTGCGACCACGAAAGCTAGTGTCACGGTAGTAGTTCGGGTGCGATCGCCCCATATCTTGGTGGTAATTGACTTCACACTGATGTCCTCCTCTGCAATTGCAATGTGTGGTGCTACCGCAAGTACCTCCGGGCTCTGGTGCTTGCGGCTTATTTTTGTTGCCACCTTGCGCAGGTGCATAAGTATTGGTCCCCTGCGCGGGATACCTTACGATTCCACTTGAACCTGGTTGCGCACCAGATTTGTTAGAAAATGCCTTAGGTTGTGACCAGAAGGCTTTCTTCATGCCACCAGCTTTTTCTAAAGCAGAGCAAAAAGCGACAGGTTCAAACAGGTATGAACATGTGGGTGGAATCTTGCGAAGAGTATTCTTGATGAGTATGTCTTTTGTAGACGCCAGAATATTGTCACGGCGTTGTTGGACAAGGTCTGCCCTGTGACCACATACCAGCTGCAAGATATCCGTAGACACTTTATGGAAATCTCCTCCTAAAATAGAATCATTTACCTTTTCCTGAATAGCTTCGAAGGTTAAAGTAATGTCGGCAGAGCTTCGTATCCAGGATAAGAAATTTCCAATTCCCGTCTGTAATTACTCTTGCTGCTTAAGGAGCGCAAGGGTTAAAGCGGCATATGACCGTTCGGACAATTGAAGGTGACGAGAGCGATCTAATGATTTGACCTCCTCATTACACTCTAGCTCGACAAATCCGGGTGAATAAGAAAAAAGCTTCTGAGCCTCCGCATATCGAATGTCGCTCCATTCGGCGTTTCCAAATCGCTGAACACTTTGCAAAGCCGCTAAATATTCTGGGGATGCCTTGGGTACAGATGGCTCTTTAATACTAGTGCATAGCTTCATACTAAAGTCACTTGGGATAGGCGAGGATATTTTTGATACCGTGTTCACCTCGTTGAATAAATCTCTACTGATATCGAGATCAATGTTAGGTGCATCTTGATCCGGATATGGTGAGCTGGTTTGGTTGTGACGAAATAAATGATTTTGCAAGTCATTTACCTGTTTTGCCAGCTTTTCTAAAAGGCTGTTGTGCTTGCGCCGTTTAGCCTTTTTGTTTCTGCTAGACGAAGACGTACTCGGCAAGCGCGTCCTCTTGGTGCGAATTTCGGCACTGTTACCTGCAACTTGATCAGGATCGTTATTGTTTTCCATTGCAAACGAAGTTAATTTCAACAGAAAACTTTTTACTTAAAATTTTCAACAGCACTAATTTATTAATAACTAGCTTTTGCCCGCGACTTCGTCCGCGTGTTTAGATTTTTACATACAAAAGTTTTTTCCCAATAACTCCCGTTCCCGTAGGAATTTTGCAATATCGCGTTGCAAGTAAGCTTTACGTTCATTAGGCTACCTGCATGCCAAATTTTAATCATCTATCTTACGCGGTTTAGATTTTTTCATACAAAAGTTTTGCCCGCTAACTACCGTTCCCGTGGGAATTTTGTAATATCCTGTTGCAACTAAGCTTTTGGTTTACTAAGGTACCTACAGGCCAAATTTCAAGCTAGATGCTTGAAACGGTTTAGATTTTCATACAAAAGGATTTTCCAGCTAATTCCCGTTCCCGTGGGAATTCGGGAATGCCTTTCTTAGTGCACCTCTACGGTATCTAAGCTATGTCTTTTCTACATTTCTAGTACCTACGTTTAGCCGTTTAGGCATATAAATGTCAGTCAGTAAGTCAGTCTATTTAGATTTAATTCTACCAGTAAGGCCATTTATTGAGAGAAATCAGTAGTTTTGGGCTGTGAGTTTATTTCTCGGCCTTTCAAGTTTTTTCCTATTGAATCCCGTAAAGGGTTGATTTAGGTAAATATTTGAAGTTTTATCTTTTTCGGAGTGGAATTTATCGAAACGCTTTCTTAGCAATAATACCTACGTCATAGTATAGCTTTATGAATGCAAAGTCTTAGCACGAACTGTTTAAAATTGTCAAAATTTCATACATACTTTCATCCCCTATTTTATCCCCTTGGGGGTAGGAATGATCAAAACCCTTTTTTAGCGGATGCCTACCTCATAGTACCACTCAAGCTTCGTCTCCAACTCCTTTGGCGTGCAAGCAGCCAGACTCTGGAACGGTCTACCTGAGAGCATCCGTAGCGCTCCAAGCAGGGCTTCATTCAAGATAAGGGTTCATAAATATTATCACCTCCAACATTCAGCGCAATAGTTTCTGTAGTCGTCGTCCTAATATATCTAAATATATAAAACTCAAAGGTGACTGACTGACTGACTGACATAGTGATCTATCAACGCACAGCCCAAACTACTAGACCGATTGGGCTGAAATTTGGCATACAGGTAGATGTAATGACGTAGGCGTCCGCTAAGAAAGGATTTTGATCAATTCCACCCCCAAGGGGATAAAATAGGGGATGAAAGTTAGTATAAAACTTTGTCAATTTTAAGCCGATTGGGCTAAGACTTTGCATGTATAAAGCTACTATGACGTAGGCATCTACTAAAAAAGGGTTTTAATCATTTCAACCCCCAAGGGGATAAAATAGGTGATGAAAGTTTGCATAAAACTTTGTCAATTTTAAGCCGATTGGGTTAAGACTTGGCATGTATACAGCTACGACGTGCTATGACGTTTAAGCATCCACTTAAAAGAATTTCGATCATTTCGAGCCCCAAGGGAATAAAATAGGGGATGAAAATTTGTATGAAACTTTGTCAATTTTAAACCCGAGCGGGCTGAGACTTTTCATTCACAAAGCTATACCATGACGTGGTAGATATTGCCAAGAAAGGGTTTTGATAAATTCCACTCCGAAAGGGATAAAATTTCAAAATTTTAAATCGACCCTTTATGTGATAAAATAGGAAAAGAAAGGCCGAGAAATAAAATAGCCCAAAACTACTAATTCCTCTCAATAAATGGCGTTACCGGTCAAATTAAATCTAAATAATATTTATTTATTATCTATATATATAAAAGGAGAAACTGACTGACTGACTGACTGACTGACTGACTGACTGACATATCAACGCACAGCCCAAACGGCTAAACGTAGGCACTTGAAATTTGGAAGGGACGTAGCTTAGGTACCGTAGGGGTGCACTAAGAAAGGAATTCCCGAAATTCCCACGGGAACGGGAATTAGCGGGAAAATCCTTTTGTATGAAAAATCTAAACCGCTTAAGTTAGACGCTTGAAATTTGGCATGCAGGTACCTTAGTAAATATAAAGTTTAGTTATGGCTGTATTTTGAGAAATTCCCACGGGAACGGGAGTTAGCGGGAAAAAACTTTTGTATGTATAAATTTAAACACGCGGACGAAGTCGCGGGCAAAAGCTAGTCTATATATATAAAAGGAGAAACTGACTGACTGACTGACTGACATATCAACGCACAGCCCAAACGGCTAAACGTAGGCACTTGAAATTTGGAAGGGACGTAGCTTAGGTACCGTAGGGGTGCACTAAGAAAGGAATTCCCGAAATTCCCACGGGAACGGGAATTAGCGGGAAAATCCTTTTGTATGAAAAATCTAAACCGCTTAAGTTAGACGCTTGAAATTTGGCATGCAGGTAACTTAGTAAATATAAAGTTTAGTTATGGCTGTATTTTGAGAAATTCCCACGGGATCGGGAGTTAGCGGGAAAAAACTTTTGTATGAAAAAATCTAAACCGCGTAAGTTAGAACGCCACGCGGACGAAGTCGCGGGCAAAAGCTAGTCTATATATATAAAAGGAGAAACTGACTGACTGACTGACTGACATATCAACGCACAGCCCAAACGGCTAAACGTAGGCACTTGAAATTTGGAAGGGACGTAGCTTAGGTACCGTAGGGGTGCACTAAGAAAGGAATTCCCGAAATTCCCACGGGAACGGGAATTAGCGGGAAAATCCTTTTGTATGAAAAATCTAAACCGCTTAAGTTAGACGCTTGAAATTTGGCATGCAGGTACCTTAGTAAATATAAAGTTTAATTATGGCTGTATTTTGAGAAATTCCCACGGGAACGGGAGTTAGCGGGAAAAAACTTTTGTATGTATAAATATAAACACGCGGACGAAGTCGCGGGCAAAAGCTAGTTTATTTATATTATATAAAAGGAGAAAAGAAACTCACTGACTGACATATCAACGCACAGCCTAAACGGCTAAACTTAGGCACTTGAAATTTAGAAGGGACGTAGCTTAGGTACCGTAGAGGTGCACTAAGAAAGGAATTCCCGAAATTCCCACGGGAACGAGAATAGGGAAATGCATTTTGTATTTGTACAACCTTTTGTATGAAAAATCTGAATCGCGTTAATATAGATGATTGAAATTTGGCATGCATGGTACCTTAATGAACGTAAAGATTACTTGCAACGAGATATTGCAAAATTCCAACAGGACCGGGAGTTATTGGGAAAAAAGTTTTGAATGTAAAAATCTAAACACGCGGACGAAGTCGCGGGCAAAAGCTAGTCTAAGTATATGTACGTAAGTATTATACGTAAATTATGTTTTGTTCCTTCTGATTTTTATATGTGTATTTATATTTTTTTTTCATATATTATTATGATATTTATTATTATTATATATTTAGAATTATTGTTTTCTAATTAACTTTGTGGCACACTACCTTAAAATTAGTTTCTGCTTAACCCAATGGTTGACTGGTAGAGAATGCCTATGTGGCATTAAGTCCGCCTTTTGTACACAGTTTAATTGTGCAATAAAGATTAAATAAATAAATAAATAATAGTAGCTTTAAACATGCAAAGTCTCAGCCCGATCGGTTTAAACTTGATAAAGTTTCATGAATACAAACTTTTATCCCCTATTTTATCCCCTTGGAAACAGAAATTATCAAAACTCTTTTATAGCGATACCTACGTTATAGTAACTTTATGAATGCAAGTCTCAGCCCGAACGGTTTAAAATTGACAAAGTTTAATACAAACTTTCATCCTCTATTTTATCCTCTTGGGAGTAGAAATGATCAGAACCCTTTTTATCCCCTTGGGAGTAGAAATGATCAGAACCCTTTTTTAGCGGATGCCTACGTAGTAGCTTTATACATGCAAAGTCATAGCCCAATCGGCTTAAAATCGACAAATTTTTATACAAACTTTCATCCCCTATTTTATCCCCTTGGGGGTAGAATTGATCAAAATCCTTTCTTAGCGAGTGCCTACGCCATAACATCTACCTGTATGCCAAATTTCAACCCGATCCGTCCAGTAGTTTGGGCTGTGCGTTGATAGATCACTATGTCAGTCAGTCAATCAGTCAGTCAGTCAGTCACCTTTGAGTTTTATATATTTAGATAGTGAGGGTAAACTTGAACTAATTTTATAAGATTTTTTCTTCGAACGTTAAACGTTATGATTTAAGAATATATTATAGACGAATGAAATATTAAAAATTAAGTATGAAATATTAAATATGGTCGTGTTTTTTTTTGAATTTGTAAGTGAATTATTTTCACGACCGCACCGAGCAAGGAATCGGATGCCAATGCGGAACGTCGAACCCTACCTCGGGTACGAAACTGCATGATGGTGGTGGGGTAATGTGCGAGCGAGACAGCACTATGTCATAGACGAATAGGATAAAAAGAGAAGGAATTCAGTGTTGCCCTCTCATATATTTTATTGGGATTTGAATCACGGTACTTTTTTTTTTTGTGAATGGACTCTATCACGCGTTTATATCACGGTACTTAACTTAATAATTATAATATTAAATTAATCTATCTACTGTTATTCCTACCTGATCCTTTATTTTTTCATCCTTTGTCCGAATTTTCCTATAAATTATACGTTTCCTTACCTTTTGTACCAATCCTCGCAAACTCAGTCCGTGGCTGAAGCACAAATCGTGCAGAGCCAAATAGCCCAAAAAAAAAAAAACAAATAAAAAATTGACATTTTACTATACTGTCAAAACGCTACTTTCAACAATATGGCGTCAGTGACGTCAGCTTGAAGTAAACAATCAAGTGACTATTGTTTTGCATATTTTTATTAATTTACTGTACATAAAAATGTATAAATGGGGTAAAATGTATAAATGGTGTGCAGTGCCAGCGTGTACAAATACTAGTATAAAGACCCCCGAAGAACTGTTCGTTAGTGTGCCTAAAAAGCCCAAAATGCGCAAAAAGTGGTTGCAACTTGCTCGCAGAGCTAATGACATAGCAGTTGATTCAACAGTTTTCTTTTGTGAAGATCATTTTGATGTAAGTATCTTTTCAATACTGAGTATTGCATGTAAATTCAATTTTATCCTAATTTTTTAAGTAGGTATACCTATACCTATTTGAGGTTATGTTGTCGTTTGTAAATCGTAAAATAAAATGTATAAGTTAATATCTGTTTGAACTTCTATTTAAATGGTTATAAAATACTTTCTTATTATATCCTACTTAGATGGAGAAAGCCATGGCAAACTACTATCAGTACAAAATGGGATTTAGCCAGAAAATACTCATGGTGGATGGAGTTATGCCTTCTAAATTTTATTGCCAGGAAGATCGCAGGAAAAGAATGGGTGATGCTAGTACTTCTAGACCTGCCTCTGTAAAACGGCAAAGAGCCCAAATAATTGAAGACATTCAGCAACCTACTATTAAACAAGATGCCATTATTGAAAATCCTGCAATTGGTAAGTATTCCAAACGATGTCATATAGTATTTAAGATTGGTTTCTTTTTAGAAATTTATTTAAGAAGATCACTAATAGTTTATACAATATATTGATGTGAAATCAAGGAAATCTTCATCACAAATAAAGTGGTTATATTTCATTGTTAAAGATGTATTTTACAAGGCTTGCTTTTTGTTAGCCCTTCAATTTGAATATGGTTACAAATCCCTGGTTATGACAACTTATGGAAGGTATACCTTGACCAAATTATAAAGCACATCAAAATAATAAATACAAAAATTATGCATTGTTCTATTTGTTCTGCAAAATAACAGGATTTCTAGCAGTTTTTACTATACTCATACAAAAAGTTATACCAATTCCCTTTTTGGTTTCAGAACCACCAACTTCGGACAAAAGTACATCCACAGAACATGCTGCCACCGCTGAAAAATCAATCCAAATCAATTTTACCAAAAAAGTTACATTCAGAAGCAAGGCTGTACAGACAAAAATACTGTCAAAAGATGTTTCTGTCTCACCATTTAAATGTTCTACCACATCCAGATTTACTTCTCCAATTAAGATTGATCAATGTGAATGTTATGTAAAGCCGTCTAAGTGTGGTATTGTTAATATTAAAAAGAGAATTAACTTTATTGATGGTGAAAGATCAGATAGTGATATCTCTTTGTATACAGAGGCATCAAAACAAGATTCATCATCATACACAGTGCCTTCCTCATCAAAGATTTCTGACTCCACCTCTAGTACCAATGTTGCAGACTCAAATGCTGACATAGAAAAAATAAAATGTTTGCAGCATACTTTGCCTGATTGTCAAAAAACCCATGATGTATATTGGAATCTCCAAAGAAAGTTATTTTATAGTTCACTTAATTCATAAGCACACTAATATACCACATGAACATATCCTATTATGTTTTAAAAAAATAAGATTGAATAGTACTTTTTCTGAATTAGAAGACGGTTTTGGTATATCATTATCATATGGCAGTAAGTTGTTCTTGAAAGACATTCCACTCAGCAGTAATGTGTTACGTCCATTTATTGTAAATATAGATGACCACTCCATTAAAAAAACTTTACCTATTTCATTTCGGCATAACTATTACAATGTATCTTGTATTATAGATTGTCTTGAAATAGATATTCAAAAGCCATCCAAAGCCCTTTTTCAAGCACTCACTTGGTCAGATTATAAAAAAGGAAATACTATAAAATTTTTAATATCATGCACACCCAATGGTTTAATTATTATATTTCTCCTGGTTTTGGAGGTAGAGTGAGTGATGTCACTATATTGGAGAATTGTAACTTCTTAGATTGTTTAAAATCTGGTAATTATGTTTTAGCTGATAGAGGTTTTAAGCATGTTGAGCAGGTATTGGCTAGGAAAGGAATAAAATTGTTAAGGCCACCAAGTGTGACCTCAGGCTCCAAATTATCTAAAGCAGAGGTACGGCAAACGAAAATGATTGCTAGTTTAAGGATACATATTGAACGAGTAATAAGGCGGATAAGGGAATTCCACATGTTGAAACAGCACTCGGTTATAAATACAAATTTTTTAAGAATAATAAATGATGTGATTGTTATAGCATGTGCACTTATAAACATACAGGACACTCTTACTAAATAGCATATTTATGTGTGTCAACAGTACTGTTCATTTTTATTATTGTTTCCAATTGAAAGGAAGATGATTACTTTCATTAGTGATTGCATTATTTACATCTATTTGCAATGGTTGCTACATTACATGTCGTGTAGTTGTGAGATTTTGTGTTTGTTGTGTATAAGTTATTTGAGACATGTTAATGAATGTTTTTGGTACTTTTGTTGGGATTATTAATAATAAATAAAACATTGAAAATTACTATCAACTTTTTCATTTAATCACAATACCTACAAGTACATATTTTACTTAAAATAAATATCATGTATTTACTAGCGACCCGTCGTCACTTCGCTACGAAATACACTAGAAAGCAAAATTTAATAACACTTGTGCTACGTATCAACAATGAATATAATATAGGTATTTTCCTAGGAACAAGGACAAAGCATGGAAGCCGGGCTAAAATAACAACATAACTCAATATATTTGGTTCACTCTGACTTATGGATGCTGCTGATATATTAGAGAAGGACAGGCATAGAAAGTGTCCTTCAAGCTGGAATCCTCATCTCTGAAACCTGCATGAAAACGAATTTTGACTATGCCAAAAAATAGTCATGAAATAGTCATAAATAGTCGCCAAGTAAAAAAAATAGTCGCATTATAGTTTCGGAGTTATAGCTATAGGTTAGTGAGGATTCTGGCTTGACGTTCAAGCTGTAATCCTCACCTCTGATGCAAGCAAACGGCAAAGTCTATCGAATTGGTTTATGTTCCAAAAAATAGTCATGAAATAGTCGCAACGGCATACCAAATTTCAGAATAAGTCGTTAAGAGATTCCAGAGATATAAGGGTAGGTTGGTGAGGATTCTAGCTTGAACATTTGAAAACTTCAAATATCTCCGAATCAGCTACGATTTTCGATTTGAGTTTTTGCCAAAAAATAGTCGTGAAATAGTCGTCTCCAACGGAAATAAATTTGAGCTGATTTAATTAGAAAATAAAAAGTTATAATTTTCCCTACAATTTTAGAGGTACAGTTGTATACAAAATGTTTTACTTCATTTGATATTATTGTGAAATGTTCTGCTTAAAATATAATATTTCGTTCAATTAGGTATTTTCCATGGCAGCTGTTATGATTAAACAAAAAAAAACAAACATTTTTATGTAGCTATTTTTATTTATTATAATATAAAGTCTGCATACCTACAAAACTTGTTTAAATCTGAAATCAGTACATATAATATACAATTACCGACCTGTTCCCACCCAGCAAAAAGAATAACTATGAGCTTTAATTATTGATCTTTACATATATTTCACATTTACCTTTAATGTTAATATCACAGCAATGCGTTTTTAAAATGGTTAGAGCTAGTTCCACAACACTTTCTAGATGGCGTGACTGTCAAGCAAAATACTCAAGTCAATGAAATGTCCGCGACGATGATTGTGGGAAGACACTAATGGTGCTCCCACACTGCCTCGCCGTTAGAAAATGTTTAGCAACGTTAGCAGACATTTAATCACATGTCATTGTGTTAAAAATTATTTCATGTTAGAAAATGTTTCGTAACTGAGTAAACATTTTATAACAAGTTATCTTCTATCCATACATTATAATAAATATGTAGAGAAGTCAATTCTGTACATTAAATATATTTTCAAAATAACTATAAGGGAGTCATTAGTGATCGATATTGATGCCAAAAATGCAATCAGTAAAATTGTTGTCTGTCTGTCTGTATGTTCGTTATAGAAAAAAAACTACTAGACGGATTTTAACGAAACTTGGTACGGTTATTCTTCATATTCCTGGGCAGGTTATGGTATACTTTCATCACGCTACAATTAATAGGAGCAGAGCAATGGCGGGAAGTGTTGGGGAAACGGGAGAAATTTTTATCTATATGTTTGATCGCGCCTCACGCGAAAACTACTGCTTGGAATTAAATGCGGTTTCACCAATGTATTGCTAGCAATCCAACAACCTCTAGAGGTCTAACTTAAAATCTGGGTACCATTTTGTGGAAGTCGGTTGGGGTTTCAAATATCCCCATATCCACGCGTGCGGACGCCGCTGGCACAGCTAGTAACAAAATAAAATAAGTGTTATATTTTGTTTGGCGCATCCAATAAGATCGCTTCTTCTTTTGTAAACAAAACTAAAAGCTATTCTAATGGGCAATTCTTCTTCCATTTTTGTATAGACACTCCCTCAGAACGCAAAACCAAGTAAGCAAATGCCAGATTTAAATGTTAGTAAACATTTTTCATCAGTGTACGGGCACTTATAACATGTGACACTTCCTAACAAAATGTAACAATTGACAACATCTGTTAGTAAATATTTTTTTTATTTAATCTTTATTGCACAATAGAAATAGTGCACAAAAGGCGGATCGAATGCCGTGTAGGCATTCTCTACCGGTCAACTATTGGGCTAAGCAGAAACAGATGTATGTAGGTCGATTGTTGCAAAGTGGGATAGGATTAAACAGGGATTAAAATATTAAATAACTTAATAGATACATACATAATATAGAGTAAATAAAATAAAATATAAATGTATGCTAGAAAATGTTTACAAATATTATCTAACGGCAGTGCGGGGGCACCATAAAGGACGGAGACTATGAGGCCGAGCGCTCCCGAAGCTAGCATGGAAGTGCCCGAACGGCATACCTATTATTCGGTTGCGAACTCCGCCCGACACCCAAACAATAGGCTCGGCCCGTACTTTCACTAATGCGTTATCTACTGACATGAATCTAGTGCGTGACTATTTTGTGTTTGTTTGTTGATATTAATGAATGATAAGTACATGTTATTGAAATTTGTATCTAAATTATTTGCATTATCATATTAATTACTTTTGAACACATACACTTTACATATTACTATTATTGTAAATAAATAAATAAATAAATAATAAATAACCCAAGACATGCCACGCTGGGCCACACAGCGCCACCTAGCCCCAAACTAAGCCGAAGCTTGTACTATGGGTACTAGACAACTGATAAACTTACTTAGATACATTTTTTTTTTGTAAATAAATACATATTATACATAGAAAACACCCAGACCAATACAAACAGACATGTTCATGAACACAAATGTTTGCACTGTGCGGGAATCGAACCCACGACCCTTGGCTCAGAGGGCAGAGGTTACTACCAAATGAGCCACCGAGCCTGTCAAATAAAAATAAATATCAACCTATGAATAAAATTAAATAATGAAAGTGACGGACGCCACAACGCTATAGTGAAAAATCGTTAAAATTTGTGTAAGTATACCATCTATCCATCTACATTTTACATTAAATTTTTATTAATTACCTATTAATCGAACTGACCGAAAAACATGAAATGTGTGCGCGCGTAGGTATGAATGTGGAGTGTATGTAGGTACATAACATACATATACAAGTGCATTTATTTACTTAAATCACTACATCAATAAAAGGAATGTGTAGGTATTATCAGTGTTTCCGCTTTGTGATATCAATGTAGGTAAGTATTCTTGAGCTATTACGTTAGTAATTTGTAATATAATTAATTTAATCAGTCGGTTGTTGCATTCGCAAAATTTTGAAAAAAATTGCTATTTGGTATATTAAAATCATGCAGTAATTTGTGATGTGTTCCTTGGTGAAGGATTTAAGGGCTCAAGATATCGTATGATTGAATTCATGAACTTTTACATAGACGGGGTGTCGTTTTGGAAGTTATTGTGAGTATAAATCGTAATTTTGTCTTAAATTACAGTTAACAACCCGCCCGTCTATTTAGTCCATTAACGGAGCATAGACACATTGCGCCCTGTGGTATGGGGTGGAGTATAACCTATCGATATATTCAACCGAGGTATCCCTTTTTGCAGCCCCAAGGAAGTCAATAACACCTGCCTTCGGGCAAACGTCGTGCATCGCGTGGTGCCGGGAGACCACACTGACCTCCCGAGCTATGCCGCCCGCGTTGGGCAGCGCGCGGGGGCTTTATCTTACGGAAACGTTTACGTAGCGGTTACAATAAGACGAAATATTATAGTTCAAGCGAAATATTTTACAATAGTATAAAATGAAGTAAACATTTTGTACACGACTGTACCTCCATAGAAATGTAGGGAAAAATTAACACTTTTTAATTTCAAATTAAATCAGCTCAAATTTATTTCCGTTGGAGACGACTATTTCATGACTATTTTTTGGCAAAAACTCAAATCGAAAATCGTAGCCGTTTCGGAGATATTTGAAGTTTTCAAATGTTCAAGCTAGAATCCTCACCAACCTACCCTTATATCTCTGGAATCTCTTAACGACTAATTCTGAAATTTGGTATGCCGTTGCGACTATTTCATGACTATTTTTTGGAACATTAACCAATTCAATAGACTTTGCCGTTTGCTTGCATCAGAGGTGAGGATTACAGCTTGAACGTCAAGCCAGAATCCTCACTAACCTATAGCTATAACTCCGAAACTATAATGCGACTATTTTTTTTACTTGGCGACTATTTATGACTATTTCATGACTATTTTTTGGCATAGTCAAAATTCGTTTTCATGCAGGTTTCAGAGATGAGGATTCCAGCTTGAAGGACACCATAGAAAAGACGTTTCGAAATTTCTAAGGTTCTAAGGAAATTTAAAAGTGATGTGACTCGCTCAATTTTACCGACTCGATTTTATCGATGCCACAATGAATTTTTCAACTTTCCTTGTTGATCAGCTGATCTGACCAATTTGTATTTTTTAATGAGATTTAGCCCAGTCAGAAAAGTTGTCTACAGTCATGAGTACAATCACATGTTTACGTATCGGCAATTAAATACCAGTCACTCTGTATACCTCTGTATGTAGGTATATATATTTTCGGGTTCTCAAAGAAGGCACTAACGGTTACGATTTTTGCAAAGTTGTATTTATATCATACATGAGTTTAAATAAATGAAACTACAACTGTTAAATAATCAATGTCTTTATTATTAATATTATTGATGAAACTGGCGACTTCTGACTGTATATTTAATGTAGGAACAGCATATGATTTTAGACGCCTCCATTTTTTAATATCATTTGGCACAAATGCATCTTCTGCAAAATGTTTGGAACAAATTCTGCTGTGCTTTTTTGGTGTCCAATTGGGCCTATTAGTGCACCGAATCCATTCATTTTTTTTTCGTTCTTCATTAGGAAATCTGAAACATTATTGAATTGAATGACAATCGACATCCATTTTCACGTCACTAGTAACCTATGTTTGCAATAGTATTAATTGCTATAAAAATCGAAAATTACAGCAATAAGTGTATTGTTTTGAGTAGATAGGCATACATGACTACTTTTCCTTACCTCCCAACACTTTCTATGATATTTGAATGGAAAATAATGGTCTAAACATACCGATGAAATGTTACCGATTCAATCTCATTTTCTTTTCTTGAGCTATGGGAATTACACCCTTCAATAACACAAGACATCTTGTTCAGTCACTGTACACTTTACAATTTATTGTTTTAAATACGTTCTAGGACAGAAAATAATAAATATCACGTAATTCTCACTAAAAACATTCCATTGACTCTCGAACCGTATCAACAAGTCATAAAACTTCAAAACTAAGTGGACCAGACGACGTAAGTGTTTTAACGGCTTGGATGGACTTTTAAATTTGTTAGGGTTAAAGGTGACCATTTGACGTATATTTTGTTCGTTCTTGTGTGACACGGTCAGAAATAATAAGAACAAATAGCGTCGTTTTGTTTCACTCGCACTTGTGTAAAATGAATTGACAATAATGAATAAGATGTAGTGTAACTCAGTTTTTATTTTAGCCCGGCTTCCATGCTTTGTCATTGTTCCTACCTAGGTATTATTTTCCTTCCAAAAAGTTGCGACAGCTGTCAATAAATTTGAAGTGTATTCCTCATCTCTACTAAAAGAACATCAACTTTTTGTGACTTTTCAAAATCAGGATGTTCCACACAAAAGTATCCTTTTTTTAAATTTGTCACATACATTTGCAGCTGGGTAAATCAACTCAAACCGATTCTACAACATTTATTTTACATGTTTTTTTCAAAATGAAATTATGCAAAATATAACATTGTAGTGTCTTTAAATGTATAAATAATAGTTTTTCGGCTGCAAAAAAATTACTCGAGGTGAAGGAAATGGCCATGCAAGCTGATTTATTCTGAGGAGGACAGACACCATCGACAACCACTGTAGTAGACGCTCTCCATGACCACGACCACTCTGTCAATTAAAGCGACATGTGGGGTCAAGTGGAACACAACGTGCTTTATGGTGTAAAGCTGACAACAGTGTAGCCAACCCTACAGTTTTAACTGTAGATCTACAGTTTCTTGGAAATTCTCACAGTTTTTAGTTTAGGCCTCGATATCTACAGTTTTTTGCTTATGATTTTAGCGCCACCTTTATTTACTACGTGGTAGTCCATGCACTAAGTCAGCTTCAGTAAAACCAACTATCATCGAACCTGAGGTAGTAGTCATCAATCGATTTAATAGATGGCGCTAGTAGTGGACAGTCGTAGATTGTTTCGGTCGATGTCCGTTTTACTGACATTCTTCTATTTTTCTTACTTCCCCGCGGATGCTTTGACAATCGAGATACATGTACTTGACTGTGCATTCATTCATTCCATCATTTTCAGACTAAATTCTTTGTTGTTCGTTCTGTTTACGTTGTGAGTTGAGCAAAAAAAGTTACGATTATGCAAAGCGGTGGTAGTGATAGTGAGTCAGATGTTGACAAATCCCCAGAAAGAAAGAAGAAAGCAGTGAGATACGAGCAAAAATTTATTGACTCTTGGCTTTTTAATTGCCTCTCTAAAATTTATTCTATTTATTACCATCATTCAATGATAAAAATATAAAGCTGTAGATTTACTGTTTTTAATTTGATATTTACAGTTTTCTACAGTTTTTTTTGAGAATATCTACAGTTTAGCTCTATGTTGGGGTTGGCAACACTGGCTGACAATGACATTGCTGACAGTTAAGTATTTGAAAATTCAGCTTCGTTGTTGCAAATAATTTTAATTTTCTATTTTCAGGTGTAATGGGTGAGTTATAGATTAAAAATGCTGTGTCTAATTAAAAGATTCAATTGTGTTTAGAACATATTAAGTGGAAGAAGTTGAGGGAACCGTAATACATTAAAACATTGCGTTCGTTGTTTGTATAATTAAATTTTAATTACTGGCGTTTCATTTTCAGATAAGAGCTTCGATTTCGGCCGTCTTTTGAAGAACCATGAAAACCTGCGCGGGTTTGCCTTTGTGCTTCACAAAAGCAAACCCGCGCAGTTCATAAGCGTGGCAGGCGGGGTACTGTCTACAGTTTAAACTATACACTTTAGTCATTTAGTAGTCTTCTTATTAATAACCATGCATGCTGTAGGTTTTATTCATACCAGCGTATCATTCCATGTGCGTGGGGATGTTGGAACGAGTGTACTATTGCGCTAACAGTCGGACAAAATGTTTCAGGTGCAGAAACGTTTGGAGAGTAACTTAAAGTACAGGCAAAGCAGTCGCTTGACCGCTTTTGACATTATACGGAATCTGTCGAGATCCGAGAGCCCTGTGGCGGTCGCGGAGTCACGCACTCAGTCTAAGGTGGAGCATCGGAGACAGCAGCTGGAGAAATGGAAGGAGGAGAAGGAGAAACGTAAGAAGGAGGCAGCGGCTCAGAAGAAGAAGCCGTTCGTGGCGGGCGTGCCCCACGCGCCGCTCAAGTTCGTTCCCCCTCCGCCACCCCCCAACAAACTCATGCCCAGCACATCCAGACGGGTAACACTCTCACAATCAACTAAACAACAAAATCTAAAGCAAAAAAATCCTAAACAGAAAGCTGATGTCAAACCGGCCAAGTCTCAGTCCTTTGCTCCGAAAAACGCATCATTCCAACCACCAAAAAATTTAACGAAAGGACTGACTTTGGCTCCGGTGGCTAAGACCAAAGACAACAAAACTAACTATGTTTTCAATCCCATTTTACCCAGTAATGTTAAAAATGTTACTAAAACCGAGTCTAAACTAACAGCCAGTCAGTCTAGAGTAACTCATAACAACGCTAAAGATGTTACGGACAGCAAAAAAACAAAAATCACAAGGAAAGCTAGTCCTAAGGCTAAAAGGACCGCTAAGCCTCTTCAAAGCTCATCCAGTAGCGAAACAAACACAGCATCGTCAACGGAGAAATCACTGGTGTTCAAAGTAAAAACACCTAGAAAATCTCTAAAGGAAGTTGCAAAGGACTTTACACCTAACAATCGTATTCCCAAGAGTGAATCCAGCTCGGAAGAGAGGCTGCGGTCTCCCAAATCTCCGGTAGAGTTTCCGATGACTCCGGAACAGATCGCTGAAGAGTTAAAAAAGATAAGTCCATGTGTGACTATGTCCAGAGGCAAGGACAATACTAGAAGAGAGATGAAGAAAGAAATGGAGGAAGGTATGAATCTTTTTTAATTTGTAATTTTTGTTAAACTTATTTCTTAGGGCTTAATAATGTCGCCCTAAGAAACAAGTTTGACTGATTTGATGGCTCATTTGGTAGTGAAATGCCTTCAGAGCCATGGGTCGTGGGTTCAATTCCTGCACAGAACAAACATTTGTGTTATATAAACATGTCTGTTTGTATTGGTCTGGGCGTTTAATATGTATAACATGTATTTATTTATAAAAAAAAAGTATCTAAGTAAGTTTATCAGTTATCTAGTACCCGTAGTACAAGCTTGACATGCCCATGTTCGGCCAAACAGCCCAAACATCCAATAGGTTTTTGGGTACTTGTGTGTTTGCGAGACTCTTAGTAACATTTGTAAATACGGCTGTTAGTCTAGTACATAAGTAGATACATGACATGTCGAAAGGTTCTTCATCGTCGGACTAATTCACTCCACTGCTGGACATAGGCCTTAGGGCACCCATCTGGAGGATATACCCATAATCGCCACGAGTTGGTGATCGCAGGGCATAGCTTCTCTCTCCGGTGACGCTGCTGCCCGTCATCGGTCTGTGGTATTTAGCTACACCTTCAATTGTGATGGTTATGCTACCAGTCGGTTGCCAGTGCCTCGTTTGTTATTCGCACTTAGGTTGGCTCAGAGTGAAATTATGATGCTTCAGAAACTCATTTAGAAAAAAAGAAAGAAAGAAAATACGTTTATTTAGTGACTTACATAGAATAACACAGTTACAAACACAATAAAATGTCACCGAAAGGGACAAAATGCTCAGCATAAATGTCGCGGCGACAAAAGACTTTAGAAGACGACGAAAGATTTAAATGATTTGTTACTGTACCAGGTCTGCTCGACGAGGATGCCAGCGACATGGACAGCGTGGTGCACTTCAGGCAGCAGCTGCAGTCGGAGATCGAGCGCATGACGGGCATGTGCGAAGTGTGGGAGAAGATCAACAAGCAGACTGTTCTCTCCGAGTCTATAGAGGTAACATTTTTATGACATATTCACTACTTATTATTTTTCCTCTTAAATAATTAAATAGCCTCTTAAATAATAAATAGGGGATGTAAGGGAGCGACCCATCATCTTTTCGCTCCAAGCCAACCTCACCTGCCCGTGGTGCATCCTGCCGGACAACAAACGAGGCGCTGGCAACCGACTAATGGCGGTATAACCATCATAATTGAAGCCGTAGCTAAATACCACAGGCTGATGACGGGCAGCAGCGTCATCGGAACGAGAAGCTATGTCCTGCGATCGCCAACCCGCCTGCCCAGCGTGGCGATTATGGGCATATCCTCCAGATGTTTGCCCTGAGTGGCAAGCAATTGGAGAGGCCTATGTCCAGCAGTGGACTGCAATAGGCTGGTGATGATGATGATGATGAATGCTGCGGAGTGAATGACATAGTAGTATTCGCATGGGAAGTTGCGCACTTGTCCTGTGGGAAATTGTGTATTTGTCACATGGGTGACTGTGTACTTGTACCGTAGCCGCGTGGGTTACTGCATAGTTATCACTTGGGGTTTTCGTCCCTGTAGCTACATCCATCCCTGTAGATACATCCTTATCATCTCGATGGTTGGCGATTCTCCACTGTATTCTTTCACTTAGGAACTTCTTGCCTTCTTGCCTCTCGCATCGGTTTTGTGGAACCAACTTTCTGCAACAGTCTTTCAGGCCCACATTCTGCTGGAATGTCCCGAAGTGGCAACATACCGGCTGAAACATCTTGGCCAGCACGACACTCTCCAGAACATCTTGCTGAGGTTTCTGGACGAGCTGGGGTGGCGGGAAAAATCACCATTTCAGTATGTTCAAACAAACTCGGCCCATCTAACGCAAAATAGGCGTTCAGACCTCGAGTTGCGGAAATCAGCCCGATCAAACTAACTAACTACACCCGTGCGTTGTCCGGTAGCAGGTGCGCGGCGCGGTGGGGCAGGCGCGGCTGCTGATGGCGACCAAGCGGCAGCAGTTCGCGTCGCTGGTGGAGCGCTGCGCCGGCGACGCGCTCGTCACGCCCGCCGACCCGCAGGGCTTCTGGGACATGGTTAGAATGCGTTTTACATTTTAATACTAGCTGACCGTATTTAGTACGTATCGCCATTTTTTTAACAAAATTATTTTTTTATCTTATACTAGCTGTGCTCGCGACTTCGTCCGCGTGGAATAGTTATTTTTTCTCCGTTTTTTTTACATTTTCCATTATTTCTTCGCTCTTAATAGTTGCAGCGTGATGTTATATAGCCCAAAGCCTTCCTCGATAAATGGTCTATTCAACACAAAAAGAATTTTTCAATTTGGACCAGTAGTTACTGAGATTAGCGCGTTCAAACAAACAAACAAACTCTTCAGCTTTATAATATTAGTTATGATTACACAAACTTTGTCCTAACGAATACATAATAACAATGGTCGGTTTTTTTTTGCAAAAAAAAACCAACAATAAAATAAATAAATAAAAATAAAATAAAAAGTTTATTTCTGCAATATAGAACCAGCACTTCGACATGTAGCCTGCTGAGAAGAGGTGCCGCAACAAACTCAACAGTTAACCCTTTTTAAATACATAATAATATGTACATAAAAATCATTTTAATAATTGAAAACTAGCAGACTTTCATGTCCATGTATTATTGTCGTCCATGTAATCTTGTACTTTATAATAGCCTTGATAAACGTTACGTTTTTGAAATCATTTCAGGTGGTGAACATAGACATGCGCTTAAAGAAGCTGGAGGAGCTGCGCGCGCGCAACCCGGTCGAGGAGCAGCCCGCGCTCGCGCAGAGGAAGGCCGCGCCGCGCAACGTCGCCGAGCAGACGGCCAGACCGGCCGCGCCCAGCCGGGTGATCGCAGGTGACGTAGATGCTCCACCGTACTGTGACGAAGCTCTATAATAAAGGGTGTAAAAAAATATATTTATATGGCTACTCTTACGTGTACGTGGTTCAATGAAATACCTAGGTTATTTATTTTTATCAATACAAAATCACGAACAGTCATACTATCGCAAATGAAATACAGTATCAAACAATGTTACTTACTAGGCTAATACAGAACTCCTTCGGAATGTAGAAAGTAAAAACCATCTAAAAAATGTCTTGAAGAAACATTACCTATCGCAATGCCCATGAGGTTTGACCTGCTACTCCATGGTAACAGTGCATTCTATCGACCGTATATGTAATGAATGGCTTGAGACTTGGGTCATGGGTTCGAACCCCGCTCGTGACAATCATAAAAAAAAACGATTGATTTTGTCTTATAGAATACTATGTTGTTATAGGTCATAGGTTAAGTATTAAATAACATAACGCCACAAAAGATAAAGGTATTAGTATAAGCACTATAAACTGGCTTGATTGCAGATTGTCACCTTTTCTAACACCCCCATATTGCTTGGAGATAGGGACGCATTACCTCAGAACTTTAAAGCATCTGTATTCTTTTGTTATTGGTTAAGTAGTTAAGATATTATTATTGTACGAGTAAGTTTAAAATATAAGTATACATGCATAAGAACCACGAGAACTGCTGCCGACAAACTGTTACAACAGTTTGGCAGATATCCAAATTGTAATAGCGTGTATATCTTATAAATAAAATAAATTAAAAAAAGAAAAAAAAACTCTTGAGACCAAAGGCCAAAAGTCTATCAACGCATTACTGTGAAATTATAATAAGTTAATTAATTAAGTTAAATCATAAAGCCACAGCAGGGGCCCTACTACAGAAAACGAAAACGATCGCTCGCTGAACGGATCGCGCACTCCTGCCCCACGAATCCCTCTCATTTGTGCCTCCCGTGTTATAATTTATCAATTAAATTATTAAAAATCGACGTTGACGAATTTTAGCTCGTATATTACGAACACGGGAGGGACAAATAAGAAGCACACAGTTCTGAAAAGAACTATTTCACTCTCCCGTGTGTTTCACTGATAGTGGCTCTGAAATGAGTACGTACACGTAAGAGTAGCCACATTTATTTAGGTTAAGGCAGCCGTCTAGCAGGATGTAAGGGAGCGGCCAAGCGGCCCTTCGCTCCAAGTCGACCTCACCTGCCCGTGGTGCATCCTGCCGAAAAACAAACGAGGCGCTGGCAACCGACCGGTGGCGGTGTAACCATTGCAATAGGGAACATGCATGAATTTTTTTTATGGATTTATTGAGATCTTTTATCTTCCAGATACATAAATAACGAATTTTTAAACTATCTTTTCTATTAAGCGAGTTAAAAAGCGTTAAAGTTATTGCTTAGACGGAGAGATCCGACGTGGCGGATGACGTCACGTACCGTGCGCGCCATACAAACTCCATAGAAAAAACTGTTTTCGTGAGATAGACGGATATATTTACTTTCAACGACCGTATCACGCCCATTTTTCAGCCAATTTTGATTTTGTTTTCACTGCTCGTAGTATATTTATATCTATTTTACGACAAACTAGTAAATACATGATACTATTTTTCATGCATATTCCCTATTGACGTAGCGTAGCTAAATACCACAAGCAGCTTAGCAGACTAGTCGGCCGACTAGTCGGCTAAGCCGATTACGATTTCGGGGATTTCCGTAACGCATCTTAACGGCTGATGCGCGCGCAATCGCATACGCCGCCTGCGAGCGGGTCTGACGGAACATCTTTTGCTTGTGTTATGGCCGAGAGCGGTGTTTTAGTGTAAATAAATATTTTTTTTTGCATCATTAAAGATAATACTGTTATTACTCATTGAAGTGAACAAGTAGAATTAAAATTTAATCAAGGTTTTTATTTCATCTAGTTCCTCCGCATGCATATTATTATTATTGAGAAATTCATACAACGTAAAAAGCCGGATAGTCGGCGCTCTTTGCCGATTAGTCGCCGACTAATCGGCGACTACAATAGTGGCCGGATAGTCGGCTTTACCGACTAGTCGCCGAAACAGTCCGGTGATGATGACAAGGCCGCCCTGGCCATCATCGTAGTCATTTAGGAAAAAAAAAACGACTAATCGCCGACTAGTCGGGACATCTCTAATGAATTGACAATGTTGCCAGCTCGCAGAAAAGCCCAGAAGGAGCAAGAGGAGGCTCCTGCCGCTGCCGAGGCCAGCAAGACGTTCGAGGCGGGCTTCTTCCGCGTCACGTCGCCGCTGAGCGCGCCCGCCACGCCCGCGAACCAAACGCTGCCGAAAGCGGTTTTGTCCAGCGAGGCCAAGAAGTCGGCTTCTAAGGTGAGCGATGGTTTTGTTATCTTCTTCTATCTTCTACCTATATGTCATGGCCAAATCGACGAATTGATCATTTCATGAAGTGGCCAACTAATGGCAACCAAATCATTAAACGTTTAATGATTGGCCACTTCATGAAACGATCATCTTCAAATCAATAAACAATGGTAACCAAATCACACTATAGTTCATTCGCGTTAAGAAAATAGTGACTGACATGTCAGTGACCTTATCCTAGTAGTGACTTATAGAGTGATACAATCAATAGGAGCAGAGCAGTGAAGGCATGTGTTAGGAAAATGGGAAAAAATTTACCTGTATGTTTGAACGCGAATCACGCGAAAAGTACTCCATGAACAATTTCATGGAGTACTTTTTTGGTTTTCACTAATGTATTGCTAGAGGTCTAAGGGTCCGTCCATTAATCATGTGATGGTTTTTTTTGGCATTTTTAACCACCACCTCCCCCTTTGTGATACATGGTGAGGATCAAAACTAGGTTAGGATTGGGCCGGCATGGCGGTGGCAACTGACAAGTAACTGACCAGTTACTTGCCCGTTGTCACAGCGACTTGGGCTTCTCTTTCGCTTTCCATCAGGCGTAGGGAAGCCATTATGTCGAGCCACTATAAAAAAAAAAAAAAAAAAACTGGCCGGCCCAACCCTAACCCCCCACGAGCTCCGGAAACCCTACTCACCGGCAGAAACACGACCCAGAGGTCATTTGACTGCGGTATTCTATAGGGTGGAGGTCCTTCCCCGGACGGGCGGCTCAATTCGAGCGAAGATTCGCTATCTTAAAAACCAAAAAATCTCTTAAAGCCCTTAAAAACCTTACAAGATTAATTAGGTATAAATTAGATTAAAAAAAAAATAACCTTAACATACTTTATATCTATAGGGCAAAGGATTAGTCGCCACACTCGACAGGCGGGTTGGTGACCGCAGCAGTTTTTATTTGTGCCCCAGAAAACATCATCATCATCATCATCAGCCCATCGCAGTCCACTGCTGGACACAGGCCTCTCCAGTTGTTCGCCACTTTGGGCAAACATCTGGAGGATATACCCATAATTGCCACGCTGGGCAGGCAGTTTGGCGATCGCAGGGCGTAGCTTCTCTGCGCTCCGGTGACGCTGCTGCCCGTCATCGGTCTGTGGTATTTCGCTATGCCTTCAAATGTGATGGTTATACCGCCACCAGTCGGTTGCCAGCACCTCGTTTGTTATTCGGCAGGAAGCAACCACGGGCAGGTGAGGTTGGCTTGTAGTGAAATGATGATAGACCGCTCCCTTACATCCCATTTGCTTTTATTTATTTATTAGGACACCCAACAAGATAAACACCAATACATAATAAGCAATACAGAAAATAATAAATTAACAGCTTAGTGTCACCTTAATTATAGGTTGCCACGGCATGCAATGTGGACTATGGTTTAATTAAATAGAAATATTTAGTTGACAAAAATAATGAAATATAAGTAAATTAAACTATGTATGTTGAAGTCACCTGTTCGATGCCTCGCTAAAGGACTGCTTAATTTGACGCCTAAATTTCGGGAGCTTATCAGCAAAGATGTCAATGTTACATGTCTTGCATAGATTATTATACTGTCGCTGTAGCCTACAAAAAGCTTTGATGCATACAAAAAAAAGAAAAGCTTCTAACATCCCAGTCCCAATTTTAAAACAACATTTCCTCTCCACAGCGAACCCCGATGACACCGATCAACTTATGCGCTACGCCAGCTCGCAGCATCCTCAAATCAGCCAACGTGGCTTCAGAGAAGAAAGCCGGCAAGGAGTCCATCAAAGTTGTCCTGTTCGATGGAGACGATCAAAAAGACACCGAAGACAGTCCAGAAGACGGTTTGAGCAGTGTCAACAAGCTGAGCGAACTGAACGTGGATAGCAGGATGTCTTCTATGGATGTGGACAAAGATGTTGAGCAGACGGAGAATAAGGAGAACAGGAGGAGAGGGAGATTGGCCCAGCAGGACGCTATTACGGAAGACAGGTATGGCAAATTTGAATCCTCTTGTTGATAGAACTTTGGCTACAGAGATTTCAAGGGTTTGGTTGTATAGTAGCATGGCTAGGGTTCATTGGGCTTTGTTCCCGGGAAATCAAGCTCGAGAAAAGTCGAGAACTCGAGAAATTATGTATGTACCTATGTATATAGAAATTAAATCGCCGATTGTTGTGTTGCGAGGCGGCGTGGCCCAAGCGCACCGCACCCATTGATTTCGCTGCAAGCTTTTCTTATACTGAATTTCGACAGAACACTACTTCGACAAATCACATATTCGACAGATTTCTAGTCAGACAACATATATGTACACAAGATGTGTGTATTGTGTAGGGATGTAAGGGACCTATCACCTTTTCGCTCCAAGCCATCCTCACCTGCCCGTGGTGCATCCTGCCGAACAACAAACGAGGCTCTGGCAAACCGACTGGTGGCGGTATAACCATCACAATTGAAGGCGTAGCTAAATACCACAGACCGATGACGGGCAGCAGCGTCACCGGAGCGCGAGGCTACGCTCTGCGATCGCCAACCCGCCTGCCCAGCGTGGCGATTATGAGTGTATCCTCCAGACGTTTTCCCTAGGTGGCGAACAACTGGAGAGGCTTATGTCCAGCAGTGGACTGCAATAGGCTGATGATGTGTATTGTGTAGCTCACCGGATCAGTAAGCTGAAGTGGCAGTGGGCTGGCCACATCAGCCGCAGAACCGATAACCGTTGGGGTAAACGAGTTCTGGAGTGGAGACCGCGTCTCGGCAAACGTAGTGTAGGACGCCCTCAGGCCAGGTGGAGTGACGATTTGCGCAGGACGGCTGGCAAGTGCTGGATGCGAGAGGCCCGGGATCGATCAAGGTGGCCAACATTAGGAGAGGCCTATGTCCAGCTGTGGACTGACACGGGCTGATGATGATGATGATGATGATTGTGTACATTACAGTGCCAGTTTTTCTTAACTTTTTCTGACCTTTTCATACATTCTTTCAGACACCAAGTCATGACAAGAAGTCAACGTCGACGTAACAACATCAACGAGCCTTTAGAAACTGAAGTTCAGCTACTGAAGACACCACGAAGGTCTTTGCGGAAGAAGAAGGCTCTCCAGGAGGTGAATACCGCAGAGAATGTGGTTGAGGAATGCGTAGAAACACCTCGGAGACCTGTCCGGTCCAGGAAGAGTGTGCAGGCTGTAGCGTGACATAATGTGTGACAACTGTTGTGCAGAGACCGGGGATGATTAACCCGCCAGTACTCGCGCTTCAATTTGGGACACCAATAGTCGCGTACGGGTCGATAAGACCCAGATATAAAATGGATGATTTAAATCACAAGACATATATTTTTTGATAAAGTAATGTATTTGTTATAAATTTAACAATAAAACAAGTAATGTCATTTGACATTTTAATTTGTTTTACTTGTACAATCAACTTTATCTATACTACTAAAAACGTGCTAGAAAATAGTTACTTTTAACATTTCACTTTAGAAAACAAAGGAAATTATTAATTTTTATCAATATTCAACTACTACAATTATGTTTAAATAACAGTATCGGAGTATCTTCGTATAAAAAAAACCTTATAAACAATTATACTATCATAGTTTTATAACAATCAGCTTCAAAATTTATGACAAAAAAAGTCCTATAAAATTATGAATTTTGGATTAGACAAATTTTTGGTATGTATCATTTAGATCAGTTCTTCTGAGAAATAAATTATCTGATGTAGGTAAAAACTTTGAAGACAAAAACTCAGTAGATTCCTCTTCCGAACTTTGACAAGAATTAGAATCATGTTCATCCATTTCTAAATAATCTTCGATTTCCAATCATTTTTCTCCTTCGATTTCATCTTCATATAATATTTATTCAATGATCACGGCATCTAATCGCATACGAGACATGCTGTAATCAATAATAATAATAATTTATATTTTTAAAATTAACAAAAAACACTTACATGAACCGTCGCGTAAGGGTCTAAACGACCCATACTCACTTGAAACGTCCATCCTGTTCAAACGCCGCAGGTAAAATGGCCGAGGTAGGAGGTACGAGTTCACAATATAGTCACTTGAAGGTATCTAGCGCGACAAGGTAAAAAAAGTAATATTAAAGGAATTACGGATCAAATTCTGCACCTCTGGGTCTTTTCGACCCATGCGCGACTACTGGCGGGTTAATATTGTTTATGGCTATATTGATGATCTAAGGTGAGCGTCGAGGTGGGCTCAAGTTCACAATTTGAAATGTATCATCATCGGCCTATCGCAATTCAATACTGGACATAGGGCCGGCATGGCAGTGGCAAATGACAGGTAACAAACCAGTTACTTGCCAGTTGTCACAGCGACTTGGGCTTCTCTTTGGCTTTCGATCAGGCGTAGGGAAGCCATTATGTCGAGCTACTATAAAAAAAAACATGTCTGGTTTGGGGCTCAAATATGTAGTACAGACACTTTAATTATGAATTTATGATACTAAATATATAAAACTCAAAGGTGACTGACTGACTGACTGACATAGTGATCTATCAACGCACAGCCCAAACCACTGGACCGATCGGGCTGAAATTTGGCATGCAGGTAGAGAATATGACGTAGGCATCCGCTAAGAAAGGATTTTGATCAATTCTACCTCCAAGTGGATAAAATAGGTGATGAAACTCTATTCCACGCGGACAAAGTCGCGGGCACAGCTAAATAATGAAATATAAGTAAATTAAACTATGTATGTTGAAGTCACCTGTTCGATGCCTCGCTAAAGGACTGCTTAATTTGACGCCTAAATTTCGGGAGCTTATCAGCAAAGATGTCAATGTTACATGTCTTGCATAGATTATTATACTGTCGCTGTAGCCTACAAAAAGCTTTGATGCATACAAAAAAAAGAAAAGCTTCTAACATCCCAGTCCCAATTTTAAAACAACATTTCCTCTCCACAGCGAACCCCGATGACACCGATCAACTTATGCGCTACGCCAGCTCGCAGCATCCTCAAATCAGCCAACGTGGCTTCAGAGAAGAAAGCCGGCAAGGAGTCCATCAAAGTTGTCCTGTTCGATGGAGACGATCAAAAAGACACCGAAGACAGTCCAGAAGACGGTTTGAGCAGTGTCAACAAGCTGAGCGAACTGAACGTGGATAGCAGGATGTCTTCTATGGATGTGGACAAAGATGTTGAGCAGACGGAGAATAAGGAGAACAGGAGGAGAGGGAGATTGGCCCAGCAGGACGCTATTACGGAAGACAGGTATGGCAAATTTGAATCCTCTTGTTGATAGAACTTTGGCTACAGAGATTTCAAGGGTTTGGTTGTATAGTAGCATGGCTAGGGTTCATTGGGCTTTGTTCCCGGGAAATCAAGCTCGAGAAAAGTCGAGAACTCGAGAAATTATGTATGTACCTATGTATATAGAAATTAAATCGCCGATTGTTGTGTTGCGAGGCGGCGTGGCCCAAGCGCACCGCACCCATTGATTTCGCTGCAAGCTTTTCTTATACTGAATTTCGACAGAACACTACTTCGACAAATCACATATTCGACAGATTTCTAGTCAGACAACATATATGTACACAAGATGTGTGTATTGTGTAGGGATGTAAGGGACCTATCACCTTTTCGCTCCAAGCCATCCTCACCTGCCCGTGGTGCATCCTGCCGAACAACAAACGAGGCTCTGGCAAACCGACTGGTGGCGGTATAACCATCACAATTGAAGGCGTAGCTAAATACCACAGACCGATGACGGGCAGCAGCGTCACCGGAGCGCGAGGCTACGCTCTGCGATCGCCAACCCGCCTGCCCAGCGTGGCGATTATGAGTGTATCCTCCAGACGTTTTCCCTAGGTGGCGAACAACTGGAGAGGCTTATGTCCAGCAGTGGACTGCAATAGGCTGATGATGTGTATTGTGTAGCTCACCGGATCAGTAAGCTGAAGTGGCAGTGGGCTGGCCACATCAGCCGCAGAACCGATAACCGTTGGGGTAAACGAGTTCTGGAGTGGAGACCGCGTCTCGGCAAACGTAGTGTAGGACGCCCTCAGGCCAGGTGGAGTGACGATTTGCGCAGGACGGCTGGCAAGTGCTGGATGCGAGAGGCCCGGGATCGATCAAGGTGGCCAACATTAGGAGAGGCCTATGTCCAGCTGTGGACTGACACGGGCTGATGATGATGATGATGATGATTGTGTACATTACAGTGCCAGTTTTTCTTAACTTTTTCTGACCTTTTCATACATTCTTTCAGACACCAAGTCATGACAAGAAGTCAACGTCGACGTAACAACATCAACGAGCCTTTAGAAACTGAAGTTCAGCTACTGAAGACACCACGAAGGTCTTTGCGGAAGAAGAAGGCTCTCCAGGAGGTGAATACCGCAGAGAATGTGGTTGAGGAATACGTAGAAACACCTCGGAGACCTGTCCGGTCCAGGAAAAGTGTGCAGGCGAAGTAGCGAGACATAATGTGTGACAACTGTTGTGCAGAGACCGGGGATGATTAATATTGTTTATGGCTATATTGATGATCTAAGGTGAGCGTCGGGTGGGATCAAGTACACAATTTGAAATGTATCATCATCGGCCTATCGCAATTCAATACTGGACATAGGGCCGGCATGGCAGTGGCAAATGACAGGTAACAAACCAGTTACTTGCCAGTTGTCACAGCGACTTGGGCTTCTCTTTGGCTTTCGATCAGGCGTAGGGAAGCCATTATGTCGAGCTACTATAAAAAAAAACATGTCTGGTTTGGGGCTCAAATATGTAGTACAGACACTTTAATTATGAATTTATGATACACTAGCTGTGCCCGCGACTTTGTCCGCGTAGAATAGATTTGCTGATGAATGTCTAAGATACGGTATTTCGAATCACAACACCCAGTCTCCTAATATTCCAAAGAGATATATCTCGAGGCGTGTAGTATTTAGTATGTTGTATCGATATTCGGTTTCCAACAAAGAATGTAGATTTTATGAAGATTATGTTGAAAAACCAATTTATTGTTGTTTAACATTTTGTTTTTGTAGATCTGTTCCTTGAAATTCTCTTATTATGAATGTTCTATAAATTCTTTCTTGTCTTAGCAATTTAATACAAACTTGTAATATGTTTTTTATCTGGGAAAAATGTGGTTATGTTTGTAGTACTCCCCTGCCTCAAGATAAATAAATAAATATAAGACAACATAATATACATTGCTCCAATCGGTATCAGAACTACGAAGGTACCTCAAACATTAACATTATACAGACTTTACTATTTTCTTTAGAAATCCTTTCAAAAACAAAAGGCAATATTTTCGTGACAGATCGTTTTCTAGGTTATTAATTAATCTTTAAATTAAGTTTTGTATTCACATAATTATGTATATCCAATTGATGTTTAGAATCTTTTTGACATTGTTTAAAATGAATTAAGTTTGCTGTTGGCCGTAAGACATATGACCAAATAGTGATATTCTGTGCCTAAATAATTTATTAAGCTAGTTAGTGATAAATGTATGCACTTCGTTTGGTTTAGTTAAATTAGCGTGAATTATTGTAAATTACCTTCTATAAGATAAGGTTTTTGTCTTGCTATTTGAAGTTGAATTTGTTTCCAATCCGCTTAATTGCTTTTTTCATGCTGTGAAGAATATAATATTGACAAAAATCCATCACTATTTTATCCCACTAATATTATAAACGCGAAAGTTTGTTTGGATGGATAGATGGATGTTTGTTCCGTTTTCACGCAAAAACTACTGAACAGATTTTAGTGAAACTTTACACAAATATTGTTTGTGCATCAGATTAACACATAGGCTATTAATTACAACGATTTATCAATATTTTCATTTAGAATTTCGGGAAAATATGTTACGGAATCATTAAGAACTTTTTGAACACACCATAGATACTGTCATTTCTTGAATTGTCAGCGAAATTATCAATTTGACATGACAGGTTACTGACATCGAGGTAAATACGGAAATTCGCCACTACACAGTAAATAATTGTGAATTTAAATTGTGCGGCTTATTTTCAGAATGAATTTCTTCGGAAAATACTATAGGTACCTAAGTGAAAAGACGACCAACGTAAAAGGACAACCACCGGCGTTGTCTACCAGAATATTGCTCAGTTTCAGAGGCACCTCATTCAGCAACAAATTGGAACAAAATTTAGGATTTTTTTACAGTTAAAACAGACCTAGCATAATCCGTAAACAAGGCGACCTTTTTTTTTTTTTTCTCCCGGTGAAAATGCATTTGGGCATACCCGCCGCTTGGGGGAGCGGCGGGTTATGTGGGACTCATCCCGCCTCGAAAAGATGGAAGTGAGGCGGGAAATACCCACTAAAAACACCGGTCCCTCCGTCACGCGCCTATGGGGGTGATGTCACGGGACCCGGTGTAACCAGAACAGCCGTGACACCACCAGCGCTGCCTGCCTACGCAGGCCCGACAGGCCCCCCCCTAGGGGGAGCGACGGGAGCGGCCTGGAGGGCCAGCCCACTCCCGTCCGGCAAGAACGGGGACCCGTGCAAGGCGGGTGAAGGTGCCCCCGCACCATCCACCCGCTGGGCCCCATCAGGAGGCTGCTGGCGGTCGTATGCCCGCCTATTGCGCCCCCTACGACGACGACGGATAGCGGGAGCTAAGGGGTCATCCTCGCGCTCTCGCTCTGCCGCCTCCTTCCGCGAGATAATTGTCTCGCAGAAGGAGGCAACAGCCGACCAAAGTTCACGGCCGCTCAACAGCGCCGAGATTAGAGATTGCAGCGACACACTGCCGATCTCTCTGGATAGAGCTGCACGTTCTTCGTCGAATGCGGGACACGAAAGGAGAGTGTGGTCTGCCGTGTCCGACTGAGCCCCACACTCCCAACAGCCCGGTGTTTCTTCTCGCCCGATGCGGTGCAGGTAACTGCCGAAGCAGCCATGCCCTGTCAGCACCTGCACCAGGCGGTACGACAGATGGCCGTGAGAGCGCCCGAGCCACTGTTCCAGAACACGGCCCAATACATCTAAAAGACGACGGCCGTATGTTGCGGAGGCGAGACTCTCTGTCCACTGATGGATCAGATCTTCATGAGCCTCCCTCCGCACAGCTCCTCTCTCTGCAGGGGCAGGGTGCTCCCCGCGCGCCCTCTCTTCTGCCGTCCAGAAATATACTCTGGCTAGCACTTGGGCTTCAAGTTCCCAGGGCGGGGTGCCAGCCAGAGCGCAGGCCACGTCAAATCCTACGGTGCGATAAGCACGGGCGGTACGCTGCGCGATTGCCCGTTGGGGCCGACGTAGGTGCACCACATTTTTTCTAAGCGCGACCTTATCCGCCTAGATAGGCGCGCCGTAAAGGGCCATACTTTTGATGATGCCGGCGTATAAACGCCGGCAGTGGGCCTTCGGTCCCCCCAGATTTGGGCGAGATTTGAAACAAGGCGACCTGCATCTGACAAGGAATCACAGTTTTATGAAGTTCCCACCTTACTGCATTCTTAGAAGGCTCACAACGGGCCACATGTTTAGCTCGGATGCGTCGAAACTGCGATCAATCTATGCTTAATAAATATTTTTCTAATCCAAATTGTAATTTCTGTCCTCAATACTAATATTATAACATTTCAGCTTAATAAAATCGTTTTAATTACGCATGTCGGAAGAAAATAACGCTTTGAAGTAAGTTAAGATTCATACACCGGCCAAGTGGTCGCTTTTTGGTCGGCGTGATACTTAAAATGTATGTACTAACATGTACATAGTTAGGTACCACCTATGAATAAAAATTCATAATAATTTTATTGGTAAATTTCAAGGTAATCTCATGTAAGCGATGAAAATTAACATTCACAGGATATTCTTAGGGATGCTCAGTATGAAATAAAGAAAAATCAAAATAGAAGATAGTGTTTTTAGCGTGACTTCTCAAAATATGTTCATACACAGGAGATCTAGATGCTGCTTTAGGTGCATAGATATAAGATTATTTAACGCACTTATTTTCCAAAAAGTACCAAATAGGTATTCGTATTACGAATACGAATACCTCTCCTGACCGAAATTCGGCCACAATGACATTATCCAGGCAGACCAGCCAAGTACGCACGAGATATTGAAGTGTACATGTTTATGTCCATACACAAGTGCATTACGTGCGGTTGCTCTGTTTGAAATAATGAGAATTCATTGTAATAACTAGGTACTTAAGCACCATTTTTGATACCCTAAAAAGACTAATTGACTCAAACAAAAGTGCGGACGCCACTTATCAATCTGATGACTGCCGGTAGGATCAATGTAGAAAACGAACTTTTATAGATAGCTCGAATATTGATGTCCAGGGAGACGTGGCTAGATTAGTCATCACCAGAACTTAGTCACGTGAGCTTAGCTTAAGACCAGGTGGTTCCTGAACAATGGGCCGCGGCTTCCAATCCAACCAGAGGCCAATGTGATGTACCTACATAGTGTTTGTCCTGTGTAACCTATGTTCAGATTTCTCAGCACTCAAATCGAATACCTATTCTTCATAATTTTTTGAGAATCCATTCGTAAGCATGTTAATATTAATATATCATATCAAATGTTTCCACGTAAATTGAGCAGCACACTACCCACTTAATTGTTTCTGTTTTGCCTAAAGGTTGACTGGTAGAGAATGCCTACGCGGCATTAAGTTCGCCTTTTGTACTTTATTTTTTATATTGTGCAATAAAGATTAAATAAATAAATAAATAAGCGCGTGTAATAAAGTAAGAGACAAAGACGCGTACATAATTTATGACAGACGAAGAGCTCTTCATGACAAACCGATTTTCACGCAGGCAAAGCCGCGGGCAGCAGCTAGTTAATAATATAAAATATGTAATACCTAAATTAATACTATTCCTATTTTATATGTTACAAAATGTTCATTGCTCACGTTATATGTCTTACCTATAAAATTTGTTATAATAATTAATTACAACTTCAACGAACAAACAGCCAGCGGCATATTTATATTAGTGAACAATCCATTAGTGGGCGCGCGGCCCGGTCTATTGTTCTCGCCGGGCGCCGCGCCGCGCTCGCGCCGATGCCTACCGTTCGATGAGTTTCGAGCACTCGCCGCGCGCGCGGTCAGTCTGTTCCGTACCCGCTACGCGACACCGCACCGCCTAGCTCCCATAAAATTATTCTTTTGCGCTCACCGCAGCTTAATTATTCGTTCTCTGTTTCGTTTTCGTTTTGTGTTCGGACTATCTTTTGTTAATTGTTCCACTCCTTCGTCTTTTATGTGCTGTGTGCTTTTGTGTACTGTACTGTGCTTCGTGCAATAAACTAAGTGTACATCAAGTGAACTTTCATTTACCTACCCAGTTGTAAGTACACCACACACATACCACAGTGTCTATTCATCTTAGTAATTAGTATTAAACTTTATTGCGATCATATACCTAGGTAGGTGAACATAAATTCACCTAAATGTAAAAAAACCGGCCAAGTGCGAGTCGGACTCTCGCACGTAGGGTTCCGTACCACTATACAGCTAAATAAATGTTTTTCTTTACGTTTTATTATATTGGAGTTAATTAAATGAAAAAATTAGGTAATTTGATTTATGACATTAAAAAAAAAACTGCTGGCTAGATTTGATTCAAACCAAATTTCGTTAGTAGTTTGCATAGTGATACACATGATAATATATTGTTTTCAGTTTTATCATGCCCATATTTTAGAAGTTACGGGGGGGGGGACACTCATTTTACCACTTTGGAAGAGTCCCTCGCGCAAACTATTCAGTTTAGAAAAAAATGATGTTAGTAACCTCAACATCATTTTCAAATACCTATACATAGATACCCCACACGTATAGGTTCGATGAAAAAAAATTTTTTCAGTTTCAGTTCTATGTATGGGGAACCCTAAAAATTTTGGATTTTTTTCTGATTTTATTTTAAAACCTTAATGCGGTTTACAGAATACATCTACGTACCAAATTTCAATAATGTAGCTCTTATAGTTTCGGAATAAACTGGCTGTGACATACGGACGGACAGACAGACAGACAGACATGACGAATCTATAAGGGTTCCGTTTTTGCCATTTTGGCTACGGAACCCTAAAAACTACATTTAATGTAACTAATATAAATTTTTTTAGGGATATGTAAACTTTCATTAACTTACTGTACCGTCATTCGAAGCCTAAACAATGAGAGAGACAACTCGATTTTTGACGCTGTGGCGGAAATAGTGCTTAATTTGACTAACAATTCCCCCGACGTATCCGGTACAATATTTCTCTAAACGTCCACCAGGTGGCGAAGTTGAGCTGTTTGAACGGAGCCATTTTAAAATCATTGGTGATTCGTTTTTCGAACTGTGCGGACGCACAACGGACAGTTGTGTTAGTGCTATACTGCGTTCAAAAAACGTGAGTACATTATTTATTCCTGCATGTTTAACGGTGTTACCGTTCGATTTTTCTTTTTATTACAGTTATTGGATATTGGATTCACTTATTTCTTTGAAAGATGTGGCTATCTTTCTGCCCTTCTAGTGAATCCATTCCCCCGAGGAGGCGTCGGTGAAAATAAAGGCGTGTAGTGTGAGGCCATAAGGCTAAGCGACTTAAATAATGTCCTGTTGGTTTTAAGCACAAGCTGGTTGTGTAATTAATAGCAGATTTTATTTTTTGCTTGCCTACCGACGCCTATGCTTCCAAATAGAAACGACGAGGGAAATTCAGAGATGAAATCGGTTTATGCATACTCATTAATGTAATTAATTACGCCCTTATATGCCGCATACCTGCTATGCGCTTAGCCTATATATATGCTTAATTTCAGTTTTACATTTATTAAACGTTATACCTATGTGAAAAGATGAGTATGTACGGATACCTAATGCTTCGCAAACTGAAATTCAAATGTTACGAAGCAATGGTAGTTGCTTATTTTTTATTTTAACACAACGACACTATATGGGCCGTAATTACAATAAAATATCGGGCGATCTATTGCTACATATTTACATGCCGCTATATACCTTAATATAACTGTGAAAAGGGCGTAGTTTTCTTCGTTAAGGAAGCTGTTAGCCGAGATTTAAATTATGTTGACTAGCCGCCGACATACCACTACGTATGTGTATTCGGTTGGAGGCATTGCTACTTTTCAGCCTACTTGGCAGTTCAATACAAAACTCTAGAGTGACTGCTACCTGCTCTCAGTCTCTTTTTGGCCCGATGTATGCAAAGCGTATTTGCATAAATAGCCGTATTGCACCCCGATGCGAATACAAAGTTTTAGCCTACTGTATAAGGCAGTACAAAAATACAAGCGGGCCTGCGCGCAAGCCAGTCCGTCAAATATAAGAACCCGCGCAGGGTTTCTCTTTAAAATTTAAGTCAAGTGACTATTTAAAACCAGCTTGTGCATAGCATGTTTGCACATTAGGCGCATTGCGCTCGGCTGTGTATATAAAGTTTTAGCATATACTACAATGCAATATAAAGATTATGATGGGGCTACTGCACATGGTAGTCCTTCGAATATTTGATACCCGCGCAGGGTTTTCAATTTTAGAGCCAAGCGACTCTTTAGAACCAGTTTGTGCAAAGCATGTTTGCACATTGGGCGTATTGCGCTCTGCTGCGTATATAAAGTCTCAGCGAGTGTGTGCAAGCGGGCCTGCGCGCAAGCCAGTCCGTCAATATAAGAACCCGCGCAGGGTTTCTTTTTAAAATTTAAGTCGAGTGACTATTTAGAACCAGCCTGTGCATAGCATGTTTGCACATTAGGCGCATTGCGCTCGGCTGTGTATATAAAGTCTTAGCATATACTACAATGCAATAAAAAGATTCAAATGGGGCTACTGCACATGCTAGTCCTCCAAATATAAGATACCCGCGCAGGGTTTTCAATTGTAGGGTCAAGTGACTCTTTAGAACCAGTTTGTGCAAATCATATTTGCACATTGGGCTTATTGCATTCTGCTGCGTATATAAAGTCGTAGCCTATGCTACAAGGCAGAGTAAAGAATCTGAAGCGGCTACTGCACATGCTAGCCCTTCGAATATGTATATGAAACCCGCGCAGGGTTTTCAATTTTAGGGTCAAGTGACTCTTTAGAACCAGTTTGTGCAAATCATATTTGCACATTGGGCTTATTGCATTCTGCTGCGTATATAAAGTCGTAGCCTATGCTACAAGGCAGAGTAAAGAATCTGAAGCGGCTACTGCACATGCTAGCCCTTCGAATATGTATATGATACCCGCGCAGGGTTTTCAATTTTAGAGTCAAGTGACTCTTTAGAACCAGTTTGTGCAAATCATATTTGCACATTGGGCTTATTGCATTCTGCCGCGTATATAAAGTCTTGGCCTATGCTACAAGGCAGAATAAAGAATCCGAAAGGGCTACTGCACATGCTAGCCCTTCGAATATATGATACCCGCGCAGGGTTTTCAATTTTAGAGTCGAGTGACTCTTTAGAACCTGTTTGTGAAAAGCGTGGTTGCACATTAGGCGTATTGCGCTCCGATGCGTGTATAAAGTTTCAGCCTATGCTAAAATGCAATACAAAAACTTTAATGGACCTACTGCAGAATCTAGTCCGGCGAATATAAAATACCCGCGCAGGGTTTTATCAATTTTAGAGTCCAGTGACTGTTTAGAACCAGTTCTTTGCAAATCGTATTTGCATGTCAGGCGTATCGCGCTTCTATGCGTATACAACGTTTTAGCTCATGCTACAACGCAATACAAAGATTATATCAGAACTACAACAAATATAAGATACCCTCGCAGGGTATTTCATAGATTTTAGAGTCTGAGACTCTTTTAGAACGAGTGTGTGCAAAGTAATCTGGCATATCACCAGATACAGAACATACCAATGTTGCATCCGATGCGTACACAAACCCTTGCCCTAGCCTTCGGGTCTATACAAAAATTTGAGCAGGTGATCTGCGTCGACTCATTGAATAGCCCGTTCGGGTTTCTCCGCTTCAAGAGTCAGGGAGACTTGTGGTGCAAAGCACGTAATGGCGCAAACGTATACAAGCCTTACCACTACCTTTGCGTGGCATGCCTATCAGGCCATTGTTAATACTTCGCCGGGATCGAATTATCCTTGGTATGAAAATTTATACGACGGGTTTGCGCAAGCCAACCTGACACAAAATAAGGTTACGCTTCAATACTCTGCAAGGGCAGGATATCTACCGATCTAACCTTATACTTAATATGCTCATATTGACCAATTCTATTCTATATTGGAAAAGCGTATTGGCATATTCTACCCATTCCGCGCTTTATTCCACAACGCCCCAAAGGCTGGCTCATCCATAATGTGTTGCTTACTACAAAAGTTACCCAAAAGCGTGGTGCAAAGCCATCGCCAATATAAATACTCCAAGTCCTGGCAGGACTAAGCCTGAGGTTAAGGTTAAAGCTAGCAAGAATCGATTTAATCATATCAAAAGTTTTCGCTCGAAGTGAAGTTTGCTTAAAGTTTCTAAAGCATTTCTAACGTATTGACATTTGTCAAAGATACCATGGCCCAATACCGATCTATGTATGTTGTTCTGATTGTGGAATCTTATTGGAATATAGGCCTCCCCTGTGTGTGCTAGTGCTCGACTATCGAAGTAACAGTCTCGAACCTATATTACCTCACTCAGTTCAAATGAATGTACAACTTCAACATTCAACTTTATTCATAAATAAATATAATTCTGAATCAGCCCGTGTCAGTCCACTGCTGGACTTGGGCCTAACGTTCGCCACCTTGATCGATTTTGGTCCTCTCGCAACCAGCACTTGCCAGCCGTCCTGCGCAAAGTCGTCCACCTGGCCTGAGGGCCTAGATACCTATAAATCTGAACAAAATGGAACTTGAATGTCAAATTCGGCACATGTAAGACTGCTAAACAATCATGGTTTCTATTTCTAAACTGAGACCGGAAGGTTCCCTCTCCTAGATGAAATATCGGGTCTATAGAGACACTAGCCATTAATAAATACATTATTCCCCGCATGGGGCTATATCGGAAACGACATAGTAGTTACAAAACTGCAATAATCAAGTTTGATCAAAGTACCGGTACCAGTAACGTTATAGCCACCGGCGCCGCAGAGCTAGCGCAAGCCAATGCCCAAGTCGTTGACATGCAATATGCGGTTCTAACTAATACTCATATAACATCTTCTTAACTAATACAAGTCTTGATTGGCGCGTCTCAACGAGACTTGATGGTTTTCAAGACTTCGTCTCGCTTTGCGTTTTCCTGGTTGGAGCCAACTCAAGTAGAACTTTCACACCAGTTGTAGCTGACAATGTGAACATTCCCAGGTATGGGAAGGGCCCTTACCATTTCCAGTTCCTACTTAGTGAATTGTCGCATTCAATCACAGCGAACAACGCAAACTTATATAGGTGCTACAAATTTGTCCACCGCTGAAACCTATAACTTGTATACTTGTTGATATTAATTAAAGCAGATGTTGGAATGCCTGTTACCGCACCGAGGTATAGTCTTCTGGCTCGCCCAATGGTTGGCTGGAACAAACTGCCCCAGGGCATTAAAACCGGCATTTGTACTTGTCTTTGTGCAATAAGATTAAATAAATAAATAAGCCTACTCTGATAGTGTAGCACAATGGTAGCCAACTTGATTGGACCAAAGATTTACTTACTTTGTGCGACATATTAATTATTATTACTGACTGCTGGTTATTACTATAATCATACTAATGGCCACGATCTACTGATTGGCCAACCCCGGTGTAGCATTAATATGCTAGTTGATAATTATTTGTCTAATGACAAACTATTCTTAAAATCTACCTTTCTTTTGCTTTTAGCAAACAAATATTCTATTCTATTCTAGTCTGCTAAGCTCCTCGCTCAAAACAAAATAAGAACAAATAAAATTAATAGTTAGGTTATTAAATCACTATACAAATTGCAATGATTTCGATTCAAGGCAGTTTCAGAATATGGTGGGTCTGTTGTCCTATGCCACTGGCTTCCGTTTACCCACCTAATGCACTGTGTTTTTGTATGCATGTTGACTAAGGTGTAATAGTATATTGACTAAACTTAGGTGAAAAAATCGCCATCGCCCAATGACAGCGATGATGATAGTGACTGACTATTTTGTTAGTACCTCACCTACTTTGGATTGTATATAGGTAGCTGTTTGTATGTGTGTAACACAAACAGCTGTGATCTGTTCAGTACAATAGCTCAAAACCGCCAATCATAACCTGTGGTTAATCTAGGCCGGTCTGAAAGACTGGATTTTAGCTGGATTAATGTCTATACGTATACTACTAAGCCAAACGAATACTACTGTTTTTCCTCCATTCATTACATATTATGTACAAGAAATTAGACCTCAACAAACAACGTGGTATCTGCTATGGCCCCTCTCATAGCAAATTAATAATTATAACTGACAATTACAAATTGTATGTTATATAACTTTAACGGCCAATTTCTTTACATACCTACTTATATCCTATTGGCTTTTCTATCTCATCAGGTAGATTAATGACAATGAATATTTTTTGGTTTGACCGTTATGCCCTATTCACCGCTATTAACTGTCGTACGTGTACACAATACAAAAACTACTAGTCATTACGTTATTGTAATTGTACCTGTTCCATTACATTATAGCAATATTAACCATATTATCGGGTCTTTTACCATGTTATATATCACTTAATACCTTTAGACACTTTACTACTTACACTTACGTATTAGTGGAACACTTCAGGTGTTGTTGGAATGATGATCTATCCCTGATTGCGTTTACTCGCTTTAATACATTTAAACATGTTGTGATACATTCTTAAAAACATCCACCAGGCGATATCAAACATCCTCTCATTGTTTAGGCTTCGAATGACGGTACAGTAAGTTAATAATGGCGTTTTACCTTACAATAAAACGCTTATTAACGTCTTACCTCATTCGAAGCCTATTTTTAAAACTGCCTGCTGGCAAATGAGATCACAATGATTTTAAAATGGCTCCGTTCAAACAGCTCAACTTCGCCACCTGGTGGACGTTTAGAGAAATATTGTACCGGATACGTCGGGGGAATTGTTAGTCAAATTAAGCACTATTTCCGCCACAGCGTCAAAAATCGAGTTGTCTCTCTCATTGTTTAGGCTTCGAATGAGGTAAGACGTTAATAAGCGTTTTATTGTAAGGTAAAACGCCATTATTGAATCGAAATCTTAATTCTGCATTTCAGTGAAAAGGGAGACTTATTTCAATAAACATGTGATCACGAGTTCGGGATATAAGTCGACATTATTAATAAGTATAATATTATGTTAATTAGGCGATTATGGGTATATCCTCCAGATGTTTGCTCTAAGTGGCGAACAATTGGAGAGGCCTATGTCCAGCAGTGGACTGTAATAGGCTGATGATGATGATGATTATGTTAATTAATTGCATTGTAGATTTTAAGGAAATAAGGTGAGATATCATGTGATGCCAAACTGGTGTCAACGAACTTATTGATATATGATTAACTTGATTACTTTACTATCGCTTCAAGCTAGGTTAAAATTATTATCTATGTTTAAGGCTAAAAATATATTTCGTTCCTTGTCCCTGCCAAGTAAATATTGAACTTGATGTTGATTCTAGTACCTATTAAATTTATCTGTGATGTTGACCTCTAAGTATATCAATTTGTACTAGAAATATATCAATTTGTACTAGAATAATATAAAAACCCCGCGCGCGGTGGGCGATCTTGGCCAATCAGCACACGGGAGCGAGCGGCTGGCGGCAAGACTTCGCGCGCAAAAATATGTTGATTTACTCGAAATATTAATGTTGTTTTTTTTTAATTACTAGATTTTTTTACATACATTAGGCCTTATAAAGTACTATATCAAAGTCACTAGCATTCGACATGAGGCAGTGAAGATGTTTTTCGAATCAGCGTCTTTCGCGCCTACGTCATTCGAATCCATAAGCAAGAATGAAGCAGTCGAAAAAAATTCGAAACAATGAACTTCGAAACAACGGCGTTCGAAGCTACGTAGGGGACCCACATTAAACAATTAAAATGGGATAATGCCATACTCGTATTACTAGTAATGTCCTTTGCACAACAAACAAGTTAGGAATGTGTAGTATTAGATGATCGAAAGATCAATAGACCGTTTTAAACCAATAGGCGCAACTAATATGTGATTTATAGTGCAGTTTGTTATTATTTTAATAATTGTTTTGACGTCTGAAAATAAACAAAGACCAAGTTTTACAGGTTTCCTGTCCTGTGTATCACATTTGATACATAACTATTAGAATTTTACTGCGTTGATCGGTGGACAAGGAAAGGTTAAAAAAACAAAACCTAACGCTCTTATAATATATCTCATATAATTATTTGATTAAGTTTTATTTATTATTCAAAATGAGTTTGCGCTTGACTGCAATTCGCCTGATGGTAAGCGATAGGTATCGTAGTCTACGATGGAACGCGCTCACTCAGCAAAAAACCGGTTCACTCTCGCCTTGTAGTAGAAGTTTTGTTATTGAACGCGTGCTTTTTTAATTTTAAAATTTACTTTTTTAGTTCTCTTAGGTCTATTTAAAACTTTAATTACTTAAATTCCATTTTAAACTCATAATCACAATGTGTGCCCAAATTTGATATCAATGTATTTCACGGTTCACGAAGGTAATTCTAATTTTAGCTCCAATAGTAACAATGCAAACTTAAAAAATATTTTCTTACACGGCGTTAAACAAAGGTTGAAAATCGATTGCCCCGTGGGGGCGCCGCACCACTCAGGCCATTGGCCCCATCTTGGAAGAGTGGATGCGCGGCGCCCCCACGGGGTGGTGACGTACCGGCTGACCCAGGTCCTCACGGGACATGGATGTTTCAGCCGGTACTTATCTCCACACTGCGACAGTGGCTCGAAGGACACGGCAGAGCATACGCTTCAGCATTGTCCTGCCTGGGCCAATGAGCGCTCCGTCCTCGTCACTGTCGCACAGGACCTCGACCTGCCGCAACTCCTGCGGCAGATGACGGCGTCGAAGGAGACCTGGCGAGCGAGGCTCGCATTCTGCGAGACAGTGATCTCGCAGAAGGAGGCGGCGGAAAGAGAGCGTGAGGCTGCGGTAGACGCGCCCGCTCTACGCCGCCCCCGGCCCGGGCGTCGCCGGAGGGCATACAACGCATCGTATGGCCTCTGAGCCTCTCCTTCGTGCCCCGAGTGGTGAATGCGGGGGCGCGATCCACTCATAGGGGCGTAACGGTGTGGTGGGTGCAGCCACACCGTTGCACGAGGTCCGCCCGGGGAGCACTCTATTGCTCCCCGGATCCGGGGGCAGGGGTATTTGCCCTCCCCGGACCAGGAGTGCCGGCCGCTTATCATCTGCGGCTGGCCAGGGCAGGCAGGGATGTGGCCGTATGCTTCGGCGCTACCCGTGTCCCTGCAACTTGCTGCCCACTGGCGACACAGGGGGGTTTAGTGGGTATGCCCTCCCTTTTCGGAAGTGTGAGTCCCACACACCATGCCGCCTCCCCCCGGAGACGGCATGAATGTGCCTAATGCATTCCCCTCTTAAAAAAAAAAGGTTGAAAATCGGTTGGAATCAAAAACAATGTCGTGTAACATAATCCTGACATACGCGCTCTTTGTCCTACTGCGTGCGTATCAGGGCTGTCAACTTATTTTGTCTAGGTATCATGGCGAAGTAAAATTAAGCCTAATAACCAAATTCAGTAATAAGTTAAATAGTACATAGTATTTACCATGGAAGTAATTAGTACTTGATTGTGTATAGAATAGAATAGAATAGAATAAAATTTATTTGGCACAAACATTTTCATACAATCAAATAGAAAGCTTAAGAACTAAAAATTAATTAAATGTAGACACTGTGTGTCTATTCAGAAGAAACTTTATCTGTTTGCGATTCTTTGGATACTTAAGTGGTCTGAGATCTACCCAATGGGATGGCTGTAGGGACCTCGTCCGCTTTTGTGGACGACGGTCTAGTCCAGCACGGTGATTAGCTGTGGGGGCCTCATCTGCTTTTGTGGATGTCGGTCTAGTCCAGCACGGGATTGGCTGTAGAGGCCTCATCTGCTTTTGTGGATGTCGGTCTAGTCCAGCACGGGATTGGCTGTAGGGACAGTGCTCTTAAGTGAGTGACCGTCTAGACCAGCATGAAGGAGTTGGCTCTGGGTTACTGTGTAAAGATCATAATTATGTAGATAATCAATGAGAAATTATAGTTTGTTCAAGAGCAATGTTATAAGGTTTCTTCTGTTTCATAGATAAGACATTGGCGCTCGAGGACGAGCGATCGTCAGAATGGCCGTGACGGCAGCGAAGTTAGACAGCGTCAGACGTCACCTCGCCCCACTATGCACGCCCCACTCGGCGTACGCTCGCCTATAAAAGGCGCTGCAGCTCTCACCGTCCCTCCCGAAGCCCCCCATGGTAGGAAACGTCGCCCCCGTCACGTCCTCCTGGACGATGACGATCCCATTACCCTCGCCATGCTGGCCGCCGCCGAACAGCTCGCGACACAGTCCAACACTTCACGCCCGTCGTTCCGACCCCGCCGGCGCCGGGGTCCTGCGCCGCGTCGATAATAAATTAAATCCACAGGAAGCCTTTTGCATTCGTATCTCTCACCCACTAAAGATAGATCTTTGCACATACGAATGTTATTGTACGGCTCCGCTAAGACCATACCGCAAGCATTGCCAAATACAAGAAATAGGACCAAAGTCAAAGTCAAAGTCAAAATAATCTTTATTTGTATAGGTTTTTATGAAAAACACTTACAAATCGTCGAAGCTACCACCGGTTCGGAAAGCAGCATTCTACCGAGAAGATACCGGCAAGAAACTCGTGTAGTTGCTCTTTTCAAAATGGTGTTTACAATATTATTATCACATTTATACTTTTAACTACGACCACGTCATACAGTCTGGGGCCTTATAAAATTAATTATAAATTAGATTAAAATTAAAAAATTAACCTTAACATACTCTATATAGGGCAATCAGGAGTAGACCAGTCTCCAAGGCAGCACCTGTTCACAAGTATGACGTGTGTACCAGCCATCGCTTCATTCAACCATATTTGAGGGAGTGTAACGACCCGCCACACAGCGCCACCACCCCAGAAACATACACACTTTTCTTCACGTTTACCTCACGTGTAGGGTATTTTTGGCCGGTGCATGAAATCCCTCGCAACGTTCATTGGCAATGGGTCGTCAGACATTTGAAACTTGCGGAGATATAATTTCGTTTAGAGATTTATTGGCTGGCATTGAAATATCTAAGTATGTAGTAAGTTCTTGCGATCAAAATTACCTAAGAAAGTATCTATATGTCACCGGAAAATAGCAAAAGTCGTAAGTTGATCAATTTCCTAGGCAGTTGATTAACTTCCGGAAAATAATAAACGGCAGTTGAAATGTATTATTTAACGTATGTATTTTAGTAAATTGATCATTTTACGGGGTCTTGCCGTAAAATCATCCGACGAAGGTGAGGTGAACGTTGATTGGTTCAATGGCTCACGTGGCGTTATCCCGGCAACCAATCAGGGAACAGTGTATTCAGTTACGGGTAATAGTGCACCGTTAAATAGTACATTGAGCAACGATTGGCCCATTTGAGGACGATTTTACTTGTGTCAAAATCGTAAATTATTAAATGACTGTCAGTCTACCGTAAATTGATCAACTAACTGAAATCCATTGCGTTAAATAATACATTTCAACTACCGTCTGTTATTTTCCGAAAGTTAATCAACTACCTAGGAAATTGATCAACTTACGATTCTTGCTATTTTCCGAAGTCTGCGATCACGATTGAAGATAGATAAGTATATAGATACTAATAATATGTAATAGGTAATTTTGATTGTACATTTAGTACTCAACGTACGTTCAATTCCACTTACTAATTATCACATCTTGGTCACATGGATTGGAAGAATAAAATGTATAGGACAAGACAGAGCAAACTTTTTATTCCCCTTTTAGTGGGTGACCAGTGACCAGTTTCAAAAATGCGGAACTTTACTGTTGAACAAAAAAAGAGTATAAAAAATACTGTTTTCAGCATCAAAAATGTTACACTATACGTGTGATACTTAGACGCTCGCTCACTATTTTTTTTTATTTACTTAGAGGGTTCTCAGTGCTCACCGTCACAAACAAATAACAGTAATGGAGTTGCGAAAGAGAGCGAGTGTGTGTTCTGGTGTGTTTTCGAACGGCTCACGGTGAAAAACGCTCCACTTCGTTTTATTTTTTCATTTTAATATGGGATCTACCTAATTGTGATCAGATGAGGCTTATGAAGTTTTTTAAAAAAAACTGTAAATTAATAAATTGTGCGAGAAGCTCTAAAAAGTATGTGTTAAAGACGCTAAATTAAACATTATAATATAAATAAACTGGTGGACAAAAAAAATAGGCCACTTAGTAAATCGGATGTAGTCTTGTGTTGGAAGATAATAATGACTTTTAAAATACTTTTTAAATTAATTGTTGGTTGATTGGTAACTGAAAGAGATATGATATGACAGTTTGCAATATTCTGATTGGGACGGAAAAAGTAGTACAAGTGAAAGAGTTTGTGTACCTACCTACCTGTAAATTTTGAATCTACAAATGATGAAAAGTGCGGCAGCGATATTGAAAGAAGAGTGAATGCTGGTAATAGTGTGAATGGAGCACTGCACACCTTTGTGAACAGCCAGAGGGCCTCAAAAAAGGCCCGCCTGGCGGTTCACAGGGGAGTGTTAGCACTGGTTAGCACCGACACTAACATAATCGTAGTGAGAGTTGGGTATGGCAGAAGGAGCACGAGAGTAAAATTAATGCAGTGGAAATGCGAGCGCTTAGAAGCATGCTAGGAGTAAAATTGAATGATAGGATTAGCAATGAAACGATAAGAGATCTTTGTGGTTTGCAAAAAGATGTAGTGACTAGGATTGAGAAAGGTATGCTTAGATGGTTTGGTCATGTAGAGAGGATGGATGAAAGTAGATTAACCAAGAAAATATATAGCGAGAGCGTGAATAGCTCTGTCAGAAGGGGAAGACCTAGAAGGACATTCCATGACCAAATCGAAAGTGTGCTAAAAAAAGGTAAAATACTAACGGCCGTATTCACAAACGTTACTATGCGACGCGCGGACGCACAGTGCCCAAAACCCAATACGTTTTTGGGTACCTGTTCGTTCGTGCGACGCATAGTAACGTTTGTGAATACGGCCGTTAGTACCCTAAACCGACCGACGAGCATGTATGAAGAGATTGATGAATGTGGACGAAGAAAAAGTTGTGTGCCAGGATCGTAGCAAATGGAAGGACGTGGTCTCTGCCTACCCCACTGGGAGAAAGGCTTGACGTTATGTATGTAGGTATGTTGATTGGTAACTGAAATAACGCATTTTCACAATAATTAACTTTATTTTATTAACAATACATAAAAAAAGCAAATGAGAAGAAATTCACACGAATTAGTACCGACTAAAAAAATCACAGGGAATTAATGAATGTTAAGAAGGTAACAACATATATAAGAACAGTGTACCGTAAAATTGTAAGTACCGTTAGATTATGATCTACTTATCTCGCGAGATTGTAAACTATCGTGAATAGAGTGTATTAAGCGTCAAGGGTAAAAATGGGTAGGACCTAAAAATTAATTATCTGACATTTATTTGACAACGTTAAACTTTATAACTTTGTCGACATACCCTCTTCTAAGATTGCAAAGGAATGTTCAGAAACATACAATTTATTACAATTTTAAAACAAAACGTAAAATTATATAATAAAGCGGAAAAACAGGGGCGTAATTTTTTTGTGACCTAATTTTTTTGTCCGCCAGTATATACATATACACACGATGCAATATTAACCGCGCGTCGTGTATAGGGGGTTTATCGTAAATTACGATTCGTAGTTCTGTTATGATACAACCTGTATACCTACTCACTTATATTGAAAATTTCTATGTCAACAACAGCATTGTCTTACTTTTATTTTTATGTTACAAAAGGATTATTAACATTAACACAACGAAGTGGGCACTGGTCAACTAGTGATAAATAAAATTAATATTATTAAATAAATGAAATACTGCTCATTTTTCTAAAATACTGTTTAATTTGTTTTCTTAGGCCTAAATAATTATACTTTATTTCTTGTAAAAAAAGTTGGCAAGCCTACTGTCAACAGTCCTATTGATATTATTATTATATGTCAATACTGTTGACACGAATGACATGTGATAATTCTCAAATAGGTGTATCTTTTAGGTAGCTCCTACCTACCACATTAATGATTTGACTATGAAAACGAGTAGGTAAGTGTCACAAGTTTGTTACCTAACCTAAACGTGCGAAACTTACGTTAAAATGTTAATATGCAGAAAAAAGAATTAGTATTAGAGATAATAATATTGATTTGCACGTTAAAATAGTAAAAGTGGTTTAGCGAAATCGGCGTAGGTACATGCAGACTTGAATATCGAAGTCTAATTTGCAACTGTAATTTGGCCTTGATTATATTCGTAAAAGGAATTCGCTTTTTAAATATTTTTCTCATGTATTTTAATACGGAGATATCGATACATAATTCTCTAATATCATTTAGCGTATAAAATGCGACTTAATAATATCTTCTAAGCTATTCTTTTTTACTTACTTACTTGATTCAGATTCCAAAGTAACTTACTTATTTAAACGGCTACTTGAGAGAAAATCCATGAAATCCATTTACAAATAACATAATAGGTATATTTTATTGAAAATACACATTACCTAGATTATAAAGAAACTTTTTAAAGCGTTCTAATTCCTAACTAAATAACTTGCATGAAAACAGGTCCGGTTTTTTAGTACCCAAGTCACGGAAAAGCACCTAGGTTGCATACCAACTTAATTTCACTACGGCAAATAACTAATTTGTTTTATATACTAAGGTCAGAATTTCCACTTGGTCATGATCACTTAATCACAATATGATGATCTTCAATTTAGGTAAACACCACAGGGACACGAACACACACGAACCAGCACATTTAGAATGTTTCTTTTGGGTGGAATTTCAATTTTAACCTGTGATTTCTAGATCGAAAGGATCATCAAATGATTCACAACCAGGCCTTTAAATAGAAATGAATGAAAACTTAGATCATTCGAGAATGAACGAATAAGTAAATAGGTATTATTAAGAAAATAAGACCACAAAATCTCATCTCGTGGGTGTCGTAGAAGACTACAACGGGAATATCAGGAAAAGGTCAGCAGATACAAATAAAACCTGCTGCGGTCACCAATCCGACTGCCAAGTACCGCTACTAAGGCAACCCAAATGACAATTGTCGTTGTGGGAGGCCTATGTCCAGCAGTGGACGTTTGCAGATTGATGATAATGAAGATGAAATTCATCTTTAAAACTTAGTCATTCATCGCAATATATTTTGTTTTAGACATACATACCTATTAAACGGGTGATTTAACACGCCGGCCTGGCAATCTCATCCGCAAGGTTAAGGGCGAGACGAGAAGGCGGCTAAGTGCCAACTCCATCTCGAACAGTTCATGATTGCGTGATGACGGTCGATAACCATTTCTAATTTCGTTGTGAATGACAAAGAAAGTTTAAACTGTATGCAATGATGACATTGTTGGAGAAGGTTATGAAATAGGTACATCTGTCTTTTTGGTGGTGGTAGAATGTAAACACACTATACTATAATCGTAATTGGGGACAAAAATAAAGACATAGTGACAAAGTTAACTATAAATATAGAAGAAGTTAAAGATATCAGCATTAAAAAATAACTTAACGTGTTATTAATAAATATTTTCAATTTAAAATTTTACCATTTTCTTCTAATTTACGTTCATTATTAAATGCGATTCCCTTAATTCTATACCAAGTTTCCATCATCATTATCATTCTCCTACCCTTATCCCGCTCTAAGTGGGGTCTGCACATCATGTTTTCTTCTTCCACTCTCCTCTATCAGCCGTCATCTCCACACTCACACCTTTGACACGCATATCATGCCTCACACAGTCCAGCCATTCCTTTTTCGGTCTTCCTCCGTTTATGGTAGGAAATATTGAGGTTTATTTTCTATAATATCTATCTATATCCATTTAACTAGCAAATGTTTATGTCATTCATTCGAAGATGCATGCAAAAATGCTTCAAAAATCATGTCCTAAAATATTTCTACCAGCATGTTTCTTCCTAATATTCAAAAGTACCATCCTAGGTATTTACAGAAAAATGACGCATGGAACCGTGGTTTCACGTAGGTATTTGTTCTGTGCATGGAACCCTACCCCCGTTTTCAAAAAAATATGGACCTTTCATAACATAAGTAGGCCTAACAATTTTAGTAAATAGTAGTTAATTTGCGGTAATAAACAAACACTGCTCTGTGGTAAGTAAACACTCGTTATAACGGCATTAGCAATACACAGTTATTATTTTATTAATTGTTAATATCCTTATTATAATTCGATTAATAGAACACCAACAATTGATTAAACAAAACTACAACAGATATTAAATTATGTTAATAAACGAAACTTACTTTTCGTCCGCCATTGTTTGTTTACGTTCAAACTAAGCAAACGTTATCACAGAGATTCTACCTAAAACTAAGTAATTATTAACAATGAAATAACAGACTGTACCTAATCTATTTATTCAGTACAGTAGAATATCGACGATTACAGCAGCGGACTGCAATAGGCCGGTGATTACTCATCACCGGCCTATTGCAGTCCGCTGCTGAACATAGGCTTCTCCGGTTGTTTGACACTTCAGGCAATAAGTACCCGTAGTCATGCATGTTGAGGATATACCCATAATGGCCACGCTGGGCAGGCGGGTTAGCGATCGCAGGACGTAGCTTCTCGCTCCGGTGACTCTGCTGCGCGTCACCGGCCTAGTCTAGGTGAGATTGGTTTGGAGCGAAAAGATCTTACATCCATAAACAACTGATTACCTTATTTAAATACTAGCTGTGCCGGCGGCGTTGCCCGCGTGGATATCGGGTTAAAAAATTAAGGGACTTCCATAAAATTTTGCGTAAATTTTAAGTTAGACCAATGCATTAGTGAAAACCCCATTCAAATCCATGCAGTAGTTTTCACAAAATGCGCGTTCAAACATACAGATAAAATTTTCTCCCGTTTTCCTCACACTTCCCTTCACTGCTTTCCCTAGTAGCATTTTTGGTTGGCATTTGGTAGGGCCACATGCATGTTGGTTGTTGGGCAACGGTTACATTTGGCCGCATGTTTTGCTGAAGGCCCAACAACGTAGGGCCTATATGAAATCTCCTATGGAGGGCCACATATTGTTTTTCTGCATATGGCCTTTTATGGGAATCATACATTCAAACAACGCCATTGGGGTGGTGGTTTGGTACTTCCGGGTAGGATTATTATGTTTATATAATACTCTCACTGTACTCAATCACATTTAATAACAGTAATGCTACATAGATTTTGTAATATTGGTTATAAAATTAAATGTATTGTAAACAGTGACAGAATTATATACTAGAATTAAAACATTGTATATGTCATACATTCAACATTTATTTAAATAACACCATATGTGCATTCACACAAAATTTAAAAAGAACATGAACATGTAACATCTTATAATACTCTATTAATTATCACAAATGTAATGCACAAATGATTTCAATAAAAAAGTTAAATTATACCTTATATAGGACTAATAATTATGACAAATGGAATACACACTAGATATTAATCTATATAACAAAAACTATCAATGGCATAAGTTTTGGTCCACAAATGGACTGCACACTAGATAATCGGTATCACAAAAATTAGATAGAAGAAAACATTTTTTATTCAATGTAGACGAACAGACAGTGACTTCCTTAGAAGAACTTATTTTTACTTTATATATACCTAATTGACTGCTTTCAATGGGTATTTTGTAAAAGTCTGTTTTATCTAAAAAACAATCACAAATTAATGAGAAATTATAACTATTATCAATCTCTTTTATAGTTTTAACTCTTAAAATATCTCCATTTTTAGTATTAAAACAGGAATCAATATTAATAATGCAACCATTATCTAAAACGATTTTAGTTATATATATAATCCACCATCACATTCAACAACATTAACATGTTTTGGTGTTTTTAATAGCGACCGTGAGTCTGTTGGCAAGAATGGATGAAGAGGATGTAATAGTTTTAACAAACCATCCAAAGCAGAGCGAGAAATATTGTGCTGTTGTGACCAGTTAACAAGAGAAGAAGTTATCTCAATATGTTTAGATTGAGATTGAGCTTTACCTTTTTCCAAATTAACGTTTACATTGGTACTGGCAGATGTAGAACTTTCAGTTAAATTATTTTGAGAAATGACATGATCATCATCTGCAATACTTAACTCTCGTATTATTCTGTTTTTTATTTTATTTTTATGTCTTCTTGTTGTCCTAGCTGATGTACCAGAATATTTTTGTCTGGAGTTATTGCCTATTTCTTGCCCGTCTATTTTCTCGTCCTCCATCCCGGTCTCGAGCAAATCTAAACCAGCTGGTTAAAAAAGATGTAATTTCAGAATCCGTCGCTTTTTCAGCTAACTTATTTTTGCGAACTGCATCTGTAATGAAAAAAATACGTTACCTATAATACAATTTATTTTCTCGAAAAATTTAATACATAATACATATATCAAAAACGACTAGACCGATTTAATTTTCCGAAATTAAACATTCCATATCTTTCTCCAAATGCGTGTGTTGTGCCAGTGAGCGGAGTGAGCAAATCATGTTGATTTGTAGACTCAATTATATAGGGATATAGGTAAGACTACTTACTTATGATCACTGGAATCAATTTTAAATTTTTCAGGCTGGTTTTATCATTTTTGCCAGTCCAGTTACAATTTTATAGCCAGTTCTGAAGCAAAAAGTCTTTGAAGTATCCTTCTTGTAATATTTGCCACGTTGTTACCGCCAATAAAACTTAAATAAGTAACCTGAAAGTAAAATGTAGAATATCAATATAACTTTTTTATAACAATAAACTCTTTTCCATTGGTACATGTTCTGTGATCCTGGTTTGATTTTGCAGCTAACAACCTCTCTACTATTTTTTCACAAAGTCTCAAAAACTTCTGGACCAACAAACTTAAGAATTCTATTACCATCCACTTATACATAGGTACATTCAAAGATTCATTAAAACATTAAAACCGGATCAATGGTTTAAGTGTTATTGCGAAACAAACAAATATACACATACACATACAATGTTATTGTTCTCCATTTGATTTGTATACCTTGGTCACTTCACTCTCTCAGTCAGTGATTAATAAAATAAAAAAATCAATATTTTATACATGCATATCAATTCTGAGTTTCTCCTGCTATAAACTATACAGGTACATACCAGATTTTCTTTGTTGTCATCATTCAATTCGAGCCACAATTCAACATTGCTTAGATCTTCAAAAGATGTCATAGGCAGGGTTATCTCATCAGGTAAAGAGATAGTCAATGCTGCAGATGATGATGATGTCAATCTAACTAAAATATCATTTTGTGTAGCCTTCAATTCTTTTATGTCACTCTGGATACCGGCTAAGTATGAGGCAATCAATTCTAAAATAAAAATACACATTAAAGTAACACTAAATTAATTTTATGAGTCCTATCAAACTTTTAATATGAGCAGTTATGGTACCTACCCATACTAGAATCATTAATTTTATCAAATGCTGATGGTTTTGATCCTGTACCGGCTGTACCTGTAGGTGTCGAACATAGGCTTCTGTGAGTTAGTGGAATATCTACAAATAAGAAAAAATTATATCATAACAAATTAAATTAGAAAGCAAAAATTCTTTTGACTTACATGTATTTAAGATATAAATTTTTCATACATTATAGAACTTTCAACATTTGTTGCTGAATAAAAATACGCTATTTGTGGATCCACATTTACTTCTGTAGTTTAAAATAATCAAATGGTAACTATCTGATAATGGTAATTTATTTATAGTCATTAAGGCCTTAACAACTGAATTACCTTCCTATAAATTAGATTATTATTATACTTATTATGACCATAATTACCAGGTAGCAATGATGAGTTAGACTTCAATGTTTCATCTCGCCTCTTTGGTGGATTTGGATATACAATATGTGAGTGATTTTCATCATCTTCCGTGTCCGTGTCACTATTGTGGAATATACTATTAGGTTTCCTTTTTCTTTTTGCCTGCTGTGTAGAATCAGACAGTAAGTCTGACTCACTTTCGGCCTTTTTACACTTCTGTCGCGCTATTTTTAAATCATCTGAAAATAGATTGTTTTAACCTGTTGATCTTTCTTGTATTATAGTCTATACTAATTAATATTATAAAGCTACCAGCTAGAGAGTTTGTTCAATAAACTCAGTAAGCACTGAACCCACCAATGTATAGGTTAGTTATTTCTGAAGGCTATGCAGATTCCTCGGGTGTTTTAAAATTATCAAAGCAGACTTACCAGTTTCATAAAGAACACGCTTTACAGCATGAATGGGCCAGTTTTCGTCAGGCGAGTCTTGCGACATCAAACATTTATTATATTTATTTGCTAATTTATATGGTGGCCACAGACACTCCTTTTTCCGTGGCGTCAGCCAGCTTGATCTGACTATGCCTAAGGCACTATCTTCAAATTCAATTACTTTAAACATTATTACCTTACCTACTTTATAAATGTACAACGTACATAAAAGTACGAACCACAATATTTACACAACAAACAAAAAGAAAAGTCACCACAACAAAAAAAATGGCGGTGCTGCTTGCTTGGCTTGCCGACTGTCAACAGTGTCAACTCCATCCATAGACCAATTTGCGCGGCGCGCGTCCAACCGCGCTATACTGCCGATCGACACCCCCTCCCCGCCCCGCATCTCGGCACAAATCCGATGATTTTGGTTCTCGTTGGGCCAATACTAATTACATGTTTTGTGATATGACTAACTATAATCCAACAATGTTCCTACCGTGGGCTACTTGTCATTTATTTTTATTGGGCCAACTTTTATTGACGTGCCGTTGAACCAACGTTATACAGCCAACGGTAACAAAAAGTGTGTTGGGCCACTGTTGGTAATAAGCTCGGCATAACAACGTTGTTAATCTTCGTAGGGCTAATAGTAAATTAAATGTAGGCAATTTAACTAACCATATCCCACCAATTTGCCTACCGTAGGCGAATTGTGGCCAACCAAAAATGCTACTAGGGTTGCTCCTATTGGTTTTAGCGTGACCAAAAGTATACTATGACCTGCCCAGGAGTATGAAGAATAATTGTACCCAGGAATCATATCTACGACAATTCCTGGTCTTCCATCCGATATTCTGATTTTAGAAACCAGAAGTGAGGTTAGTTTTCAATGGTTAACGATAAATTACTAGGCAAGAATTCAACAACAAAATAAAGATCATCCGTCCAGGACAACCACAAACCACCCAGGAATCATATCTACGACAATTCCTGGTCTTCCATCCGATATTCCCATCTTTTCAAGGCTCGAGCCAAGTTATCCTTCCACCCGCCAAACTCTCTTCAAATCAAATTGTTCCATAGACTGAACAGCAAGTCTGTCAACAGATACAAAAACCATAAAGCCAAGGAATCGGTAACACTATAATGTTCCCAGGCCGTTAAAATCGTATTAAAAAAAAAAAAAATCCTATAATGACAATGTGTGAAATGTCAATGTCAGTCCCCAGGCCGTTAAAATCTTATTAAAAAAAAAAAAAAAAAAAGTCCCTAATGTCAGTGTCATTCCGAATTTTGTGTGTAATGGCGTCGCGTGTCTCATTTTTATTTTGAGACAAGTTTTTGTGTTTATATATGGATTCCAGTAGAAAAATACGAAAAAGAAGCGCGGAAGAGGAGAAATACCATATACTAAAAAAGATAAGACGATCGGAGCGACGAATAATAGAATTACCAAACACGTTTAATGACCCAGGTAGGCTAAGAAAAAGTGTTTATGTTTACATCCGATAGAAGATAATACTTCGATAAGGATAACTATTTAAGGTGTTGAAGCCTGGCCTAGGGATATTCTGCGGGAATATACGTGGCCAAATCATGTTGCATACCTCTGGGGCGTTTCGCGGGGACGCACGCGGTATGGCAAAATAAGCCTAGGGGTATTCTTTAGGAATACACATGGCTTATGGCTTATTGAACATATTTTCTATAAATATTCACACCTATTAAAGGCCTATACCTTAATAATTCGTATTATGGCTTTTTTAGACGATCGATATCGCCAAGAGGGCGAGTTTCAAAGCGATTTTAATATCGAATCGCCCCAAGATGACATACGATTTAGTCCAGAGGACAACATACATGACTTTCTAGAAGAAAACGTACGACATTGTCTAGACGACTCGATTCAAGAACAGGAGGTTCTCGACATCCTGGGCAACGCCCCAGTTCCAACTTCGAAAAAAGGTCTATTACAAAAAGAAATAGCCAAAAGGTGGTCGGAAATCCTTGATAAAGGACTAAAGACGGAGGAGAAAGAGACTATCTCCAAGGATAATCCTTCATTCGAAAATGTTGCCCCAAAACTGAACAGAGAAGTTGCTGTGGCCCTCAATGAAATGGCTAAGAAGAGGGACCAGGTCATAAAATACCGACAGAAGCAAATATCTACATCCTTGGCTTGCATAGGCCAAGTGTTACAGATGTGCCTTTGTAACAACATTAAAGATTAAAATTAAAGATCTCATCATTGCCGTTGATCGCTGTCGGTGACAGTGCTGATCTGAAAGATGAATGAAGCAGGAAGACTTCTGTGTGATGTCTACTTCATGGAATCCAGAGCACGAAGAAAATTGGCCCTAACAAGTATTAACAAGGATGTTAGAGATTCCCTGTTGGAAACGGACACTGTTGATTACCTATTTGGTGACAATCTCACAGAAAAAAATTAAGACTGCTAAAGCTGTACAAAAATATGTTAAAGATTTAAAATTAGAAGAGAAGAAAAGACCTTTTAATAGGAGACCAGAACATGCAAATAAGAAACAAAGCAATAGAGCTTTAAACTGGCGGGGCCCTCCTCGAGGAGCGATCCAGCAGAGGCAGCCGAGACATGCGGGACCAGCACCCAGCCGATTCCAGAACATAGTGAAACCCGAGAACCAAGTGGTCCTGAGAAGGGGAAGGAAATGAATGTTCAGGTAGGTCGAATTAGTGTTCATCTTAACAACTGGTGGCAGATCACTAGTGATCCTGTTGTTTTAAATTGGGTAGTAGAGGGATATATGATTCCATATAAGAATACACCTCACCAGGGTTCAATCCCCTTGAATAACAACCATCAAAAGTCAGAATTGATACAATTAAGAAAGGAAGTTTAAAGAATTATTAGATATCAAAGCTATAGAAATATGTAGCAGCCATTGCAGCCAATTCTGTTCACCTATATTTATTTTTAAGAAACCCAATGGTTCATTTTGTTTCATTCTGAACCTTAAGAGGCTTAACATTTTTATTAAAGCAGATCATTTTAAGTTTGAAGACTATCGTACAGCTTGTAAGCTCAGAAAGCATAACAATTTTTTAGTATTATTAGGTCTCAAAGATCTACATGGTAAAAATCCATGATGATAGCAAAAGATATTTAAGATTTTATTTTAAAGAAAACTACAGTTTAATGTACTTCCTTTTTGGTCTGTGTACAAACTTTACTAAGATTTTAAAACCGGTGACAGCTAAAAGTAAAGGCTTTGTTTCAATAGTCTACCTAGATGATTTTATTTGTATCTGTAATAGGTATAATGAGTGTCACAACAATATGAAAAAACACATTAGAATTGCTATCAAAATTAGGTTTCATTTTAAACAGAAAAATGTGACCTGATACCTAAACAAACATGCAACCTTTTGGGGTTTATTTTTAACACTGTAGAAATGTCACTAAGTATCTCTTGATTAATATTACAACAGATGTCAAAAAAGTGCACTCAAATAAGATATTTAGCTCATGTTGTTGGCAAACTAGTATCGGTCTGCCCTGCTATTAAATGGAATTGTTATATACAGAAATAGAATATACAGAAGAGTAACAACAATTTTAATTTCAAAATATCCATAAATGTGCTTAGAAGATTTGAACTGGTGGTCCGATAACATAATGATTTCAAATAACAATATGAGGTAAAATAATTTTCAATTGGAAATATTTAGTGACGCTTTTAAGACTGGTTGGGGAGCAGCATGTGACACACAAAGGACCGGAGGTACTTGGACAAAACAGGAATCAGATCTTCACATAAACTCACTTAAACATAACTCACATAGCATCTTTCTTCGCCCTAAAGTGTTTTGCATCTAATGTGCTTAACTGCGATATTCTTAGAATAGACAATGTAAATGCTATAGCATACAAAATAGGTTTGGGGCATTCAATACCCTCATTTACATAATATAGCCAATCAAATATGGCAGTGGTGTCAGGATAGAGATATATATATATGTTATGGACCAAGTAATAAATGTAGCATTATATATAATGCCCGGGCATTATGATAAATGGCCAATATGAAAAGGCAATTTGATAATAATTATTCAAATAATCATATTGACCGGTCATTGTAAATATTGTTCATCACTTTTTGGGCAGAGTAATAAAAACATATTTAATAACTATATCGCAGTTTCCATTTGAGGTGTTACCTCTCCTGGTGCTCTGTAAGGCTTGCGTACTAAGGGGGTACAGGTCGAACACTCCTTGAGATAATTTGTGTGTGTTAATTAATTAATATGTGTATATGAGACATCAGCCTATTATTATTACTTTTGATTGCCCCAAGATGGCAAATAAATAAAGCACTATTGCATAATGATGGGAACTAAGTCATAGGGCTATTGACAAAGATCCTGTGGTCCTATTGTACAGGATAACTGGGCCTTTTTTGCTGGATATTAAAGGCTCGGTACGGAACCCTTCATGCTCGACGCTGACTCATATTTGGCCGATTTTTTATTATAATTGTCATTTAACTAAAATTGAAAATATAACGTTAAACAATTTAACTAATTTTTTGTATTTATGAGTAAGGACTCCTATGTTAAGAATCCACTGTTTGGTTTTTGCATTTTAAATTTGTAGAGGTAGACCTCAAAAGAGTGGATAAAAAATCCTGTGTATTTACGACATCACATTCTACTTAATGTGTATTTTTTTTAAAACGCTGGCTGTCCAACGTGATGGATCAAAATAATATACCTTCTAAATCCACTACAGTTATGTACAGTAGCAGCACGTTAATAAGTCGCTTCGGCTAACATCGTCTGTAAAACTAAACAAAAACATTAGCGGACGCGGCGATGTCCAAATAAGTGATTAGTTACGCGTGCGTCCCTCTCCTTTGCTTTATTATCAAATTGCCCAATTGTCAAGTAGCAATACAATAATGACCGGCAATGTGATAAATAATTGAAGATTAGACAGTAATTATCATTTTGCCCAATAAAGCTTGACATCTATACTTATAATTATAATAAATCTGTAGAGAGGTTAATTCTGTACATGAAATATATTTTCAAAATAACTATCAGGGGGTGATTAGTGATCGATACTGATGCCAAAAATGCAATCAGTAAAATTTTTGTCTGTCTGTCTGTCTGTCTGTCTGTCTGTCTGTCTGTCTGTATGTTCCTTAAAGAAACAAAAACTACTGGACGGATTTTAACGAAACTTGGTACAATTATTCTTCATACTCCTGGCCAGGTTATAGGGTACTTTTCATCACGCTACTATCAATAGGAGCAGAGTAGTGAAGGGAAATGTTGGGAAAACGGGAGAAGTTACTCCATTTTTTAAGCTTCCGTCGCGTGTGCAGCCTTAATGGTTAAAGTTACATAGAAATTATGTATGACAGAAATATTTTACATAAAATTGACTAAAAAATATCCCGCAACAGCATATGTCTATCTTTTATGGTTGACTCACAATAACACGTGTAACTCCTGATAGCTTAGCAGTTCGGAGCATTCTGATTATATTTGTTTACTCTTACGTTTATAATACTCTCATTCATCCCTAATTTAAAAAAGTTATCATTATTACCTATTCAATAAAAAAAGAATCATAGTAATCGGTATAGAAACACCAAACTTATACATGAAATAAGCCATCGCGCCGTCGCACGTGAATACTGAATCATGCTATAAGGATTATTTTTGTGTAACGGTTGCTGCGCTCGACACGGGTCGCGGCGGCGGTAGGGTATAAAAAGGCGGGAGGTCCGAGAGCTAGCTTCATTCAATATTTGGCTGTTGATGCGTTCAGAGCGATCGACCTTATTGACTGACAATAATTGATATTGAGAAACCGTGCCAGCGCGACTTTTAGTGTTTAAATAGTTTATTTGAATTTCTTTTGTTGTTATATTGTAAAATATTCGTTCAAATTAAAAATTATTAAGCGTAGGTACTTTTATTAATTAAAGTAGTTATAAGTATTTATTTTTAAGTGAAGTAGGTATAGGTAGATAGTTTTGCACAGGCGTTTCAGCTTTAAAAATATATTTACAAAAAAAGTATCAGGGGGTGATTAGTGATCGATACTGATGCCAAAAATGCAATCAGTAAAATTTTTATCTGACTGTCTGTCTGTCCGTCTGTCTTTCTGTCTGTCTGTATGTTCGTTATAGAAACAAAAATTACCTACTCAACGGGTTTTAACGAAACTTGGTACAATTATTCATCATACTCCTGTGCAGGTTATATGATACGTTTCATCACGCTACAATCAATAGGAGCAGAGCAGTGAAGGGAAGTGTTGGGAAAACGGGAGAATTTTTTATCTGAATGTTTGATTGAGCATCACGCAAAAAGTACTGCATGGAATTGAATGTGGTTTTCACCAATGTATTGCTAGAGGTCTAACTTAAGATTTGGGCATCATTTTATGGAAGTCCGTTAGTTTTGAAACCCGATATCCACGCGTGCGACGCCGCTGCACTGTGGAATACGGTAGAACAACAGCATATCAAAATTGATTTTTACAACTGATTGCCATAGGCTACTCTATGAATATAATTTAATAGTTCGAAAGTCGATGTTTAATATCCTGTAACGTAAATAATTTTGTGTTGTTTGAAAGTAAATGTTTTGTGTAGTTAAAGTTAACGTTTTTAAATTTGGTAAATATTAATTTCTTCATTTACGATTTTCAAAGTGAAATAGTTTTGAAAGTTTAACTGAAAGATATAAGGTATTATATATTTTTGAAAAGCTCATCTATCGGAGGTTTGAAACTTATACAATTAATTGTTTGAATACGACTATATATATATACATTTTTTTTTTTAAAAATGCAGTGAAAAAAAAGATTTTCCTCAATTTCGTCGAAGCTTTTAACATTTACCGACGTTTACCGGTGCTTTGAATTTAATGTTAATTCATAGTTTAGTTACTCATCAAAAACATATAAAAGAATTAGCTGCTAATTTCTGCGCGTTACGAAGATATGACAAAAAATCGAATACTAGTCTGGGAACGGAAATTTTTATTTTCGTAGTTGACTTTTACTATCAATAGTTTGTGGTATGTTTTATCGATTAATTATTTTATTTTGTTAAGTTTTTATCATTTTGAGGTCATTTTCCGTGAGAAAATAGATATCTGAAATAATTCCCACATTCTGAAACAATATAAAAATCGTTGTGAAAAATATGTCTCCATTACCGTTTCAGTGGTCTTGACGTAGAGTACGGCTATTTTATTTTTTAAAATGTCAACTTTACACTGTACTAAACGTGAATTAATAGTGTCATACATAGAAGGCGGAAAAACGACTGCGGCACTTTCAACATATTTGGAGGAAAAACAAGTATAAGAAGAAAATATATGTTATATTATTGGCAATATTCAAAGGAATATCATCCCTTCATTTAAAAAACGCTGGAGTGAAGCAGGACGCAACAAGGATAACTTTTTAAGAAAGAACGCCAATTGGTTGGATTCTGAATATTCCTTGACTATACCGACATCTGAAAACGTGTCAACTGACTCAATTCCGTCTACTTCTTCTGGTAAACGAGGAAGACCGTGTGTTTCATATGGAGACTCTTCAGAATCAAGCAAAAAAAGAAAAAAACACTATTTTTCTAAATGAATATGGCTTGGAGCACATTTTCAAGGATTGCGATCTATCGGAGAAGGAACTGAAGCAAAACTAGTTGAAAAATGAAGGTTGGCTGATGCCGAAAAAAAAGGTTTTGTTATGAATCAGTTAGAAAATGCAAAAATCATGAAAGGGCTTACAGATGAAGAAGCATTAAGTGTGTTCATCGACCTGGAACTAACAAAAGCACAATATTTGTATCTCCGGAATGTTACTGATGAAAGAAACTGTTCAATATTTCCACCTTACTACAAAATACAAGATATGAAACAGAAGTGCCACCATCGTCAACAATCGAAATCACAAATACCATTTTTTTTGTTTAATTTGTCATTATAATTATAGTTATCATAATTAAGTAATTAAGAGTAAGAAATGCACATTATATAAACACATAAAATATAATATTTCAATAAATATATACCATTTTTAAAGATTGTGACTTTTATTTATGAAATAAAAATATTAACGCGTAACTACAATTCTTCAAACATAACCTATATAAATCCTTATATATCACTTCATATTAGTGCAAAATTTCATAGCTCTATCTTTTAAATCGACGGAGTTACAGATTTTTGATCCGAAACGCACCGAAATATTCCACAGTGCGCTGGCACAGCTAGTTATTCATAATGCCCTATAGTGCAGTCAATGAAGCATTATAGGTCCGAATTTTTTTACTGTGATCCGATTTGCATGAAATTTTGGAATTAGGTTCATTTTACCATTAACTTCAAAAGTGAAAATGATTTGAACTCCGCCACCACCCTGGGGGTGGTTGCCACCCCTTCTCGGAAGTCAAATGGTTTTTTTTCAAAATAACCTCGGATATCGATTGAAAGTCCAAATTTAAGCAAAAAATCATCTATAAAGAAATTCGAAAAATCTAATACTTTTCATGTTATTGGCAATTGAAAACTTGAAAATTTTTCACTTTTTTCATCGGTTTTTTTCAAATATCTCCAAAAATATAAGTTTTATCGAAAATTTTATAAGGAACAAAATTGAAGCAGGAAAAAAATTAACAATTTGGTTTTTTATAAAGTATTCTAAGTGCAATATTAAGCTAGATATTAAAGATCAAAGACGTTTTTTATTTTATCTGAAATTTCATCGATGTAGTCAATACCATCTATCAGCGAGCAAATGCATTTTATGCTTTCTAATCAAAAATAATTTTGTAGTGCTTGAAATAAGCTTTAAAATGAGCACTATTAAAAGTCTTTTACATGTAAAATAAGTGTATTTGCAATACAGCTGTATTGCAAATAAGAGGAGCATCGACTGTTTTTTCTTTTGAATCAGTGGGTTTAAATAAGTGCCATTTCCACCAAAACTAAAATTAATCATATTTCGCCTAGAATTAACTTAATTATAAAGAGTTTGATAGATTGTATTAGTTTGGCTGCTTTAGGACACATAGTTTTCAAAAAAGTCGTGATTGAAGAAAAATCGAAAATTTCAAATTTTTTAAAAATCCACCTTTTTTTCATAATATCTCAAAAATGACGATAGATACGTATAAAAGTGTAGGGATTAAAAATTTAGGTATTTTTCTGACCAACAATATGGTCTTTTTATTTTTTCTGTGAAATAAAAATTGACGGAGATATGATTGTTTAAAGAGCGCGTGGCAGCGCAATCACAGGCTCTCTCAAGCCCTTTCACCCTTCACCGTTTTATAAAAAGGTTTTTTAGTATATATTGCAATACAGGATGTTGTAGCTCTCTTAATTATCTTTACAATCCTCTCGGCCTTCAGCCTTCATACGGTGTGGACGTGTGTGGTTTTTGCTGAAATTATTTAAATAATTTGAATTGCTGTTCGGCCTCCTTCCCGTGCCCGATTTCTGGTTTGGTGCTGCACCTGGGGGTCTTCGGAGGCTCCGGGCTTCGCGGAGTCGACCAGTGAGTTTATTCGACTTTTTGCGATTTGTGGGATTTGAACCGGGGGTCGCCCGAATCCTGCGACTTGGTTCTGGGCCTGTTGCAACTGAGCCACGGAATCAGTGAGGCGGCGCGTCGAAATTATCAACCCGTTACGACCAGTGCTCCGACTACGTGTGCGACACGCTACGAGACCCGTCCAGTATTGCGAGGTTGATAGTGGCACCACTCAATTTAAGTCGGCCGACAACAACTGAGGGGACGTTTGGGCCTTTAGTATCCAACTAGTACACCACTACTAATATGCCTAAAGTGCAACGAACACCCCCTCAGACTGGTGAAGCAACGAAACATATCATATCTGAGCACTCCCCCACTCACTATGAAACAAACCTCGAATCGAATGTTTTACCAAGTGATACAGTCAGGCACGAAAGTACATTGAACATCACAAAGCGAGTGAAACGCAGGCTAGGTGACACACCGGGGGGCACGGAGGAGTATATAAGTGAATTTAGACAAATGTTCGACAAACTCCATTCTTCCCAAGAACAAAAATTCTCAGCATTAAATACCTCAGTAAGTACTCTTATCGAACAGAACGAACGGATTCAAAATACGGTGGACTTAATGTCCTCCCGATACGAAGCTCTTCTAGATAAGATTGAGTCAGTCGAGTGTGAAAACCGAAGTCTTAAATCACACATCAAGACCCTCGAGAAGAAAATCGATACACTGGAGAGAGGAGCCAAGTCTACGACAGTTGAATTACGTAACTTGCCGAAATTAGGACAGGAAGACAAACAGTCCTTATACACTACCATCAAAAATCTGGGCTCTGTCGTCGGTTCCACGCCCTTGATTCAGGATACTGAGATTCGTGATATTTATAGAACAAAATCAGAGGCTGTTGTAGTGGATTTCTCTACAACTGTCAGAAAAGAGGATCTAGTACAGAGGTACAAGAAATATAATAAAGAAAAGCGACAATTACATCAACCACCGCTTAGTACCACAGCCCTCAGGATTCCTGGGCCTAATAAAACGTTATTCCTGTCTGAGGCCCTTACAAGCACAGCACGTCGAGTCTTCTACCTGACAAGAGAACTCGTGAAAAAACGAAAAATAACGGCCACTTGGACCTCTTACGGAAAAGTTTATATCAGAAAAGGAGAAGATCAGCCCCCAATACGAGTGAACGACGAGAGCGAACTAGAAAAACTATCCAATCCTTTAGATTTTTAAATATTATTTGTCGTATACCTTTTCTTTTATCATTTGTAGCTGTTCCGAAGCTATAATGGCTGATAGTGATCCTCGCAATAGTAAATCTACAGAACATTCCAACAATTTAATAAATATACAAACTGACTTAGATAACACCACTGTATCCGAGTCCTCACTAGAGGAGCCCCAGGATTGCTCTTATAAGCTCATTCATCATAAAAACAGCCTTAAAGTTATCACACTCAATGTTAGAAGTATATACCGTAATTTCGATGCCTTCCTGGTCTTCCTGAGGGGCTTAAGTATTGAGTGTGACATAATGGTTTTCACGGAATGCTGGGTCTCTAAAGACAAACCGCTGCCGAATCTGGACAATTATAAGGTTTATTATTCATCGTTATGTCACAATCAAAACGATGGAGTTGTTATATATGTACATAAAAAATTAAACCATACAGTGGAGGAACCAGCCTTCTGTGACGCCAATTGCCTACTGCTTAGAACTTCTGATATAGCTATCCTGGGAATATATAGATCACCTTCACAGAGACACATTGATAATTTTTTGCATTCATTGGATACTAATCTAAAAATGATACGAACGTTTAAAACCATAGCTGTAATCGGTGACATTAATATCGACATCAAACCTGACAATGAGGATCCCAAAAGTCAATCCTACTTGAACCTCCTAGCCGAAAATGGCCTTCTCCCAGCACACGTTCTCCCTACACGAGGATCAAATTGTTTGGATCATGTGAATCTCAAAACAGACCACAAAGCGCAAGTATTTGTGATCAAAACACACATTACCGATCACTTACCTGTTTTCCTAAACTTAGTTCATGCAAAAAGAAAAGACAACACGGCTGTATATAAAAAAATAACAAATTTCGATAACGCTGCCACAGACTTTAACAACACCAATATTGATGCTCTTTATGAGATTAAGGATCCAAACAAAGCTATTAACACTCTAATTAATATTATTAAAACGATACTAGACTCTAATACAATAACACGTAAAATACCCAACAGAAAATTTCTTTTAAAACCTTGGCTTACAACAGGTTTACTAAGATGTGTTAAACATCGAGACGCTCTCCACAAAAAAGCAAAGGGATCACCAACCAACGAAATCCTTTTAACGTCCTATCGGAGATACCGTAATTTTTGCAATAATCTAATAAAGAAAGTTAGGGAAGAATATGAAAGCACAGTAATTAACAAATGTAAAAACCCGAAAGAGACTTGGAAAATGATAAAAAAATTCACTGATACTACGGTAATAAAAAATCCCGCCGAAGAACTTCTAAAACTTCACAATCACAATGCTCTGGCTTCCGTGAACCAAACTAACGAATATTTTGCTAATATTGGCCAAAAATTAGCTGAAGACATTACAAAGAATAGCCAAACATACACAGATTGCAACACTACCAGTACACCGCTTACCAATTCTCTTGTATTGCTAGAAACGGATGAACACGAAATTGGTTCACTGATACTAAGTTTAAAGAATGACTCGGCTACGGGTTGGGATGGAATTCCAGTCTCTTTTCTGAAAAGAGTCAAAGCCTACATAAGCCCAATACTTGCACATATATTTAACTTGTGCCTTAATAACGGAATTTTCCCTGAGAGCTTCAAGCGTTCAATGATACATCCTATTCATAAAGGCGGGAGTAGAGACTGTGTCGAAAACTACCGCCCAATCTCTGTCCTAAGTGTTTTGTCCAAACTTTTTGAAAAAATTCTCAATAAACAGTTAATGACATTTCTGAAAAAATACAAGATTATCTCTAAATCACAATTTGGTTTTCAACCGAAAAAATCGACAGAAGACGCAGTATCAGAACTTACAAATGAAATTACAAGTAATTTGGACAAAGGGCGGAGATGCATAGGAATTTTTCTTGACCTGGCAAAGGCGTTCGACACGGTCTCTATAAATATACTACTGCAGAAGCTAGAAGTGATTGGAATTCGCGGACTGCCTTTGAAACTTTTTGAAAATTTTCTCACCAATAGAGTTCAAACCGTCAAAATAGGAGATCATGTCAGCTATCCGCTTCCTGTCACCTGTGGCGTCCCGCAAGGAAGTGTGTTAGGCCCAAGTCTCTTTCTGGTCTATATAAATGAGCTCTGTCAATTCAAACCACAGAATGGCATTATAATCTCATATGCCGATGACACAGCTCTAATATTTCAGGGGGAGACTTGGGCCGAAGCATGCTCATGTGCCGAACAAGGGCTCTTACAAACATCATCCTGGTTGAGTAGAAACCTTCTAACATTGAATATAACTAAATCGAAATATATAACCTTCTCGATTAATAAATCAACTCAGCCAAAGAGTAATCAAATGTTGCTAAAATTACACACCTGCACAAACCCCTCAATATGTACATGCACATCACTCCAAAAAACAAATGCAATTAGATATCTCGGTATACAATTAGACGAAACGCTATCGTGGAAACCCCAAACCGATCTTTTGTCCGCACGTGTTAGGAAGTTAATCTGGTTGTTCAAAAAACTTAGAAATATAATAAAACCCACATTATTAAAAACAGTTTACTACGCTCTTGTCCAGTCAGTACTAATATATTGCATACCAGTTTGGGGTGGGGCATGCAAAACAACAATAATAAAGTTGGAACGTTCTCAACGATCTTTGCTAAAGGTGATGTTCCGGAAACCATTCCTTTATCCTACAAAAAACTTATATGAAGAGGCAAAAGTTATGACAGTAAGACAGTTATTTATTATGCAAGTTACAATACGACAACACAAACTCCTTGGCCACAGTCAGATAACACTTCAAAGAGATAGGCGTAGGCAGCCGGACATCTGTCCTAGGATCAAGCACAATACTGCCTTTTTCAGGCGCCAAACAATTTTTCTGGCCATACACTTGTACAATAAACTAAACTCTGCCCTAAACATATATGAAAAATCACTGTTCGAATGTAGAATTATAACTAGGGACTACCTATTGGAACTAAATTATTCTGAGACGGAATCACTGATAAAATGAAGGTGAACTGATATTATAAATACGAAGGTCTGCGTATAAACGGAATTTATGAGGATGTTCTTCTTGATCTTCATATATCTTTGTAGATTACACGGTCAATGCCGTGGGGTTTAACCAGTCGATCATACACAACCAAACAAACAACACACACAAACTTGTAGACACACACACAACCTCTCACTCACACACACACATGCACAGTACACACATACAAATATATTTAAATTTATCAGTAATTTTGTAAAGGCGCATGGCCCGGGTCGGGATCCTGGAGTCCTGAAATACAGGAAATTCCTAGTTTAGGCTCCAGTCCTTCCGGATGTTATGTGCCTCTCTACTATTGTTATATTGTGCTTACTTGATTATAATTTAATTTAATTAATTTAATAAATTTAATTTAAAAAATTTAATTTAATGGTATTTTATAAATTGTGATAGCATGAAAATTTAAGGAGTTATGGCCCAAAAACTTATCATATTTTTTTCTACTTAGTAACTGAACATTTCGGAGTGTGAATATTTGGAGCAATGTGAAATGATTGGCGACACATCCAAGTTATGAGATGTCTCTATGAAGCTGCCACTATGTCCGGAGCCGAAACGTGGACATGAACTGTAAGGCTAGTCCACAAATTAAAGGTTGCTCAGCGAGCTATGGTAAGGGCTATGCTCGGCGTCTCTCTGCGGGATCGAATCCGAAATGAGGTGATCCGGCAGCGAACCAAAGTCACCGACTAGCTCACTGGATTAGTCAGCTGAAGTGGCAGTGGGCTGGCCACATCAGCCGCAGAACCGATAAGCGTTGGGGTAAACGAGTTCTGGAGGGGCGAGGACGCCCTCAGGCCAGGTGGAGTGCCGATTTGCCCAGGGCGGCTAGCTAGTGCTGGATGCGAGAGGCCCAGAATCGATCTAAGCGGCGAACATTAGGAGAGGTCTATGTCCAGCAGTGGACTGATACGGGCTGATGATGATGATGATGAAAATATTACTTACTCTCTACTTACATCTTTTTATGTCATACCAAAATATTTTTGTGATTTTTTCAATTTAGGGGTTGTTTGCTTGGGTTGTAAGATTTTCAAGGGGTTGAATATGATTTTAATATGAGGTAATTGTATTAGAAAACACTTTACAATTTCAACACTTACTATTAGACTGGTTTCTAGCGATAAAATGGCTTAAACTCTATTTTTTTATTATGGGGTCATTTAGACCCCTTAAAAATAATTGGCGGAGTTCAGATCGTTTTCACTTTTGAAATTAAGGGTAAGATGAGCCTAATTCCAAAATTTCATGCAAATCGGATAACAGTAAAAAAATTTGGAGGTTAGCCCGTATTTTTCGCTTCATTGACTGCACTACTAGCATTATAAATAATGCCCGCATTAATCACTTGGTCCATAACATATACATATTTGCCACATACATAAATACTAAGGATAATATAATAGCAGACTTTGAGTCCCAAAAGCAAATAGGTAACACAGAATGGGAACTCAATGATATACCTATATTTTTAACAAATTACATCTGTTTTTTGGAGAACCAATGGTAGACTTGTTTGCATCTAGAACAAACACAAAATGTCAATGTTTTTTGTTTCTTGGCACCCTGATCCTGAAGCTTTTACAGCGGATGTGTTCACTCTTTGCTGGTCCAAATTCTATTTCTATGCTTTTCCCCCATTCTCAATATTCTTAAAAACGTTAGAGAAAATTGTCACCGATGAAGCAAAGGGTATAGTAATAGTACCATATTAGAACAATCAACCCTGGTTTCCTTTATTCAAGAAGTTGTTAATTTCTAAACCCATCTAAACATTTGTTATTTCTACATAATTCTAGAGAATCCCATCCTCTGCACAAGAACTTAAGAATGATGGCAGGAGTATTAGGTATTAGGCAGGTCTTCATAAGTTCAGATATCGGGGATGACACAGCAGAAATCATGCTGTCTTCCATCTCATCCAACACACTAAATCAGTATAAACATTGTGTAGTGGCATCTTTAACTAATCCTAGTATTACTGAGATTATATCATTTGTCACCAAAAAGTTCCATGAAGGTTTATAATATGGCAGTTTAAACTCTCTCAGATCGGTGTTGTCACTGATAGTGGGCTCCCATTAGGGTAATGATGAAAGAATAAAAAGACAGTTTAAGGGATTTTTAGGGTTCCGTAGCCAAAATGGCAAAAACGGGACCCTTATAGATTCGTCATGTCTGTCTGTTTGTCCGTCCGTATGTCACAGCCAGTTTATTCCGAAACTATAAGAGTTACATTATTGAAATTTGGTACGTAGATGTATTCTGTAAACCGCATTAAGATGTGAAAATAAAATCAGAAAAAAATCCAAAATTTTTGGGGTTCCCCATACATAGAACTGAAACTCAAAATTTTTTTTTTCATCAAACCTATACGTGTGGGGTATTTATGGATAGGTATTTGAAAATGGCTTATTATTATTGAGGCGAATGAAAAATTAAGAGGGTATAACCTATTGGCATCTACAAATATAATTGGGCAATGTTTAAATAATTTGGCTTCAATTATATTGGATAGCCAGCAATTGCAAAGTATTATAAAAAAACTAAATAACGGCTGCGACTTCTTGGTAGTATTTTTTTATATATGGCGATTGAAATTATAGGTGGGGTACTAAAAATAATGACATGGCGACTAATATTAACAGTCGGATAGCAAATAATATTATTATGGCTACTGTAGACTTCCATCTAAAAAAACACTTTCTGGCTATAATTAACGAGCAGCTGTAATTTTAAATCGAATACTAAAATAAATATTAGGGAATCCTTTTTTATTTTTGGAAATCATAATTATAATGAAAACGGCGGCAGGCGTTTATACCTGTAAACATATATTGGGCTTTGCCTTAAGGTTAAAATTAACAACGCCGTCTTTGGAGGCAAAAATGATTCCAATAGGGCAAAAAAGAAAGCGTGGACGCCCCGCCAAATCGAAGCCGGCCCTAATTATCCAGTGATAATTTTAGTATTTATATACCTAGGTATAATTTCGTAACAATTACGTAGTTCAATAAACAAATAAATAAGGATTGATTTATTATTTATTGATAACCGACATGCCTTTTAATTTTTCGCCCTAACAAATAAAAAAACCGGCCAAGTGCGAGTCGGACTCGCGCACGTAGGGTTCCGTACCACTGATTGAATGAAAAAATTAGGTAATTTAACGTTTGAAAAAAAAACTACTGTCTAGATTTCATTCAAACGTCTCTCGCGCAAACTATTCAGTATGGAAAAAAAATATGTTAGTAACCTCAATATCATTTTCAAATACCTATCCATAGATAACCCACACGTATAGGTTTGATGAAAAAAAAAAATTTTGAGTTTCAGTTCTATGTATGGGGAACCCCAAAATTTTGGATTTTTTTCTGATTTTATTTTAAAATCTTAATTACATCTACGTACCAAATTTCAATAATGTAGCTCTTATAGTTTCGGAATAAACTGGCTGTGACATACGGACAGACAGACAGACATGACGAATCTATAAGGGTTCCGTTTTTGCCATTTTGGTTACGGAACCTTAAAAATAAGTCAAGAAATAAAACTTACAATATTTAAATTGCATGCCATTTTTTACTTTATTTACAGCTTACATGTCACACCACATATTATGTTAATTAGATCTCAATCTTAATTAAATACTACCTAAAATCATTTTAATAGATACCTCTACTTTACAATTTATGAATGCCTATTTTGTACTTTTTAGTTGCTTCCGAGTTTCCGCTTAACCATAAATTCAATTGCCAAAAGAAAAACTCGATGCCAGTTTAAATTAAACTAAAGCTTAAAATTACTTTTTAATGCTGCCAGTTTTTACATAATAATGTACCCCACCGTTGCAGCCAACCTATTATATTTCCTATCCACTTTAATTATTTTATAAACCTGAAATCAGATTTATTAGTCGCAGCGTTAAATACATGCCTTTGAAAATGATGTTGAGGTTTTTAACAACATTTTTTTCTAAACTGAATAGTTTGCGCGAGAGACTCTTCCAAAGTGGTAAAATGTGTCCCCCCCCCCCCCGTAACTTCTAAAATATGGGCATGATAAAACTGAAGAAAATATATGATGTGTATTACTATAAAAACTACTAACGAAATTTGGTTTGAATGAAATCTAGACAGTAGTTTTTTTTTAAACGTTATAAATCAAATTACCAAATTTTTTCATTCAATCAGTGGTACGGAACCCTACGTGCGCGAGTCCGACTCGCACTTGGCCGGTTTTTTCAGGTTAAGACCTACCACTCCTAAATATAACAATAATACATGGTATGTGTCTTATGTAGTTAAGAGCGCGCATACAATTTTAAGCAACTCGAAACGCACGCGGGAGCCGATTCCGAAACACACATAGACATCATTTGTGTCTGTGTGGGTGAGCGGCGCGGCGTGTCGGACGCTAACTCCGGCGGACGAACATATTTTGATACTTAACAATTTATTATTCATCTAAATTATTTGAACATTCTTTTATTGCTAAATATTTTATTAGTGTAGTATAGGTGCGTACTTATTAAATTAAACACTTTAGTGTACATTAATCTTAAGTGTTTATTAATTAAGGTTTAAGAAAAATATAACAATATTTTTGTCTTTCTATCTTTATATGTACCAGGTACTTACCTATCCAAAGGTATTGTGTGAGTGATTGACATTATTAATGTTGCTTTATAAAAACCAATAATCCCTACTGTGTTTTCCTTGCCTTCTGATCATGAGTCAAAGGTCGTGAGTTTAATTCCCATCCAGGACAAACATTCGTGTGCTGAACATTTGTGTTTGTTCTGTGTTTAGGTGTTTGTATTATTATTTAAGGAAAGAGCAGTCTCCGTGGTTGCCACGATATAACTCTAACTCGTTTTATATTTTAACTTGTAAAAATTACTTTGTTCATTTTCACTCGGCAGAAATGGATCTCACAAAGAGGCTGGTTGCCATCATTCAAAAAAGATTAGTTTGTAAACAATTTGTCAATTTGAATTAAGGTCCTAAGTCTCCTATGCACTGATCACAGAGATCATGTATACCTACTGATGCTTGTGCTGAAAGTTGTGCTTGTGTTTCGTAGCAGAAACCCTAGATGGCCTACAACAACTAAAATCTGGTTCCTATCCAGCTTGACCAATCCATCACTTATTCTCGGGATGAATATTCGTCGTGACCCGAATCCTAAGGGTTACATTGAAGGAGTCATTGACTACTGGAGTATTCTCTAAAGTAGGTGTCCTGAACCTGATTCTGAAAGAATATATCACGACTGACCAACGCTGTTTTTTGTATAAGGCACAAATCTTGCGTAGAATACTGCTTTTACGCAATTTTATAAATGATGCAATGGACAGGTTACAAAGGCGAGCTATCTGAATAGGTAGGTATGGTGAGTCCTCTTGTATATATTCAAAAATTGTCTAGGATCGGTATTTTGAAAATTAAAATTAAATACAACAGCAAGTAAAAAATGTTGTCATTATCTCATTTATTTTCTACTTTACGGTCTAAATTAAGAAGACTAAACTTGCAGGAAATCAATTTTTAAACAATTTTGGTTCCTTCCTTTTCCCCTAAAATCGATATTTTGGAAATAAAACTCGCAAACCGCGACATATTCAAAACTGTATCATTATCTCCTATGTTGTACTTTTTACGGCATGAATGAAAAGAAAAAAAGTTCTAGAGAGTCAATTTCCGAACAATTTTGGCTCCTACCTTTTCCCCCAAAATCGACATTTTGGAAATTAAACTGAATTAATTAATTACTTAATAATATTTCGAATTTAACATAATTCCAATGACGGCGACGAAGCAAATAAAAGAAATAACAATACCTATTATGGCAAACTGCTGCACTAATGAGGGCGCCCATATCGCGTGTGAATTCGCCACCAGAGGTGCTAGTGTAGCGTGAGGTATCCGAAATGTCAAATTACGTAGGTTCTGTGGGTTAAACAAGTTTATTTCGGAAAATTAAATAATTTTGTGCAATTTTGGCATAGCTGGCATTAATTTTCGAAAATATGAGACACGGCTCAGTGATTATCTGCGCTTTAAAAGCGGAGCCGAGAAAATCTATCTAAATATATAAAAGGAGAAACTGACTGACTGACATATCAACACACAGCCTAAACGGCTAAACGTAGGCACTTCAAATTTGGAAGGGACGTAGCTTAGGTACCGTAGAGGTGCACTAAGAAAGGAATTCCCGAAATTCTCACGGGAACGGGAGTTAGCGGGAGAAATAGTATTGAACCCGTGCGAAGCCGGGGCGGGTCGCTAGTGAGGTATAAAAATTAGCGGTCTGAAAGAAAAGCTAGTTCACTGGTTTGTTTATTAACCGTTAACAAACAGTTTTGCCTTTTGGAAACTTATCGCCTCCTTCTTATAACGAACAAACAGTCATCACATGCATAAAACAAACCTTAACAGCTATGCCCGAAGACCTCACTATACAGTGGCGCCCTCTGGTGATTACAAAAACGGTAGCCCTCATTGGCAACGTTGCACCTTGCGACTTGCATACTGCAAGTTACATGTTCGCCCTGCTCGTCGCCATACTACCATTCAGCATACGTAGCCGGTAATTTTAACGTAATGTATGTAAATAAGTTACCGTAACATATCCGTATCTTACCAGCCTTTTCGCTAAAATCACCCCTAGTAACCGTAATGGCCATACATTTCACAACTATCATATTGCATTTTGGTTTTACATTTTGAAACTATAAAATATAATTTTTACTTCTTTCTAATCTATGCGCAATCTTTTAAGCGCAATCTCAGAAAGTACCTACTCGAGGAGCAAAAGTCCTAACAGCCGTTTCTTCGTTCTCAGTTCTCTCATCACCACATCACACTCATACACACATACTTATACCTACACGTTTTCCTGACGCACACAAAAACCCAAATTAAATTGTTTTTCCATTTGATTAAAATAATTTTGCTCACTTTTTTATATTTATAGTAGTAGTATTAGCACTCTTAATTTTTGTTGTTACTACCAGACATATTATAGTTAATACATATATTATTATATTGTTTACGTTGACCGGTGTCATTACCGATCATTATCGATGGTTTCCACTGAAAACCAGTGTTACAGCAAAGGTTTGCTGTAACAATAGCTGAGTGGACGCCTTTTTGGTCGCATTACGCAGAAGCGCATTTTTCTTTTTATTAACCAACAAGTTGTATTTTGTTTTTGTTTACTTGCTAAATGTGTATTTTTTTTCTCTGTTTTGTTTGTGTTATGTGTCCAAATAAAGTTTTTCTATTCTATTCTAATACTATCTGAATGAAAGTAGTAATCTCATATCGTTATCAGCCTCTCACAGGCCACTGCTGGACATTGGCCTCTCCCATTGTTGACCACTTTGATCGATTTAATTTTAATCTTAGATACTTGTTATTATTGTGACACAAAGATTCACTTCCGCACTTTTTTTTCACACTAAACAATTAAGCGACAATTTCAAAATTGGATTCGAAGATCGATTTATCTAAATCTAAATAGATCAACTTCGTGCATACTATCAAACATTTTATCATCCATCTTTACACATATAATTTTACTAATAATAACTCGACTATGGGATTTCTAGGACTTTCAGCTTCATTGTACGCCTTTATTTATAGTCGTGAACATGTGACGTAGATTCCTTAAATGCTCCCAACTCAAATGAATCTCCTTATCAGTTTCTTCATGGAAGTTGTTTCTGACCATTGATGTTAACGATCATAATAATAATCATTGGAATAGCCTTACTTTGTAACTTCATTAGTGAACTAATAAACAAATATCATATTAATTTTTTGAAATATTTAGCAAATGTGGTTGTAGATAATAATAATTATAATAATCCTGATGTTTGTATTTGATACTCATGACTAAACATTAAATCATTTCATTAATTTAGTATATTATTTTAACTTAATAAATTTTCCATACAAAAATAATATTACAAAGTATCAAACTCGTGGAGTTGCACTCGCGCAGAGCGGTATACGCTCCTAGAAGTGGTTGTGCGTATGTGTGCGTGAGCGGAGCAGCGAGCGGCACGTCCTCCCTCTTACCCCATTTACACTCTCGCCTCACGGCTCGCCTCGTGCCTCGCCTCGTGGCTCGCGCCACGCCCCCCGAAACGAGCTTGGTGTTTACACTCTCGTCACGAGTTCAGTTGTCTTTGAGTTCGCGACAATGGAGGACGTCGAAATGTTAGCGGCAACAAGTCTTGGTTTATTGAACTTCTGTTACTACACATTAAATACAAATAAAAAAAAGTAAAATGTCTTATGTTTTAAATCAATTAAAGGTCTATTCATTTCATTTGTAATGACAACCTCTTCCACGCATCGTTTACTTTTTGGTTCATTTTATGGTATTTATTTTTGGGATCCCAAATAATAGGCTATTATGGCTAAAAATTGTAATTAGTCCGTCTTTTAGCTTATTCAAAAATAAAAGACACGTATTTTTTTATTTGTAAATTAGACTAAAACTTACAAAGTTATAGCCCGTTGAAATTACGCGTGACGTCACTCGGTGAGGGATTTTTACGGGAGCGAGTTACGTCAAAGACTCCCACTCCTAACTTTTGATGCCTTGTATCTTTGCTATTGTTTATTTGAATGAAAAAAGGAAAAATATGTGTCTTTTATTTATGAATAAGCTAAAAGACGGACTAAATAAAATTTTTAGCCATAATAGCCTATTGGTTCCCTTTGAAATGCTCCAATAAATCTAAATGTTTCATCTTAAGACTAATCCATTTTTAACGACCTGCTCAGCACAACGCTGAATCGCGAATGAAGCGAGACGAGAGCGCGAGTGTAAACACCACGCTCGCGTTCGTCGCGAGGACCTTTGACTCGTGACCAAAAAACCGCTCGCGACGCGAGCGCTGCGAGTGACGAGGCGAGGCGCGAGGCGAGCCGCGAGCGAGTGGTCACACTCTCGCCTCGTGGCTCGCCTCGCGGCTCGCCTCGCCACTCGCACGCGAGTGTAAACGGGCTATCTGGGATGACCCGATTTGGACTGAATCGGCAAGCGTCGCGCGCGTGGCTTTATAGTCACTTTTAAAAAAATCGTATAAAATAACAGGCATAGAATATTAATAAAATAATAATTAAGTGCACTTAAGAAAGACTTCTTTTACATTTACACAAAATTTCAACTAAAAGAAACAGTGTTTTCTACTAGAAAAACACTGTTGAAAAGTGTGAATTGAGCTTATTTTGAAAAATTATTTTGGGCAATTTAATAACACATTTTTGAGAGTTTTTTTGTCTAGTGCACTAATAGACCATATAAGCTATTGTATAAACATATATTTAAAACATATGTATGTAATGCAATTGATATTAAGACTTTCGAAATTGACTCTGACTCGCATTTTTGCGAATCGGCTTACGGGAGATCTTTGATAAACAAAAATATACTAGTAAATGTTGTATTTTATCTAGCCTACGCACTGCTTGAAGACTTTATCTATATAAAAAACTATGTTACTTATTTTAAAAAAATCGTTTTCTATGATAATAGCTCGCCCGAAAATACCAGTTTCGCCGCAAATACGTCGAATTCTGTATGCGCGCTCTTAAACACATCGAGGAAAAATTGTTAACATAAAATACTTAGAAATGATTTCAACAAAGGCTGCCACATTACTACTTTTTTGACAACTGGTCAAAGAATACAAACGGTCTCTTCTATAAAATTTAAATAATAATATATCTATTAAAGACAATGTTATAACAATTAAAATAGATAAATTGATTAAAACCTCTGCACCAAATAAAGGTCAACCATTCATTACCTTACCTTTTGTCATAACTAATGAAGCAGTATGTCCTGCTAAAGCATTATGTAATTATTTCGATGTTACTAAGGACTTAAGAAACACTAAAACATTATTTATTTCCTACAGAAAACCATACAAGAGTGTATCCACCAGCACAATCAGCCGTTAGATTAAGAAATGCATGGAAGAAAGTGGTATAGACATTTCAACATTTACAGCTCATAGCTCAAGACATGCTTTTTTTTTTTCTAAATGACTACGATGATGGCCAGGCCGGCCTTGTCATCATCACCGGACTGTTGGGGGAGCGGAAGGCTCTCACCCCTAGAACAAGACATGCTACAACATTAGCAGTATTTAAAGGAGGTTTTTTACTATAGATGAGATTAGGAGAACGGCTGGTTGGTCTGGTGAGTCCTCAGTATTGGTAGTTTTTTATAACAGACCTATCTTAAGTCATTCTCAATTTGCCAAAACTATTTTTAGCATTATTGAACAATAAGATTATTGCACCAATAACTTATGTTTATGATAACTTAATAATAATAAGCCTATTTGCGACAACTTAAGTAGTTCTCAATTCAGCTTAAATATTTTTAGTATTAGTGAGCAATAACATTATTGCACCATAATGAGGTGTTTATGGTAAGACAATGAGACTGATTGATTATGTAACTTTAAACATCTACACTAGTAATCTATTATCATCTTCGGACGAGACCAGTACGAGCATAATTAGTAGTCAAACGAACTTACCTGTACGTGAAGTTCGACTATAATTATGTGAAGTTACTGGTCTCGTCCGAAGATGATGTTTCCCACCCATCCCAATCATCCTTACCATTAGGTACCTGATATTTGATGGTAATTGCAAATGGTAAGAATCCCTTGTTGTAAAATTAAAAATAAGGCTTTAGGGTCATTCCATGACAAACGGTACTGAGGGTAAAAAAAATAATATGTGCTTTTTGCATTTAATCTGATGAATTTAGAAAGAAAACATTCCAAATTGTAATATACAACAAGAAAACCAGAAAAGAAACCTGTAATTTTTGAGTTAATTAGTCTTCAAAATCTGCAATGAAGTCAACTGGCTAATGACTATTTCGCCTTCAAGTTTGGAAATTAAATAACAAAAGAACTCTCAATATGAGAACCGTTTCGCGTCGCTGTGGTTTGAGGTTGATAATCGTATTATTGGTGGAATATGTCTCAGTCCCGAAAAAATTGATAATTATCAAGTAAAAGGTGTGTTTTCTTGTTACATTGACGCTGTAACACCCGAAACGAAAAATCAGGTAATTGTTTTATTATTATAACTTCTAGATTGACTAGTTTAATAATATTTAGTAAAAGTAAGGCTATGATGGTAATGATTCAAAATACTAACTAATAATTGGACAAGAGACTAATTTGATAGCTTTTTTTCATGATTAAAATCTGTAACACCCGAAACGTTTCGGGTGTTACAACTTTTTTTATACATCATATTTCCTTGTATTTTGAATGCATGGTGTGCGTGTGCATGAGGTGATGGTTTTTTTTTCAGAAAGATCAACATGCCGTCATCAACAAAGGATATTCTAGCGAAAATGTGGGAAGGACATAAACTAGACAATAAAAATATTCGGAACACCTATGTAAGGCCTGTGTTCCAGCGTTTAGAGCTAAAAAGAAGATGTTGGCCTCCAACATTTGTAACTCTTCAATATTAATCATCATCATCTGCTATCGCAGTCCACTGCTGGACATAGGCCTCTCAAGTTGTTCACCACTTTCGGCAAAAACCTGGAGGCTATACCCATAATCGCCATCGCCGCGGGTTGGCGATCGTAGGACGTAGTTTCTCACTCCGGTGACGCTGCTGCCCGTCATCATCGTCGTCACCCGTGATGATTATACCGCCAATAGTTGGTTACCAGAGCATCGTCTGTTATTCAGCAGGATGCACCACGGGCTTGGAGCAAAAAGATCACTCTCTTAGGTACATCCCTACTCTCCAATAGGATCGTATAAATAAAAAAGCCTAAAGATTGACTGGTAGAGAATGCCTACGCGGCATTAAGTTCGCCTTTTGTACTTTATTTTTATATTGTGCAATAAAGATTAAATAAATAAATGTGTACAAACTATCGCATTTCTATTATATTCCTTTATGTATCTTAATTAAGCTGTTAAAGAAGAATTTATTGTAGTTGTGTTTAAGAAAGAAGATGCTAATTCATGTTAAAGTTGAGTTCATTATATGTTTATTCGTTCCCTACTTATTTTATAGTACCTAAACTAATAAAACACTGATTTTATTCATATAAAGTGTTTAACTTTTGTACTCGTAACGCCCGAAACAAAGGCATTGTAACACCCGAAACAAAGTAAATCTCTATAAAAAAATAGTAAAACCTTATTTGTGCCATCAATTATGTGCTAGCTGGATAGTAAATATTATGCTTTTAAAGCCCTGTAATTTTTCGAAAAGCTTTCCTAAGAAAATTCGCTGAATTTCATATAAATGTAACAGTGGTCAGATCATAGAGGTCAAATCGTGTAACGCCCGAAACGCACTCTTTTCGTCTTATAAAATTGTAAATCCTTATGCTAAGCTCTGCTACTTTTACAATTAAGATAAAACTATTAAAAACGTAGAGAATAAGACATTTCAATCAATAAAATAACATTTTAGAATGCATTAAAATTTAGACTTTAGTTGTACAAATGTAACACCCGAAACGATGGAATGACCCTTTACTTTAACCTCGAATGACACATAGGGATGGGAGTGACCTGTCATAGGGTTGTGCTAATTTGTTTTTTTTTTTTTTCAGCTTTTAAATAGTGTGACGCCAGCGCCATCTCGGGAACTACACTAGTAATCTATTATCATCTTCGGACGAGACCAGTAACTTCACATAATTATAGTCGAACTTCACGTACAGGTAAGTTCGTTTGACTACTAATAAATGTTAGGAGTTTGGTATCTCCTCTGACCGGGGGCCCGTGGCATTTTGCCGACATGCCACCCTGTAGTTACGCCACTTGTTTTCACTCTCAACAGTTAATTTTATGACGATAATTGAAATAAAAGTAAATACTTACGGAAAATATTTTTGATACATATTCTTCTTTTTAGGGTTCCGTAGCCAAATTGGCAAAAACGGGACCCTTATAGATTCGTCATGTCTGTCTGTCTGTCCGTCCGTATGTCACAGCCAGTTTATTCCGAAACTATAAGAGCTACATTATTGAAATTTTGTACGTAGATGTATTCTGTAAACCGCATTAAGTTGTGAAAATAAAATCAGAAAAAAGTTCAAAATTTTTGGGGTTCCCCGTACATAGAACTGAAACTCAAAAATTTTTTTTTCATCAAACCTATACGTGTGGGGTATCTATGGATAGGTATTTGAAAATGATGTTGAGGTTTCTAACAACATTTTTTTCTAAACTGAATAGTTTGCGCGAGAGACACTTCCAAAGTGGTAAAATGAGTGTGTCCCCCCCCCCCCCCCCCCCCCCGTAACTTCTAAAATATGGGCATGATAAAACTGAAAGAAATATATCATGTGTATCACTATGCAAACTACTAACGAAATTTGTTTTGAATCAAATCTAGCTAGTAGTTTTTTTTAAACGTCATTAATCAAATTACTTACTTTTTCATTTAATTAACTCCAATATATTCAATTCAATTCAATTCAATTCATTTATTCAGAAACAATATACATTGTGTTTGAAATTTCATCATAATAAAAAAAATGACAACAATATATTATTATTATTACTTAACTTAGGTATAGGTATTAATAAATTACAATGATTAGAAAAAAAAAGCAATAATAACATGTGATTCCATCAAAATAAAAATAAGAAATGTCAACAATATACTCTACTAAAAGTGATTACTTATAATGTCAATATACTTAACCTATAAATTTGAAATCAATAAAATTAGTGAAATAAAAATGTCAAAAATATAAAAAAAATTACAACTCCTCTACGCTGTACAAACACTTTTCCAAGAGAAATGACTTCAACACACTTTTAAAGCTAGAGTGATAAATCTTACTTTTAATGTCTACTGGCAATTTATTGAATAATTTGACCGACTGGTAAAGTGCGCAATGTTTTACTATGTCAAAATTAGGATTCAATGTGCACTTTAGGTCCATTCTTCTCGTTTTTTCTCTTTTCTGTCTTTCGTTCTGTGTTTCATATTGGCATATGTTTTTGGCGAGGTAGCTTAACAAAACAAGGATGTACAGGGATGGAACGGTTAATAATTTAAGCTCTTTAAAATAATTTCTGCAGGAATCCTGTATAATAATAAAACGTAAAGAAAAACATTTATTTAGCTGTATAGTGGTACGGATCCCTACGTGCGAGAGTCCGACTCGCACTTGGCCGGTATTTTTTATACGAGAGGCGGCAGACTAGCAAGTGTGAGTTTCGGGTCGCTTTAAATATGAATAGGGGAGTCCGGGTACAAAAGTAATGGCGGGTCGAAAGTAACAAATTTTAATGCTCTCTAGATTAATCAAATGGGCGAAAGGTCGCTTTGCCGCCTTCAGGTGATAGTCAGGTCGTAGAATAGAATAGAATTTATTGGCAACACACAGGTACAAGAACATTACAGATAAGTACAATTCAGTTAGACATTCACATGAAAGAACAATTAGAAACACATAGCATTATCAAGAAAGATAAAATAAGAAATAAGAAAATAAAAAATTAAGTTGAACTACAAATAAATAAAACAATACGTAGGTACGTAGCTGTTCGGAAAGACAGTCGCTGGAAGTTGGTTCCAAAAAAGAAATCTTAACTAATATTATAAAGCTAAAGAGTTTGTTTGTTTTGCATTCGTTAGAAAGGTCTCGGGTTCCGTGAGTTTTATAGCAAAGAAAATTAAATGGTGGCAAAACGGAGTTCGCCGGGTTTGTTAGTTACTCATATAGCGTACAGTTGAGGATCGCCAACGATCGAGATGATGAGGATTATATTCCCTTTTCCTTCCTTTTTTCAGCAATGTATCCTACGGAAATGGCGTGTTCCAGTCGAAGGAGCACATTCTGCCGCCCAAGGCGGATCTGGAGCTGGAGGACGGAAAGGCGGAACACCATGGACACCAAGTCACGCATCCGACCACGTAAGTCTGTTGTGAAATGTTTTTAAGGGTTCCGTAGCCAAATGACAAAAACGGACCCTTATAGATTCGTCATGTCTGTCTGTCTGTCCGTCCGTATGTCACAGCCAGTTATTCCGAGACTGATTGAAATTTGGTGCGTATATGTATTCTGTTAACCGCATTATGGTTTTAAAATAAAATCAGAAAAAATTCCAAAACTTTTGGGGTTCCCCATACATAGAACTGAAACTCAAATATATTTTTTTTCATCAAACCTATACGTGTGGGGTATTTATGGATAGGTATTTGAAAATGATGTCGAGGTTTCTAACATATTTTTTTTCTAAACTAAATAGTTTGCGCGAGAGACTCTTCCAAAGTGGTAAATTGCGGAAAGGACCACCTTTCAAAACTCAACTTAAATTTTGCTCTAACGATACGTCAAGACGGTCTATAACGATAGGTCTATAATTGTCTACCAATGACCGTCACAATCACAATCCAATAGTCAAACATTTTCTCCTTCCGTTTCTCTTCCCCTTACTAACTTGTTGCCACCAGGTAGTACATGGACACGATGCTGCACATCTTCCGCGGCAACATTAAGAGAGGTAGGGCTGGAATGTGGTGACCCGGGAGAGTAATGAAAGCCAAGACTGTTGGATCAATACTGTGTATATTATCGATAACCACTAGATTAAATAGGTACAGTTCGGTACATAGGTATTATATAAGAAGAGTATGATGTATATCTACTCTCTACATCTCATCTCCCCCGCAAAAACAATAAAATAAATGTGAAGCAATTTATTTTATTTCTTATATTCTATTATAAAACGTAATACATACTAAAATAGTATAGACATAGTTCTCAATATACTTCTATAAACAAAAAAAAATTATGACAATAATACAAAAAGTCATAACTTCAAAATGTTATCTAATTAACATGATATAAAATAACGTTTCGTTCTGTTCTTATGTACTACATAGTTTTTATTATCTTTCAATATTTCGACATTTGGTGAACATTCCTTTATAACCTTGTATGGACCTGAATATATGTTTTGAAATTTATTGCCAGTTTCGTTTTTCAATAAAATTAAATCACCTGGTTTATATGACACTGGATTAATATTACTATCGTACTTTGATTTTCTTTTCATCTTACTAGAAATTAAATTGATGAATCAATGTCTGATTCATTTCCTTTAATTCTTCCGAAGTGATACGCAATCTAGAAAGGGTATCAGCCGCGCAATTATTTTTTCCTTTCACAAATTCAAGTATGAAATCATATTCTTCTATTGCTAACCGAAATTTAATTAAACGACTCGATGGGTCTCTCATTCCAAACAAGTAAATTAGTGGTTTATGGTCAGTTTGAATTTTGAACTGTCTTCCATATAAATATGGTCTAAAATGTTTTATGGCCCACACAATCGCAAGTAATTCTTTTTCGATTGTCGGATATCTTTTTTCAGCTTTATTAAGACTGCGGCTTGCATATGCTACGGGTCTCCCGTCAGCATTGCATAAAACTGCACCAACTCCATAGCCAGATGCATCAGTTTGCAAAATAAATTGGTTGTGCTCTGAAAAGTCAGGATATTGTAATACTGGATGAGATATTAAATTCTGTTTTAATATTTCAAAAGATTTTTGACACTCCTCATCCCATTTAAAAGTTACATTTTTCCTACACAAGTTATTTAAAGCATATGCTTTTGTAGCAAAATTTGGAATGAATTTCCTGTAATAGTTCACAAACGCCACAAATTTTTTGACTTCATCGACTGTGTTTGGAACTGGATACTTTCGAACAACATCTATTTTGCTTAAATCAGGAATGACGCCTTCCGACGACACAACATGACCCAAATAGAGCAATTCCTTTTGTAGAAAAATACATTTTTGAGGATTAAGCTTTAAATTTACTTTACGTAACCTTTCGAAAATATCTTGTAAATTTTTAATATGACTGGATAGGTCCCTGCTTAGACAAACGAGATCATCTTGGTACACTAAGCACTTTTCATATGTTAATCCTGTCATTGCCATAGTCATCATTCGTGAGAATGAACTTGGGCTGGTTTTTAATCCCATGGGCATCCTAGTCATTTGAAATTGTCCCGAACAAAAGGCTGTGTACTTGCGACTGTCGGGGTCCAAACTGACGTTGTAGTAACCTTGATATAAGTCCAAGTGTGAAAAATACATGCACCCGGATAAAGAGTCTAATATTTCCGTAATATTTGGAAGAGGAAATTTATCATCATGTATATTATTATTTAGTTTCCTGTAGTCTATGACCAAACGCCACTTTTTGTTACCGTTTTGGTCATCTTTTTTCGGAACAAGCAAAATCGGACTCGACCACTCACTTTGACATGGCTCAATAATATTTTCTTTTAACATTCCTTTAATTTGACTATCAATTTCATTTTTTAGAGCATGTGGCAATCTATACGGCTTAGAAAACATTGGCTGTGTATCTGGTTTTATATTAATTTTATGCTGATAAATATTAGTCGTCGATAACTTGTCCCCTTCTAAATAAAAAATGTCGGCGTATTTCGCACATAAACTCTCTATATTGGTTATTTCTTCTTTATTCAAGTTCTTTAAATTTAATTTGGAAAACAATTGCTTTACACGAGATGCATCTTTTTGACTTTTATCAAAGCTACATATATAATACTCATTTAAATTTTGTATGTCAAATCTTATTTCTGACAAGGTCACTTCTGTGGAAGTCGTGTTCAAAAATCTCACTGGTATTTTACCATTATTAGGTCCTACTAATGAACTAGCAATAAACACACCCTCGCATACTTCCTTCGTACATACCACACATTCTTCCGTTAAGTTAGTATCAATGTAACGAATTAATTCTGATCTTGCCGGTAACGATATTAAATTACTACATGAGTCTAATAATGTTAAAGTTATTTGTTTAGACTCATCAAGCCATAACGATAAAGTGTTATGTTTCATATCTATGACTGACCCGTACTTTCCTAAAAAGTCCTGTCCTAGAATACCATGCGATTTACAAGGCAACGTGTCAAATACATAAAACTTATGCCGAATGCTCTGACCGTGTATTGACAATTGTAAAGAAACATATCCGATAGCTTGTACTTTTCCACCTATTCCATTTATGATTATGCTTTCTTTGCTAATTGGAATGTTGAAATTGAGAACATGTTCGTATTTTATGGCTGAAATCGAAGCTCCTGTATCTATGAGCCAATTAAATGCATAAGCATTATTATAAAATAACTTTACGAAATAGCTACTGTCACTTGCTAAAATATTATATGTTTTAGACTCGAAAAAACTGATTTTCAGACTCCAAATGCTGTGTTGATGTACTCGTCTCAATTTGTGACTCGTCAGTCATGGCCATCCTAACCTGTCCATCAGTGTGCCGTCTCTGACTTCTGTAATTATTATTAAAAGTTCTACCTCTGTATGGAGCCCTGCCCCGAGGTGCAGTTCCTCGCGGCTGCGGCTGCTGAAAAGCCTGCCGGTTGTAGCCTCGCGGTCCCCGCCAGCTGCCACGGCCACGCCACTGGCCAGCGCTGTACGTACCTCGTGCAGATGTCTGATGATGCACCCTGGAATTGTTATTAGGCCCGCGATTATTACTACGTCTCAAAGTGAACACTTCGGCTGCTGAACTAGAACTCGAAACATCCTCGTCAATGGCGGCTTGAATTGCGTCTTTTAAATGCTCGAACCTTTGAGCTGTAATAATTGTACTAATCCTACGACTTCTCAATCCATCGCTGAACTGACGAATTGCCTGCTTTTCGTTAATTGATTTTAAAATGTTAAATTTTTCATTGTTCCCTTCAGACTGAGAAATGGTTAGGTCAACAAACAATTCAGATAACGTTTTCCCAAACGCATCAATAGATAAATCATTTTGTCTACAATTTAAAAATTGTTTTTGCAACGCATTAGCAGATTTTTTCGGTAAAAGTATTGATTTCATGTCATTTAACAAGTCAATTACAGTATCATAATTAGATGCTAATTTTAGCTTAGCGGACTGAGACAGTCTGCTTTTCAAAACAAATGAGATTAACTGCGCTTGTGATTTTATACTCGTAACTGAACTGTAATATTCGATACCATCAATAAGCTGTCGTGTGTTGGAAAGTTCATCATTCATCACTGGCAATAAACTCAAAGCCACTTTCAGGTCAAAGTCCATTGTGACTATACTACTTAAATTTTCCGAGAACTGACACAATTGAGTAATTTCCTTAAATAAGGCTTTAAAATCTACACAAATCTCTCTTATCTGACTATCCTGGTCCTCATCGAGAATTTCCTTATTAATATTTTCAATATAATTATTATATTGCTCACTGATAAATGTTGCTTCGTCTAACTTTTTCTGCAATATTTTACCCTGCCGTCTAGAGGGCCCTATCTTAATTAAATATTGTCTTATTGACAACAAATCATTGTATAAATCTTGCAAAAATACTGCCATATGTTTTACATAATAATTCAAAAAATACCATTAATATTTTGTATTTAAACATAAAAGTAATAAATGAAAAATCAACATTAACATACCTGTATTATTTCGGCATCATGGATCACCATTACCATTACCACCATTACCTTAAGAAATTGATTTTAGTACATACATAGATTCCTTTCATTATATATTATATTAAGTACATGGTAAATATGTTTTTCTATCCTATTCTTTAATGTCCTCTAAATAATGTCCTTTAAATAAAGTCCTTTAAATATGTTCTGAATAACCCATCTTTAGTAGAATAAAAAAATAATATGCACCGCACTGCACTTCATCACTTTATTTTGCCGTACACTCACACTTTACTTGTACTCGTATTATCGTCGACCTTCAGGTCTGGATAGATTTGTCGCCGTCGAAATGAACTACGTCTCCCTCTACTGCCATCTCGAGCAAGCTCCTGCCGAACCCAGCGCAAATGACATTTCCGGTAAATCCTAAATGCGATATATAGTACTCCCAAGGCCACACATAGGACAACGATGCTCAGCAGTATATTCGTTGTACTCAAATGGAACCGAAGTTCTTCGATTGGAGCGTTATTCGTGCCTCCAGCTGCATTCTGTGCTATTATCACTTCCTCGTCCTTCGACTGCTGTGAACCCATTTTTCTATATTTGCTTCAAGCAGACCACCGTCACGGATAAAACTTTGAAACACAATCATTTTGTTCGATATTACTAATCTTCAGAGCGCGATGTTTATAGTACCCGGTCCATATACGGGATAGCCGATGATCCGGCGCCGGCGCGCCGCGGTGTCAGGCTACGCGCGCGAGTAACTCCACTTATGGCAGGGTCGCCATGGAATGTGGTGACCCGGGAGAGTAATGAAAGCCAAGACTGTTGGATCAATACTGTGTATATTATCGATAACCACTAGATTAAATAGGTACAGTTCGGTACATAGGTATTATATAAGAAGAGTATGATGTATATCTACTCTCTACATCTCAGGGCATAGCGAATCTTCGCTCGAATTGAGCCGCCCGTCCGGGGACCTCGAGGACCTCCACCCTATAGAATACCGCAGTCAAATGACCTCTGGGTCGTGTTTCTGCCGGTGAGTAGGGTTTCCGGAGCTCGTGGGGGGTTAGGGTTGGGCCGGCATGGCGGTGGCAACTGACAAGTAACTGACCAGTTACTTGCCCGTTGTCACAGCGACTTGGGCTTCTCTTTCGCTTTCCATCAGGCGTAGGGAAGCCATTATGTCGAGCCACTATAAAAAAAAAAAAAAAACATCGGCAGCGGGCTGTTCGCGATGGGCGACGCGTTCAAGAACGGCGGCATCATGTTCGCCAGCGGCATGACAGTGGTGCTCGGCATCATCTGCGTGCATGCGCAGCATTTACTGGTAACACATCATCATCATCGGCCTATTGCAGTCCACTGCTGGACATAGGCCTCTCCAGTTGTTCGCCACTTAGGGCAAACATCTGGAGGATATACCCATAATCGCCACGCTGGGCATGCGGGTTGGCGATCGCAGGGCGGAGCTTCTCGCGCAGGTGGTGAACAACTGGAGAGGCCTATGTCCAGCGGTGGACTGCAATAGTTTAATGATGATGATGGTGCATTATATTATGAGTGCCCTGGATTTGAGGACCGGCATAAGTCGGAGCGTTGACAATGAACTAAAAAGTAAATGTGCCTGTTATATCTGGGCGCACAAATGAGACAACGGTTGAATGCAGACTGATTTATTATTCGTCTACCGCCGGGACGCGGTGTTAAGATACACTTTTCCTTCCTAAGTTAACACTAGTATCATAACTTAATTACAAAATAAAGATTAACCTTAAAAATAGGTACCTACTAACTGTAGAAACAACAATGTACTCTCATTTATACTTAGGTACACAATATGCGCTTAAGAACAAACAAATGAAATGTTATGATTACATACAAAAAATACATTACTACTTGCATACGCCTATAGGAACTGCATATTTAATAATACCAGTTCTAAGTAACTATAAGTATGGGATACATCTTATTATATAACTTTGGAATTGGTTTGCAGTCAGTATGTTAAATCTGGTCTATTGATCTAGATGCATTGTAAATAAAATGCAATGGTTTTCAGGTTGAACTACGTATAATATGAACTTTAAAAGTATTAAGGTGTTGGTCTCTAAACATGTGATCTCGGAATGCACTAATTCTATATAAATTTTATTGTTTGCCTTTTACTGTTGCCATAGCAACGGAAAACATAACTTATCCTAAAAATGAGGTTCTATACCTGCTCGTATTTTAGAGTGTTATTAATAATTTTTTATTTTATATTTACAAATGATACTTTACGTTACATCAACATAAAAAGGGTCATAAACATACCGCCCCCGTAGGACATTTATTGGCGAAATGTCCTAGTACTTAATACACTATGACCTAAGATAATGAAATACAGTTATTGAATTGTGGTAATTTACAATCATAATAATGAAATTAATGTTTGCTGCACTAATTATACAGATGAGATATACTGTAATAGATTTACAAAATATGATAGATCTAGAGGTTTAAATGTTACAGCTTTAATTATCAGTAAATATGGCTACTCATATAATAACACTTCTCAAGTAAGATAGGTTTGCCTGCACTCTATAATGGGTCCTTAAATGCTATATTACATACACGATATCGACTCATTTGTTCTATTTACATTTCTTGCCAAGCCTTTCTCTAGTGTCCTAACCCTTGTTTCATCTTTTTCGCGTGACCTAAGATTCCTATATGGAAAACTGTACTCATGAAACGGTAATTTTACTTTGTGCTGACCTTTAATTGTTCTATTTTTATTTTCAATTTCACCAAAAATCTCGTGCCTAGAGTTTCCTGATTCATTAACTATTGTATGCATGGCGACTATCTGTGAACCGTTTGCTGGTGATCGGAAGTGCCGTGGGCTATTAGCCGATGACGATGGCTGACCTTTGTTCTGCGATACTATAGTTTGATGTAGCAAGGAGTGGTGGCGCTTGTTGCAGAGTTTGCAAGTGGTATGCTTTTTACAGTTATTTACAGAATGATTACTACCTAGGCAATTTACACATATTTTTCTTTTGATTACAAATTCTCGTTTTAGTTCATGGCTTTGTTTAGCGAACTCCTTACAGAAACAAAGTTTATGATGTAGGGAGCAAAATTCACATCTTAAATAGGTTGAACTAGTTGTAACTGATGATGGCAGGGATATGGCCGTATGCTTCGGCGCTACCCGTGTCCCTGCAACTTGCTGCCCACTGGCGACACAGGGGGGTTTAGTGGGTATGCCCTCCCTTTTGGGAGGTGTGAGTCCCACACACCATGCCGCCTCCCCCCGGAGACGGCATGAAGGGGCCTAATGCATTCCCCTCTTAAAAAAAAAAAAAAGTTGTAACTGATGATGATCCTATACTGTCCTTATACTCGTATGCTACTGGTTTTTCGGAATCAAGACATTTTCAATGCTCTAAAGCGATGTTCTAAAAATAATTTAAATTGTTCCAGTGTAGGTAAGTCAGTGGACGAGGTGCATGAAATATGTAATTCCCACTGTTTCCGGGTTTCTAGATCTAATTTACAAGTCACAATATGAATTACTATGATGTCCCAAGTAGACACATCTACATTTAAGTTAGACAGAGTATTTAAACAATCTGTTGTAGTGTCTAAAAAATCCTCTAATGATGTTGCTGATTCTTTCAATACGCGTTTTTGACTAAACAGTCGTTTAAGTACACTGTTAGCTAGATACTTTTTGTTATTGTATCTGTCCTGTAACTTTTCCCAACATTGTAAGTAATTCGCCTCTGAAATGGGCACATATCTGATCAATTGTTCTGCTTCCCCCACGAGATGAGTTTTTAAATAATGCAATTTTTGTACATTATCTAGTTTCTTATTATTATGTATTAGTGAAATAAATAAATCCCTAAATGTCGGCCACTCTGTATAATTGCCTGAAAACATAGAATAGAATAGAAAAACGTAGGTAACATAGGTATTGAAAGTCTCGGTAATTTTACCAAAGAAGGTTGACCGTAAGTTGTACTATCCCCATTAGCGCTATACGAAAGTGGACTATGCAATGCAATTCAATCTTCAATAAAGTTTTACAATCAATATAAATGTCCTCTGTTTGATTATAAATATTCTCATACACATATATACTATCTTCTAAATCCTCAATTTGAAAGGTTTCATACAATTTGGTATTGTTTTTATAAAATAACTGCCAATCTCTTTCTAAATTCTCTAATATTGTTTCTATGTACTCTTTTGTAATATTTTCTTTTGATAACTTCTTGAAACTAATTGAACAGCGTTCTATGGATCGTTGCAAAGCTCTTTGTACATTAATAACACCATCCATCTTTGATATTTACAAATATAAAATAAACAGAACTGAATTAGGTTTGTACTAATAAAAGTTTAAACTAATAATAATGAAGAAATAAATTGCAATAACTAAACAATAGACAAATGTTTTGACTACTACTTTTAAAAGTATGTACATATATACCTAATATGATCTTAAATCTAAAATAACGAAAATGTCTCAATCTTAAATTCTCCGCTGTCCTAAATAGATTGTTCTGGAGAAGGTTCTAGATGCACAACACTGAATGTTAGTCACACTTACAGAATAGTCTGTCGAATCTCCTGAGACGTAGACAAAATGTCGACTGCGAATCCCATCTATTATGTTGTGTCCTGTGGATAGCTGCTTAGTATACTCTGGATGATATCTGCTTGATAACTTCTTGATAGCTGCTTGGTCTGCTTTACTATCAACGCAACAACACGTAGCCTAGGTGCGGACTACGAGGCGGTTTAGTCGTAACTCGATTCTTCAAATATCGGCGTCGGAGGACCAATGTTAAATCTGGTCTATTGATCTTGATGCATTGTAAATAAAATGCAATGGTTTTCAGGTTGAACTACGTATAATATGAACTTTAAAAGTATTAAGGTGTTGGTCTCTAAACATGTGATCTCGGAATGCACTAATTCTATATAAATTTTATTGTTTGCCTTTTACCGTTGCCATAGCAACGGAAAACATAACTTATCCTAAAAATGAGGTTCTATACCTGCTCGTATTTTAGAGTGTTATTAATTATTTTTTATTTTATATTTACAAATGATACTTTACGTTACATCAACATAAAAAGGGTCATAAACACAGTATGAAATGACGATTATGTATGTAATTACTTGTTAGTTTTAAGTTTTTCCCCCGGCAACGCATGGCCGCTTCCCTGCGCGGCCTGCCACGGTCCACGGCCGCGGGAGACAGCGAGGTCGCCGCGGGACTAGAGCTCGCGCTCACGCCCTCCTCACTATCATAATGTTCCTAACGAGTCTTCCGAAGAAGTGGAATTCGGTTTAGAGGTACCGTCCACTATTTGAGTGAGCGAGTGCCGCGATTTTCTATTGAGAATTTGGTCGATGTGTCGCTTATGTACATGACCGTCTGATGTCGCCACCTTGAATGAGACTGGCCCCACTCTTTCCTGCACTACTCCTTCCGCCCACTTCTGGCCGGACATGGAGTAGTTCCGCATTAACACCGGGTGCGAGGGCTGCGCCACGCGGAGCGGCGCGGCGCGGGCGCCTCGCTGCTCTTCGGTGAGCTGGCGCGCGCGCACGCGCTCCGCGGCGTCGGGCCTCAGTAGGTCTAGTCGACCGCGCAGCCGTCTGCCGAACAGAGCAACCGCCGGTTCGACTCCCGTCGCACGGTGGATCCTGTACTATGGGCGGCTTGGCCAATATTATTTAAAGGATGTTTTTGACTGAAACTAGTTTGTAGACGTATGTAATGGCAAAATAAGTGCAATTGTTTAAAAACCCTTGATTTTATAAGATAATAAATGAAAAAATATTATATAGGTACAGATATTGGTTTAGGTATTTATACAACTTTGGAAAATTTGCTAAAATCATGTTTAAACCTCGCTAGGACGTCTTGCCCTATATTTTCTTATCACCCTTGAACATGATAATATGATGAAAAAAAAAAGAGAACTAAAAATATTGGTCAGGGTATCTTTTCGGGTTTTGCGGGTGTCAAATTCTCAATTTTTTTTAGAAATCTTTATTTTTCGCTTCTAGGGCTTCTTTGCTCTAATTACCTATAGGCATTATAGCATTTGACACGATAGACGAATCGTGAATTAGCACCTTTAGTAGGTACGGTGGTGCGCATGTTATACCAAGGGTACAGGCGAATGTAAAAATAAACTTTATCCAGCAATGGAGAATACTCAGACCAAATAATTTGATTTAGCATTAATCATTTCGTCCAATTTTCTAAACTTGCTATCTAATCTCTTGTATATCATTGAAAACAATCTTTCACATAATTCTCTTCTTTTTATTGAGTAGGTAATCCTCCCCTAAGGAAAAATGAATAAAAAAACTAAAATCAGCTACAGTTGAGTATAACGTCTATAATTAAAGTTTAGTACGGTAACATTACGCATATAATCAGAATGAAAATATCCCAAATACGATCAATATCAATTTTGAATCTACTACCCCTTTACTTCTAGGCCCTGCCATTTCCAAAGGGGGATTTTGCCGGAACTATTAGACTCATATCTGTAAACTACATTAGTATATGAGTCACCAGAGACCAATAATTATACCGGCAAAATCATACCATACATACCTTCACCACCACCCATGATTTTTTTATTAGCTATGTTGCAGTCAGAACTCTTAACCAGTCAATAGTACTATTGACTAGCAAAATCAGTCAAAAGTACTTTTGACCATATGCTTTGGTCAATAATACTTTTAACTAAAATAATAGTTAAAAGTACTTTTGCCCAATGGAGCTGGTTAAAAGCACTTTTGACTAAGTTATTCCGCCAAAAGTGGTTTTGAATGGTCGTATCTGTCAAAACTCTTAAAAATTGTGTGTGGTCGATAAAAATTACGACAAAGGCACATAATAAACTTTAATATTACTCATACCTATTCTCTTCTTCTCGAGACCAAAACACTGAGACGACTCTATGTCTGGCGGTCAGCAAGTTTTCGTGCAGAGAGTACAGTTGTTCGAAAACGCGAGACTCTGAAGCAGGTGTGCCATAGCTTCTGGAGCGACACCACATCCGCACCGATTGGCAAATGCATCTAAAAAGCCTCACCTTGACAGATTGTCCTTACAGCGGCCAACCTAAGAGCGCAGCTTGTTCAGAGTGTTCCACATTAGCCAGGTCAAGGTGTACCCCAGCAAGCTCTTTGAGGGTACAGTGAATGTGGCTGCACCCACCACACCGTTACGCTCCAATGAGTGGATCACGTCCCCGCACTCACCACTCGGGACACAAAGAAGTGGCTCAGAGGGCATATTCCAGCGACGCCCGGGCCTGAGGCGTAGACCATCACCATCTCACAGAATTCGAGCAGTGTCTCGCCAGGTCTCCTTCTACGCCGTTATCTGCCACAAGAATTGCGCCAGGTCGAGGTCCTATGCGCTGCCGTGTCCTCCGAGCCACTGTCGCACTGACGGCATAGAAGTAGACCCCATAATGTTGGCCATCAGTTCAGAAGGAGTGGGTTTGTGAAAATAAGAACCAAAATACTCAAGATTTAATCACTTTATATTCGCCATTTTTCATACAAATACAACACTTCACTGGTATTTAATCCTAATATCCAAAATCCTATCCTAACCTAATCCCTCATAATTCATATTCCTATCAATTCCTACCAATCCAATCAATAATCCTACCAATATCCTACCAATCCTACCAAAAATATAAATCTATTAACACTTACTGGTTACAGGTAATCCACATAATAATGCACATAATTCACATAAAGCACTCTATCTATACGTCCGTTCGGTCCGGCGTCTCGTAACAGAATGTCGATAACTGACAACTTGTCTGCCTTTTATACGCTTGGACGTCAGATATCAATTGAGTGACTATTTAATTTAATTTCCTACTCGCACGCCGGATTTCAATTGAGAGACTATTTTATCAGAGAAATAATAAGCTATGCAATGTATTACCAACTTAAAGGTACAAAATGTATTAATGTATATAATAAACGCTAACAATAAGTACAGACCGAAGCACCCATGTCCCGTGAGGACCTAGGTCAGCCATTTCGTCACCACACCGTGAGGGCGCTACATCTACTCTTCTAAGGACGCTACCCTGGGGTAAGACATTTTCCTGTAACCACTATCTGATCTTCCCATAGTGGAGCATCTCACTAAGAACTTTGAGAAATTTTTGGTTACATCTGCCACCTTCTGAAGCAGTTTCCTTATGTTGACTATATCATAAGCTGCGGATAGGTCAACAAAAATGGTCCATGTAATCTGATTCGACTAGAACCCAACCTAGATACGCTGGGTGAGTTTTAAGATTTGACTGCAGCAAGACTTACCAGGTCTGATGTTAAATCGTTTATTACTCATAGTATAAAATGATTTCACATTCATTAATAAATCACTTTTGTATTTACATCTAACGAGTTAATATTACTTTTGACTGATGCTTGTTTGTCAGTTAAAAATACTATTGACCAAGAGCGTCAGTTAAAAGTACTTTTGACCACAAATTTGCAGTCAAAAGTATTAATAACCAGTGTTTTTCAGTCAAAACCACTTTTTACCAACCTGTTCAGTCAAAACTACTTTTGACTGATTTTGCTAGTCAATAGTCCTTTTGACTGGTTAAGAGTTTTGACTGCAACAGCTATACTTTGTTACTTCTTTAGATATACCTGTTTTAAGTCTGAGCTAAGTTTTGTTATTTTCAATTCACATCAAGGAAAACTCAAAATAGGTGAAGTTTGACTTGCCATAGAAATGAAACTAGATGACTTCACCATAAACTTATGTAACATACCTTCAAGTTACTAAATAAAATGAAAATATTCATCTACCTACATTTTCGAAAAAAGCCTTATGGCCAAGCCGCCCATAGAACAGGATCCACCGTGCGTCGTGCTCTGTTCGGTATTCCTGTACATGAACAAAAATTGGCTCAAGGCCATATTTAAGTCACGCTGTTGCGGACGCCGTCAACCGGCTCCATCTAGGTAAGGCGGCAACGGTCGCAGAAGACAGGGAGGACGGCAACGAAACACCGCGAAATCCCCCGAAGGGCACTCCTCTTCCTCTGCAACCATCGCCGACAAATCGACGCAAAATGCGTCCAACAAACACGTCTCTCACCAATCGGACAAATGCCCCGCCATTGGGAGAGACCCACAGGCCAAAAGGCCCTATCTGGGTGTGCCGAAGCACGGCCGTGGAAGGCGCCCGAACGACTAGACGCCAACACTGGCCCCCGGAGCCACGCACAAGTGCGTGCTCCCTACAGGGAATTAGCCGTCGGGTAGTAGCCCCCAAACTACTACCCGCCGTTTCTCGGGGTACGCCGGACCGTCTGCAAGCAGACGACCACGCGTGGAGGCTTCCCTTGTTGTACCTACCCCAAAACGATGACCCCCGCGAGATTCGAACGCATCTTCCTGGGATTACGCCGTTGAGGCGTTCCTAAACCTGCTGAAGTTGAGTTAACTTTAACAACTTCTATCCAGTTCGAGTGCGCGTCGATAATGACGAGATAATAATAATTATTAAATGGACCAAGAAAGTCCAGGTGCAGCCGAGCCCAGGGCTCCGGCGGCCACGGCCACGAGTGCAGCGGCGCCGGGGGCGGCGCCGGGCGCAGCTCCCGGCACGCCGCGCACTCGCTGGCGACTTCTTCTATATCGCAGTCTATGTTTTCCCACCAAACGTAATTACGAGCAATTTGTTTCATTTTAACGATGCCCATCGTGAATTTCTTTCAAGGTGCGTTTCGTATTCGGAACTACAACTCGATAACCCCATATTATGCAACCGCGATCTACGTGTATTTTTTTTTTTTTTTTATATTTTTTCGGTGTTAGTGTAGTTGTAATTAGATGGCCAACCGTACATAATAAAACCATAGATTTTACTTAGCAAGGCGTCTTATCCAGTTTCAGTTTTAATATCATTAAAACTAATAGGGAAGCTTCCTTGCACATAATGTAAATAGCTACCTTCTTCGTCATCACCTCGTAGTTTCTTAGGCGTCGTAACTAGAGGGAGATGGGAAAGAGCATCGGCAAAACAATTTTTGTCCGATTTATCAAATTCCACTGTAAAATCGTACGCTGCCAACTTAACCGCATAACGCTGGAGCCTGCTCGCGGCCGTCACCGGCAATCCTTTATTTTTACCAAATATGTAACTTAAAGGACGGTGATCGCTTCGTAGAACGAAGTGTCTGCCGTAAAGATATTGATGGTGTTTAGTCACTCCGAATACTATGGCGAGTGCCTCCTTATCTATTTGCGAATAGTTGGCTTCGGCCTGGTTGAGCGTGCGCGAGGCGCAGCACACCGGCTGCTCAGCGCCGCGCCCAGCCCGTAGGCGCTGCTGTCCACCGACAGCACCAGCTCGAGGCTGGGGTCGTAGTGCGCGAGAACCGGAGAACTACTTAAAACTTTTTTCATTTTATTAAAAGACGCGTCACACTCTGCCGTCCAATTCCATTCTATATTTTTCTTTAATAACAACACGTAACACAGGTACAGTCAACACGTAAACACGTACTTATAACTGCTCTGTGAAACTATATTACATATTATAACTCGAAGAAAACTTAATATATCACATTGACAATCTATGCTGTGACCGGAATCAGGAACACAATTAAATTCGTCAGTGACAGTGCTTATTATTTCGGATTGTAATTACCAAACTTTATAACTCAGAAGTCAGTGACAGGTGGTTGAGTATAAAGAGTGTAGTACCTACCGTCTACCGAATAATAACAAACGCAACAATCTACCGACCCCTACAGAAGATACATAACCATTTCGCACTCAGTACAATGTGACCGATAGCCCAATAGTTAAGCGCTGCGATCGTCGAGACACTGAAGCGATGAAAGGTCGACGGTTCGAATCTTGTGCGATCCAAGAATTTTTTTTTTTTGTTTATTTATATTTTTGTTTTGTTCTTGGTTCTCGTCAACATCACTATAATTGCCACCCCATCACAACTTTTTTTTTAACTCTTCTTTTCTCCACTGCGCAACAAACTTCTCAATCATGCCCAAAACGCAACCTTCACCTGTTGCTGACCAGCAGCGTTTTGTCAACCCCGATGTCCCACCAGCCTCTCTTGAGGAGAACAAGAAGACCAAGGGAAAGAGACAGAAGAGGAAACTGCCGGCCTCGCCATCGAGCGCATCTGATGCCGCCTCCGAGATCGACGCCGCTTCTGTCACTGGTCTCCGATGTGAGCTTGCGGGCCTCGTTACAGAAATGAGGGAATTTCGTAAGGAGATGGCCCAGCTTCGGCAGTCATTCGAAGTGGTGATGGAGCGGCTGGATGGTGTCGAGCGAAGAGTGACAGCGCTGGAGCGCACTATCACCGGGCTCAAACTAGAGTTAAACGACCGCGATCAGGAGGCGCTCCTCTCGGACCTTGAAATCGGCCAACTTCCCGAGGAGAAGGGAGAGAACATTGTCCACACTGTAGCCGTACTGGCCACGCGACTCGGCGTGACACTGGAGGAACGAGATGTGGTGTTCGCGGACCGAGTGGGCGCTCCCCCCGGCGGTATGGATGGAGGCCGCCAGCGTCGCGTCGTGGTGCGCCTGGCGCGCCGCCGACTACGTGACGAGCTGCTACAAGCCGCGCGAGTCCGTCGAACCGTCACTGGGAGTGACGCCGCAAGAGTCTACCTCAACGGGCGCCTGACACGCCCAAACCGTCTGCTGTTCCATAGAGTCCGCGAAGAGTGTCGCAGACGGCATTGGCGGTACTCATGGACCAAGCGGGGCCGCATCTTCGCCCGTGAGTGTAAATTTCTTCTTATTGGCACAAAGAAGAACATAAGCAATCTGCAGAACAAACCAATAGATGTTCGTCTAAATGGAGAAATCATCGAACGTGTGAATGTAGCCAGAAATTTGGGACTGAACTTTGATTGCCACCTGAAATTTGAAGATCATATTTCAGAGTGTTCTCGCCAGTGCTTCTATAGACTTAAGTTATTATACAAAATACAACCTTATATTGGTGAGCAATTAAGAGTACTTTTATGTGAGTCCCTGGTGCTATCTAAGCTCAACTACTGTGACACAGTGTACGGGCCGTGCCTCCTCGGCAAGACAAGCAAGGTCATACAAAGAGTACAGAACGCCTGTGCACGTTATTGCTTCAACATCCCTCCGCGCACACATGTTACCCCCTACCTAAACGCGTCAAACATAATTAAAATTGACAGGCTCGGTGGCTCATTTGGTAGAGACCTCTGCCCTCTGAGCCAAGGGTCGTGGGTTCAATTCCCGCACAGTGCAAACATTTGTGTTCATGAACATGTATGTTTGTATTGGTCTGGGTGTTTTCTATCTATAATATGTATTTATTTACAAAAAAAAATGTATCTAAGTAAGTTTATCAGTTGTCTAGTACCCATAGTACAAGCTTCGGCTTAGTTTGGGGCTAGGTGGCGCTGTGTGGCCCAGCGTGGCATGTCTTGGGTTATTTAAAATGGAGGCACGTAGGAAGCTTCACCTGGCCACACTTCTCTTTGGCGTCATCAAGACAGGCGTGCCTGGCTACCCAGGAGGTCTTGCACACATGTCTTCACCACTGTGCGGCGCAGGACTATGGCTTTCCGTGGTTCATTCAGATTCGCCGCGTCGCGGTGTTGGAACGACTTGCCTCCCCCTCTGCGTGACCTGGAATTAAGGAATGCATTTAGGAAAAGACCTTCAACCTTACGCCGTTGTTGACGCGCCGTAAGCAACAGGATCTCCTTCACCTTCATAAGATCTTGCACTCTGCTTTTGACTCCCCTAATTTGCTTTCTCTTCTCAACTTTAACGCCAGACTCCTATCTCGTAATCGCAAAAGGACTTTTGTATTACAAATATTTAAAAACAATACGTCGTTTTTCAATCCCATAGTTCGAATGTGTCGGCTTTACAATGACTTACTGCAGGATGATAATAACCGCGAGCTCGATATCTTTGAGCCCAAGCACGTTCGATTCCGCCGCACCGTCAAGCAGATCCTCAACTGCGCTTTCCCGTCTAGGGTAAACTAAAATGTATTGCTCTGTTTTCTTCTTTTTATTGTACGGTAACATCTTATAATTTATCTAATATAGATTGAATACCTACTTGTTTTACGTATATAATATTTTTAATCATGCTGTGTGTACACATTTTTGAGTAAGAATCTAGTTATAAGCATCTTTTCTTTTATGTTGTCAAATATCCGATTGTTACTTGTTGTGTATGCCAAAGTAAATAAATAAAATAAATAAATAAAAGACTCGAAAGAGCATTTACTACGTATGCAAAAATCATTCCACCTACCAGCAAATTCGTCACAACGCGCTATGAGTCGGTCAAGACCCGTTCCCTCGCACCTCGCCGCAGACGACGGCCAAGCCGAGATAGAATCCAGCGATTGTTAGTATCGGCCTCCTCATCATCAACTAAAGACGGTTGCTGTAATAACACGGCATCGCAGCGCAGCGTATAGCCTGCACAATCGCAATTTGTATTTTTGCCAACGCGGCGCCACGTTTTTTTTTTTTTTATATGGACTCTATCACGCGTTTATGTTGACACGTTCTTCTACGTGGACGTGAGTGACAGCTATACGTCACGTCGGTGTCAGATGTGTTTCTTTTTTTTTTTATCATATTGTTTTTTTTTTCTATTTTGCACCTGTGCCCTTGGGCGATTTCGCTGCTTAGCTCTCATCTCCATATACGTATTACACTTTTATTTATTTATTTATACAGCGTGGACCGGAAATGAGCACTAATACTTAAGGGTCGTATAGAGTAGTTGATATACGATCTGGCAGCACTGTGCCCGGAACAAAAGAATTTGTATGTTTTAAGTAATTGGTGATTTTCATTTTTATGCAAAAGTCCCAAACGGCAACCCTAAAAACAGATGTTTAGTCCACTAATAGTGATCAAAGAATACAGAGGCGACACATCTAATTTAATGCTACCTATTTTATCTTCTATATATATATATAAAAGGAGAAACTGACTGACTGACTGACTGACTGACTGACTGACTGACATATCAACGCACAGCCCAAACGGCTAAACGTAGGCACTTGAAATTTGGAAGGGACGTAGCTTAGGTACCGTAGGGGTGCACTAAGAAAGGAATTCCCGAAATTCCCACGGGAACGGGAATTAGCGGGAAAATCCTTTTGTATGAAAAATCTAAACCGCTTAAGTTAGACGCTTGAAATTTGGCATGCAGGTACCTTAGTAAATATAAAGTTTAGTTATGGCTGTATTTTGAGAAATTCCCACGGGAACGGGAGTTAGCGGGAAAAAACTTTTGTATGTATAAATTTAAACACGCGGACGAAGTCGCGGGCAAAAGCTAGTGTAACATAAATGTTTATAATGCATATTCTTATTGTACGTATTATTGTTGTTGTATCTATCTATAGTATCTATTTGTTCGACGTTGCTAACACGATGGCTCCGCCAGAATACCAGCGCTGCTGCGGCGCGGCGCACACCTATACCGCGCCGGGCAGCATTATGCTGAGGCGGAGCCTATTGACCTGCGCATTATATTTCTGACATTATATCTATCTTAACTAATGTAAAAATAGGGCCCAAATCTACTAAATAAAACCACTGAACTATGTAACAAGACAGGGTTTATTGAGGAAGCGAACGAAAAAAAATAATCACACAACGACCCATATGTATTGGCAAAACCGCAACGCTTGCGCGGGTTAAAGTAGGACAGCGCCATCTGTGATTGTGACGTAGAACTAAACATGTAAACTAGTTTGATTATACTACTTTTGTTTCGTAACAACTATTACCGTACGTTTTATGATTTAACAATATTTAATTTAAGATATTAATAGAAACTTATGCGTAATTAATAACAAATTGGACAACTAATATTATAAAGCTGAAGAGTTTGTTTGTTTGTTTGAACGCGCTAATCTCAGGAACTACTGGTCCGATTTGAAAAATTATTTTTGTGTTGAATAGACCATTTATCGAGGAAGGCTTTAGGCTATATAACATCACGCTGCAACTATTAGGAGCGAAGAAATAATGGAAAATGTAAAAAAAAACGGGGAAAAATAACTATTCCACGCGGACGAAGTCGCGAGCACAGCTAGTATTATATAAAGTTCGATTACCACTGACTGACTCACTCACTGATCAGGGGTATTTTTCGGGTAGTTGGGGGGTGATTTTGTTGAAAATGTTTATTTAGGGGTATTTAATTTTAAAAAAAGTCCAAGATGGCGGCGGTTTTTCGTGAAAAAAAAATTTAAAATGTATAGAATGACCGTGGTGCGCATACTGTCTTTGAATTGTCTATGGCAGATGTGAACGTCAAAGTTGGAAAAAAATAAAAAAACAAGATGGCCGCGCCGCCATCTTGGATTGAAAATTTGTTTTGGACTCATGTTTGCGTGGTCGTAGCGTCGCGGTGTTTACAGATGGCGGCAAGATTTTTTTTCATTATTGCCACAGATATAGTCGAGTGTCGACCGGTGACCATAGACTATAGAAAAACAATATGGCGGCGCCGCTGGCGGCCATTTTGTCCCAAGAAAAATTTTTGCGTTTTTCAAATTGATTTTCCATACTGTTGGCAACACTGGATCGATTCGGGTAGTATGGGGCGGTGGTAGGATATTTATCGGTCTATTGGTAGGTTTTTTAATTTCTACTAAATTGATGGTAGTTTTTGGCACAGGACCACAAATAGGGGTGGAAAAATTTTTACGTGTATTCGATTTTCGAGTATGCAGTTTTATGGCAACCCCGGCTGGTATTGGCCTCATGGTAGTTTTGGAGAAAAATTCTGGCAACACTGGTTTTGGCGCACAAAAATGTGTTTTCGCAGTAGTCATTTTCCAAAGTCTCTCTGGGTTCGGGGTATTGATTAAAAAAAAAGTAAAAATTGGCTCTGGTCCGGTATATAGTCACAAACAAATCCGGAATACAGGAAAACTATAGGCATTTTGATAATCAAGATGGCGGCCGCGCTGGAGGCCATTTTGTGAAAAAATTGCGTTTTCAAAAGTTAAAAAATGGATTTTCGGGTATATGGCAACATTTGAGCGGGGTACAATGTACTAGGCCAATGTTAACCCATTAAAATGACATTTGACTATTTTTATGTCCGTCATCTGACAACACTGGGATGGATGGTGGCTCAAACTTTTTTCAAAGGGGTCCCTTCGAGGGGCCCTGGTCGCCCACTTTGTATGACACAAAAAAAAAACTGTGAATGCCATTTGGTGTGAAATATAGTTGTTACTAAGCACTGGGTACCAAAAATTGGAAAAACAAAATGGCGCATACACAGGCGGCCATTTTGTAAAAAAATTAGGTTTTCGAAAATTTCAAAGTGACTTTTGGGGCAGAAGGGTGCGTCTGAGAAATAAAAGTCCGGGGGCTCTTTTGAAGGTCTATTAATTACTTATTTAATGGGGTAAAAATTTATCCCATTTTTAGTGTAATTTCCAAGATTTACCTCGAAACGTAAATTCGCGAAATCTTGAAAACCAAGTATGAGGTCCTGTCAAAAATGGTCCCCAGATTAAGTAGAAGCCCCATAAATCCACCAGGAAGAAAAAAAAGGCAACTCAAAAATTAAGGTGCCCTATACATTTTGTACTAAAGTTGACGCTGTGGTCTAAATGTATGGAAAATCCGTAGCACACTTACTTAATATTTAGTATGCAACGTGACTTCATTCTTATATTTGGGGTAGAACCCTTCTAGAAAAAAAGTGATGGAAGCTTTTCTTCAAGTTTTCAAATTACCTAGGTATATCGTGTAGAAATTTACCCCAGTTTTTGGATATTTTTGACTTTTGAACAAAGGAAATAGGTATTATGTCGATTTACATCACCAAGAAAAGAAAATAAATTAATGTTTCCCTTATTTTTAAAGATCATTATGATTAGGTAGTTACGGTAGCCTTTAGCTTTTGTAACGGAAACGTATTCATATTACCATCCTATGTCGAAATCTTCGAAAACTTATCGAACAGGTTCAAATATTATTGAGCTATTTAGCTTACTCACAATAAAAATTACAACGTGTGAGTCTGTCCCGTAGGTAACAAACGAAATCAATTGGAAACAGGCCACTAGGTCGGTGTACCTACTTTCGATTGAATAAGGGAATTGGTAAAATATTCAGATCGTTTAAAACGTAAAGTTAGGTTAGGTATAGGTACGTAGCAGGGATGTGGCCGTATTCTTCGGCGATGCCCGTGTACTTGCAACTTGCTGCTCATTGACGACGTAGAGGGGTAAGTGGGTACTTATGCTCTCATATTTTGAGAGATGTAAATCCCACATAGGCACCTACTATGCAGACTCTCTCCGGAAGCGGGCATGAAGGTACCTAATGCATTCTCCTCTAGAAAAAAGAAGGTATAGGTACACATGTGTATTAATCAAGTCATGACTTGGCATGCCAAAACGCATCCTTTTTAAATATTAATAAAGATATAATTTTTGTTTGTTAAAGATGACCTGTAATGCTTACCAATTTTTGGTAGAATCAGGACATTCATCTGTCCAAAAACAACTTTACTTACCTACTATGACAGTAGGTACTTTTTTCGATTGCTAATCCTATACCATATTGTGTTGATTTATATAGTGGTATGATAATAATTCCTTAAATTACCTATATTAAATTATGTTAGTTATTAAGACTAATCAAAGATGCTTCATTAAAATATCAAGTAGAATAACATAAATAAAAAAAAGAGATTTCAATATTGACAAATTTATTAGTTATTAAAATTGTATGAAATTATATCATCCAGTTTGTTAAATCGTTGAGCTGTTCGTTTGAAATTGACATATCAGTTGTTATTTAACTCAATTTGATTGTTTTCTCCATCCATTTTTCTTACAGCGTCATCATTGCTTTATTAATTTTCTTCCCAGTAATTTATGTAATATCTATTGGATATGTCTCAGTCATCTGGTTGAATCTCCTATTCAATTGAATCGCTAGCGCGTTCATTGAATGACGACATTCAATTGAATGACTAGACCGAACGTTGACTAAACACGCGTCACTTAACGTCCAACTAAGTAGCGGATTGAAACATAGCCCTTTGAAAAGAGCGGACGTAAAAGCAGTCAAGTGATTGTAATTTAGTTCATTTTTTTCCCGCGCGGCGTTAGTAGTCACTAAAACAAATATGGCGTCGAACATGATCACCTGAATGTTGATATTTTTTTGATTAGATTTACTTTAAACTGACTTATACGTAATAAAATAGTGTGACAGCATAGATTTACCTATTAATACGCCGTCTCCGGCTACTTTTAAAGAAAAATTAAAAACTAAACATTAAACAGTCGGCTTTTACCCATTCAACGACTATGCTAAAATGACGTTCACTCAAGACGTTGAACGTTTCATTCAATAACTTGACGAGTTGACCTTTAGGCATTCAATTAAATGTCGTCATTCAATGAACGCGCTAGTCATTCAATTGAATAGCTGATTCAACCAGATGACTGCGACAGATATAAACTTGTAGGTAACTGAAACAAAAATATCATGTAGATGAAGTTATTTCAGTAATATCACTATATAATGTGAATTGATGTGATGTGACTGGCTCGGTGGCTCAATTGGTAGTGACCCCTGCCTTCCGAACCAAGGGTTGTGGGTTTGATTCCCATCCGGGACAAACATTCATGTGATGAACACTTGTGTTTGTCCCATGTCTGGGTGTTAATATTTGTAATTAAGTATTTATTTGTGGTACATTTGTTATTCTGATACCCATAACACAAGTGCTTAAGCTACTTAATTTGCGATTAGAGCAATGTATGTGATGTTGTCTGATATTTATTTATAATGAAAATTCAAACAAAGATCATAAATACTTTTATTGTGTAGGATAATTTAGACTGAATATGTAGATAGATAGATATACTTTATTGCACACCATACAATCAACTTAAAACTAGTAAAATGGACATTAGTTGTACAATTAGGCGGCCTTATCGCTCCAAGCGATCTCTTCCAGGCAACCTTAGGGTAGAGGATAAATTAAACAGACAGGGTGAGGTGAGCTATAGACTGACAGAGATTGTTGATAGTAAAACATAAATATTAAATACATGAGTACTAAATAAAATACAAATGTAATAAATACATGAGTATACATGTACATAATAACAAAAAAAAATGATGATAGATTTCCACTTTATTTATAGTTATTAGTGATGTAACGAATGTCAAATTTTTGACATTCGCGGATGCGAATGCGAATGCGAATATCTGCTGCCAACATTCGCGAATGCGAAAGCGAATGCGAATATTCAGTTTTTTTTTAAATTTGGCGCCATTTGTCTATTACTTGGTGACCTTGGTGGCAGTCCCGTTCGAACGAAGTGCGTTCCGTTTGTTTTTTATTCTGAGAATAGCCGAGTTGATACGAACGCATCCGACTGAAGTGTCATTCCGCTCACGCCGGTGTTTTCGTAAACAAAACAAGTGAATTTTGAGGTTAGAGTGTGAATAGTAATTAATTATTAACATGAGTAAATCACATCCTAGTGAAATATGGACTTATTTTACATATTGTGATGCTGAACGAGCTAAATGCAAGCTGTGCAATAAGGAGTATTCAAGAAAAGGAAGGACTACAACTGCAATGAGAAATCATTTAAAGGCAATGCATAAAACCGAGTTTTCCGAATTAGAAAAATGTGAAAAACGAAAACACGATGCATCTAAAACCCTGGAACTGGCATCATCTTCTCATCAAAGTACTAAATCTGACATGAAACAGATATCGCTTCAAGAATGTGTCGATAAAACGAAACAGTGGGATATTAAATCATTGAAGTCATTGGCAGTTGATAATTTTATAAGTGAAATGGTAGCGTTGGAAGACCTGCCATTTAGTTTCGTGGACAGTGTTGGATTTGCAAGACTTATGAAGCATTTGTGTCCATCCTATGATTTAAAGTAAAGTAAAAAACATAAGAAATGAATGGATTTTGTTTTATTAACCAACTATTAACCTTCAAATTTTTTTTATATTCGCAAAACATTCGCGGTAATTTTGCGAATGCGAATGCGAATGCGAATATGTAAAAATATGCGAATATCCGCGAATGCGAATGCGAATGCGAATATTCGTTACATCACTAATAGTTATGCAACATTGATGAACAATGATTATTAGTAGAACCTATTTAGAAAGTAGGCAGTACCTACCATATTGTTTATTTATGAATATAATCTTCTTCTTCTTTTCGAGTCAATGGTACTCTGTCTCAAATAGAACCAGCCCAAAACCTCGCAACTCGGATACCACTGTTGGTATGAATATAATTATTATTATTACATGAATTCACCATATAAGTTTCACACCCACTTCTGTGAACTTTTTTTAGAATACATGACATTCATTTAAGTGCCCATTGAAATGAGTCCCAATGGATAATAAATAATAATTATCTCTATTCATAAACTTTTCATCTAAATAGTTTCTGATTCTGATAGCAGAATGATAAGATACAGATTTATTACATTTGCATGAATGATGGTGCAATTGCAAAAAGGAACAGACACAATTTACAAACGTGTACCCATCGAAATCGAAATGATAATACACTTGTAGAAGGATGAAGTTATGCCTACCTAACTAAGAATAAGATATGATTATAGAGAACACACACTTATGATTATTAATTAACACTACACTCTGACCCACTTATTTGTTCGTACACAAATAAGATTTTCTGTTTGTTTGTTTACAATTTTATGAAATCCGTCAATCAACAAGTTGATTCAAAACCATAGAAGTATTAAGTACTACGTACAAAAGGAATGCGCTCTATCTATGCATCTTGCAGCTAAAATAAAGAAAATGAAACCTTATGTTAAGGTCGTAAGAGTCTTCTTGCGCGCATCAAGACTCTTACGACCTTGTTGCTGACAACTTCACATGACATCGCCGACTTTGACGTCGGCGGCGGGGATTTTTAATTTGTTATATTTTTCTTAAAGTGTAATTAAAATGGGGAGAATTTGTGTCGGGGGGCTTGTGAAAGCGAGTATTATCCGGATTGTAGTTTGTCTTATAATGTGGGGACCGGGACGTCTAAATGAAAGATGTGTTGTCCGATGGAAGTCTGGTTTATTACTACTCGTTAATACTAATTATAATGTCTTATGTGTAATCGGATAGGGTTAGGCGTGTCATACACTACACCTCCCTTCCTTTTTTGAAAAAAAAAAAAATACAAAATGGAAAAATTAATACATGTTAATAATTATAAGACGTATTTTTTTTTTACTTGAAATACGTACAGTAATTAAAGAAAATTAAATATTAAACTAAAGTTAGCAATTTAAAGAACTCCAATAGAATTTACTTCGGATAAAATACAATTCAAAATTAACACGATTAAAAAAAAAATTATAAAATTATTACAATATTTTTATTTAGCGAACTTTTTGTCACTTTTTTTTACTACAAATTGTATGAAAGTTTCATTAAAAACACCATATATTTCTAATTTTCCACACGTTTACATTATTTTATTGTTTTATAGCTCTCACATTTATTTATTTATTATTCAAATTACACAAAGAGTCCATTTCTATCATAATCATTCTTTTATTCACAACTTTATTTGCTCATTATCTATCATAACTCAATTTCATAACAAACATTCTTCAATATTCTTCATATTGTAGTGGTACATTTTTTTTTTTACCTTGGTACATTTTCCTTTTACTAGGCCTACAAGTCCTATTCTTTTTATTGGTACATGACTCTATACTAGTCGACTTCACTTCATGTTTATTATAACATCTTTATTCACTCATTTCTAGGGTGACAAATAACCCTTTTTTAATTAGAAGATCATGTTTTAAGTCTACTGGACTCCAACTTATCTCACGGAGGAAAGCTCGTTCACACCATGATCGAATGGAAGGATCTGACACTTCTTTGTACCATAAACCTTTGTTAGGCCTCTTTTCCATTACACGGTTTCTCGCCGTGAAAATCTACGGTTAATTCGCCGCGTGTAGGCACGGTCGTCAGTGTGGTATGGATCACTATACGAGCTTGTCGACATGCACGGTGGCGCCAAGGCACGGCGCCGCGGCCGAGTGCGCCGTGACTGCCCCTCGGCGCGAAATCACGCCGCGTCTACGCACGGCGTGATTTTCACCAGTGTTGTATGGCAGTCTATCGGGGTGTGTCGACGGTGCCGGACGTACGCACGGATTCGTGACCGCTTATATACGCTGTTTCGCGATTTTATTATAAAATGAACATAAATCAAGAATACAACCAATGTCTCGCGCGGTGATTTTGCCGTATCATGTACAAGCTAGCACGTTTTTTCAACCGTACGGTTTACACACCGTACGTTTGAACAACCGTGTAATGGAAAAGAGCCCTTAGAGTACCTATCTCCAACGGGTTGCGGCGATGAAGCTCATTCACGTCGCATTGCCCTGAAGGACCTCTATTTGTACCTTAATTGTGTACCACATACATAAGCTTATTTCCTTTTAACTAACCTACACCTATACACATCAGATAAAATCTGTTCGGGTTCAGGTAACATTCATAATGATATATTTGACTCACAAAATTTTATAACACAGTTTTGGGTGATCAATCCAAATACCTAGTTTCCATTTATTTTATCAGCCAAATTATTCGCATATCTAAGTCAACATTCAATTCCTTTTAAAATCACACCCATTATTCCTTCAACACTTGAACAAATTTTCGAATAATTCCTTCATATTTACTTACTTTTTATATCTATGTACTTACATATCCATACTAAATTATTTTGTTTCCTACATTATTCAAAACATAATATCATAAAAAAATTAAAACATTGAATCTCCTACTTTGGTTGCATAAAAACATTGTAGCTAACTGATTAATTAATCTTGTAGGTACTGACAACATTCCGTATTGGACACCGTTTCGCGTTACGAACAAAGTTCGATGCCTTTTTTGGCATAAAATTCGAAACAAAGACGCGACCTAGTTTATCATTCCGATACTGAAATGTGATCTCTGAATTACACTTATAGAATGGAATGTTCGATTATTCTAATACAATCGCTGAGATTCTATTAATAAGCCAATTAACAATTAATTTACCTCTAAAATTATTCAAGTAAACATATAAACATGATTTCACAAACATAATTATCACAAGGTCATTTAAAATGTATGTAAGGATTTTTTGCAACTAAAAACAAGTAATTATTCCTGCCTTTTTCTGTTATCTACTAAAGTAATAATTAGTAAAATAGTACAATAAAATTTTAACACAATTCTGAAATTCTATATGCAATTTTTGTTTTTGACACAATATTCATCAGTTATCTTGTTTCTTACAATATAAAAAAATCATCAAAATATTAAAACATTATTAAGCAAATGAATTTTTGACACTACACACACAGATTACGTATAGATAATGCAGTTGACGCCAAATAGATATCTAGGTCATGTTTTTTTTTGTATTGAATTTCTTAAACAGTGTACTAAAGATTAGTTAATACATTTTTTTTTTAAATTTTTACCTATTATTAATTATTTTTTTTTTTTTACTTAACTAAAACAGTACTTCCATCATTCCCTATCATCACATCACTTACGAAGCACTACACTTTTTGTGTCAAATCACTTATGACTTCCATCTCCAGTGGCTGTGACTGGTCACCTGGCCTGGCTGGCCAGCAGCGGCATCCATCTCGGACACGAACAACTCCCGGCTCCCTGCAAACTCGCTCAATTTTCGACACGTTCATCGTAGCGCTCAGTTAACCAGATGTTAGCAATCTCCAATTTCCATTTCCCAGCAGATTCACAGGCACATTATAGCTTCTTGCACCATATTTTTATAACTCCATGACGTAATACATTTTCATTAGTCCAATACTTTTACAGCACTTTGTTTAGTATTTATAATTGTCCTTATTAAAATTCACTTTTCACTATTTAGCGAAAAAAAAATCAGTCTCTTAATTGAATGCACAGCACTGCCCATAAGGCAGCCCTGGCAGGGTCGCCATATAATGTGGGGACCGGGACGTCTAAATGAAAGATGTGTTGTCCGATGGAAGTCTGGTTTATTACTACTCGTTAATACTAATTATAATGTCTTATGTGTAATCGGATAGGGTTAGGCGTGTCATACACTACAGTCTTTTCACAAGTAATACTTTTAAACATAATTTGTTAGTGAAGAATTAGGGTGACCATGCATGACTATCCAATCATAAAGTCCGTTGTTCTTTTGTATAGGAAAACTAAAGCATGTTTCCCGAATCGTCTTCGAAGTTCTAAAATACACGTAAAAACTATTTATAACATTATCAAATCAATCATTAAAAAACGTAGGTACACAAAATTAAAACTACCATGTACCTATGTTGTCCAAGAATTTTATAGCAAACAACATAGGTACATTGTTAGATCCACCACATCCTTCTCAATCTATATTTGAAGATCCACGTGATATTCAATTGGTAAAGGCATTAACCAATTCATATTTAAATTTTCGCCATATTGAAGTCGGTTTCTTTGTGTGTCTTAAAAAGTGGTGTTATTTAATTATTTTTTAAAAAAAATTAAACCGACTTCGAAAAAAACACAAACGACCAAAACTAAAAAGCGATAAATAACGTAAGTAATTCCATCCTTAATACATAATTACTTAAATATTACAATTATCACTTAATTTTGAAGTCGGTGCCAGCCTCTCGGTACCTAACGTAGACTGTTGTTGTATGACGCGCGCGGCCGGCAAACACGACAATATATTTATTTGTTTGGCACCGACTTCAAAAATAAGTGATAATTGTAATATTTAAGTAATTATGTATTAAGGATGGAATTACTTACGTTATTTATCGCTTTTTAGTTTTGGTCGTTTGTGTTTTTTTCGAAGTCGGTTTAATTTTTTTTAAAAAATAATTTTATTTCTCTATTTTTAGTTGCGTTAATGTGCTGTGAACTTGAATAAAGGCTAATTAATGTCCTTAAGAGTTTTACTTAGGAATGAAAAATTTTGCTTTAAGTCAAGTGAAGACTTTGCAATCTAGAATCAAGCAAATCACTTGTCCAAATCACCTGCCCTATTAGCCCTGCATAAGTACATACTACTACCTAGTTTAACCCATTACCGCCCACCGTACACAAGCAGGTACACCAATAAAAATCGCGATAGTTTTTGTAATTGGCAACAAATCGATAAAAAACTACTTTGACGGTAAAGACATAAGTACAGGTAAATAATTTAGATAAAATTTAACAAGTTGATATTTCTAATTTGTGAGGGTAAGTGGCTATTTATTCAGGGTTGAATTGAGAGCGCGAACTGGTAGGTAATTTAGTTATTATTTTTAGGTTAATAATGATCATACATAAAAAAACTTTTCTAAAACAATAGTTGATATACTATTTTATCTAATAAGTAACCAAAACCCAATGTAAAGTATTAAATTTACAAAAAAAAATATGTTTTTCTTCTACTGTACCTGAGCAGGTACAATGGGCAGATGTATATTATTATTTCAGGAATAAGTATTTCATCAAAATGACCCGCAGACTAAGCTTTTCAGTACAAAAACATTATATTCAAGGCTTTTCTGAAAAAATTAAATCTACCAGATGCCACCCCACATAGGCAGCAGCCGTCCAGTAGGTTCAAACGTAACGTAATTTGTGCATTTTGTCATTGCACTGACATTTACATGGCAACTGACCAATCACACGATAGCCGGACCGCAAGGCTACATGACACTATCTATCGGATATTTCATTTTGAAACACCCTCATTAGAAGAGGCAGTTAATTATGTCATTGCTGCAGAAGATAATGATATTGATTACGACTTTTTAATTGTGCCACTAGAATCTGACGCAATAATTGACGAAGAGGAGGGTTCCAAAGATGATCTTGTGACACAGGCACTGCTGAGGGATGTTTCAGGGACTGTATAAGAAGTACAATGTGGAAGAGAACTCTCGGACGGTGATAGCAGTGATAATGAGCCGTTATCGACATATACGTCGACTTCCCCGATAAAAACCCCTTCGAATGTCTGGCTACAGTCACAGATAACCCTGTTTGGCAAAAAACCTTACCAATTAACTCTATGACGCATAATATAAATTATGCCATTGAAGTATGGTTGAATAAATCTGTATACCGATATAAAAGGATGCATGCTAATGATGCTGTTCGAGTAGCTTTTCGACAAGCAAACTTGCGATTTGATAGTCGAACAGAATCTTTTGTATGCAGGTCAAAATAATAGGCAAGATATGGCAGTTTCGGATGTTTAGCGTTTGCATACTATTTCTTGAAAGAAAAAAGATTCTGCATTTATGGACCAGTTGTCATACGAAGCATCGCTCGGGCTTAGTGTCGAACAAAACCTTCAGGAAACCGTTCTTCATCGAGCTAGAAAGTGGATATTGATCGTTAAAATATTGGCCATGGCCCGAAAGGACCACAAATTCACTAAGATGACGTCATATGCCCCAATAATGTGCGTTGGAGTTGTCAAAAATACTCAAAAGCCCTTAGTGTGGTAAAACCAAGTTTCGGCATATTTCACACTTGATCTGCCCATTGTACACGCTTGGGTACACCCCTCTAACTTGCTGAAAAAAACTTTTTTCAGATTTTTTTAAATCGTATCTTTCTTATTTGATGTCTTTTATTACATAAATAAAGCAAAAACTTTAAAAATATTCTTAGTTTTATTTTGGGCGTTAATGGGTTAATATCGACCAATGTCAGTACTGTCCCCTAACTCCTAACCGTTAAGGAGTTCTGTGGCTTCATCATCAGCACCAGATGTTGACGCCCGGAAGCATATACCTGAGTGAAATATAATTACGTAACAAAAACACCATATGAGCATACAATTTTCGGTTGTTGCCCTCAATTTCTCCAGGATCCCATCATCAGATCCTGACTTGGTGAAAATGGGACCACCTCGGAAGTGTCCTCTGTCGAACTGTCGAAAAATTTTTGAAATCCATCCATAATTGACGGAAATATCGGTGAACAAACATAAAAAAAAAAAAATATTATACATACAGACGAATTGAGAACCTCCTCCTTTTTCGAAGTCGGTTAAAAAACGATTACGAATAAAAAATATTTTGGCTTTCAATGTTGGCTGCTTTTTTTGTACGTATGTATTGTCATTGTCCTTAAATCATATTTTAATACCCTATTCAGAGAGAGACAAAAGGGACATGCTTTGAGCTTTCGTTCGGCTTCGATTTTCCGACAACAGCTCGTTCCTTATATATTACTTCCATGTTCAAAACGAACTTGACTGACAGTACTGACACTCCTCACCTGTCAAGTCAATAGTAATAATAGCAATGGATTCCGGCTTAACGGCAATAACCAAAATTACTCTCTCGACAGACGCTTTTTATTGGAAGCAGCAGGGCTTGGTAACGTTACCAATTTAACATTATAAGTAGCGGTAAGTAACGTTATTTCATAATATTACTTTTTTTACCGGTAATATAATTACCGGTAAGTCGGTAGAGATACTAAATTTTAACGGTAAGTTATAACGGTAATTTTTACCGGAAATCAAACTTAACGTTAAGTTTCAGGTATCGATACTGTAATATAACGTTAAAAGTATCGATACCTGCTTTATTTACCGGTAAAAGTAACGATACTTATTACGCTACTTCGCTGCGTTGGCCGGTCCGCACGGTTACCTATAGCAGAGCGGCAACTTCGCGACACGAGACGCATGAGACCATGTAGGGTAGGAGCGATAGAGAGAGAGAATGAATTTAATCAAAATTAAGTAAGTAACGTTTAAACCTTTACCGATACCATCATGAAGGTAGCGCTAATTTATAACGTTATACATTACCGCTACTTTAGGGATCGATACTTTTTAAGTAGCGATACCTCAGCCAAGCAGAAGTAACGTTACCATATTTTTACCGGTTTTCTAAGCCCTGATTGGAAGAATTAGAAGAAATAATGTAATTAAGTATTTACCGGAAAAAGTTCTTTTCGTAATTGTTAAACAGAGTTTATTTCCATTTACAAAGAGCCATATTTTTTAAATTTGAATGAGATAACGGTCAGATTCGTTAAGCCAATACGTTAAAAAAACAAAGCAGGACAACATAATATTATATTTGTGATTTTTTATTATTAATATAAGTACATCAATAATTCAAAATAGTTCATTTTAATATTAATGAAAGTTATTTCGTATTCTAAACTGTCTTAATTTTGAATTTCAAAATGATAATAATTTGAGTGCAGATTTATAAAAACCGGCCAAGTGCGAGTCGGACTCTCGCACGTAGGGTTCCGTACCACTATACAGCTAAATAAATGTTTTTCCTTACGTTTTATTATATTGGAGTTAATTAAATGAAAAAAATTAGGTAATTTGATTTATGACGTTTAAAAAAAAACTACTCGCTAGATATGATTCAAACCAAATTTCGTTAGTAGTTTTCATAGTGATACACATGATATATTTTTTTCAGTTTTATCATGCCTATATTTTAGAAGTTACGGGGGGGGGGGACACTCATTTTACGACTTTGGAAGAGTCTCTCGCGTAAACTATTCAGTTTAGAAAAAAATGGTGTAAGTAACCTCAATATTATTTTCAAATACCTATCCATAGATACCCCACACGTATAGGTTCGATGAAAAATTTTTTTTTCAGTTTCAGTTCTATGTTTTTTTTTTTTTTTTATGACATAGGTGGCAAACGGGCCTGAAGGTCACCTGATGGTAAGTGATCACTTCAGCCCATAGACACCGCAACACCAGGGGAGTCACAGGTGCGTTGCCGGCCCTTGAGAAATCTGTAGGCACGCTTCTTGAAGGTCCCTAGGTCGTATCCATTCGGGAAAATTGCAGCCGGAAGCTGATTCCAAAGAGCAGCTGCACGAGGCAGAAAATTGCGCGCAAAACGCACTGTGGAAGACTTCCATCTGTCAAGATGGTAAGGATGAAATCTTGAATTGGTGCGAGATGTGCGATGATGTATGGGGAACCCCAAAAATTTTGGATTTTTTTCTGATTTTATTTTAAAACTAGCTGTGCCAGCGACTTCGTCCGCGTGAAATAGTTTCTTGGGTAGTGATTTTAATGACCCCCAGTGCTTGGCAGCTGGCAGCGGCGCGGCGCAGATCTCGGCGCGCTTTATATACCCGCGCAAACGTACAGCAGGCTCGACGTGATTAGTTAAATCGGCGTAACTTTTTTATTTATGGACCGATTAACATGAAACAAACAATAAATGTTAAGGGAAGCTTCCAGCAATATATTAGTGAAAACCGCATCTTAATCGGATACGCGGTTTCTGAGATTAGCGTGCACAAACATACAGACAAACAGACAAACCGACAAACAGACAAAAATTCCAAAAATCATTGTTTTGGGTACTATTGCATTAATAAAGGCCTCCCATAATATTTTTTCACATATATCTTCCATGTACAGACAGCGATTCGTTACATTTTTATTATATGTATAGATATAGATAGAAGAAGAAGAAGATAGAAGAAGATCTTAATGCGGTTCACAGAATACATCTACGTACCAAATTTCAATAATGTAGCTCTTATAGTTTCGGAATAAACTGGCTGTGACATACGGACAGACAGACAGACATGACGAATCTATAAGGGTCCCGTTTTTGCCATTTTGGCTACGGAACCCTAAAAACCAAGGCTAAAAACCATCAAAGCATTGAAAAAAAAACTAAGAGACGCTATGCTAGGGATGCATCCTATTTAATCCGATATGAATTTAGCTATTTTATAGTCAAAACTAGCAGTGCCCGCGACTTCGTCCGCGTGAAATAGAGTTTCATCCCTTATTTGATCCCCTTGGGGGTAGAATTGATCAAAATCCTTTCTTAGCGGATGCCTACGTCATAACATCTACCTGCATGCTAAATTTCAGCCCGATCCGTCCAGTGGTTTGGGCTGTGCGTTGATAGATCACTATGTCAGTCAGTCAGTCAGTCAGTCAGTCACCTTTGAATTATATATGTTGCAGTCAAAACTCTTAACCAGTCAAAAGTACTATTGACTAGCAAAATCAGTCAAAAGTACTTTTGTCTGAACTGGTTGGTCAAAAGTGGTTTTGACTGAAAAATATTGGTTATTAATACTTTTGACTGCAAATTTGCGGTCAAAAGTACTTTTAACTGACGCTCTTGGTCAATAGTATTTTTAGGCTTTTTAGACTCATTTGCTAATCGGTGCGGATGGTGGTATCGCTCCCGAAGCTATGGCACACCTGCTTCAGAGTCTCGCGTGTCCGAACACCTGTCTGCACGAAAACGTTTTGACTGATATAAACAGTCAAAACCACTTTTGACGGAATAACTTAGTCAAAAGTACTTTTAACCAGCTCCATTGGGCAAAAGTACTTTTAACTGTTATTTTAGTTAAAAGTATTATTGACCAAAGCATATGGTCAAAAGTACTTTTGACTGATTTTGCTAGTCAATAGTACTTTTGACTGGTTAAGGGTTCTGACTGCAACATATATACATATTTAGAAGATGAATCGATATTATTTTTACATACTTTTTTTCATTGATTGAGTTCATTATTAGGAATTAAGGAAGGAAATAAGAAATATTTATTACTATTGGACATCACAACACAGCAATAACAAATAGACACAATATACAACACACAAAAAAGGAGAAGAAAAAAAAACAAATAGAAACATACATTACGACTTACAACTTTCACATGAAAAACAAATATAAGAAAAATAAAATAAAAAAAATAAAAAAAGACATAAACAAAACAATGTAAAAAGAAAGACCGGACGCAGGGTTGTGACGCCCAATGCAAAAGGGCCTCACTCAGCATTGAACCGTGGCCCGCGCCAGCGAACCACGGCGCTGGTTTTCGGTGAGCCCTGCCGAGTGAGACCCACGGACGTGTGTCGCTCCTAAAATAATTTTGCTAATAAAAATACTTACTATATATATGTAACTAGCTTTTGCCCGCGACTTCGTCCGCGTGTTTAAATTTATACATACAAAAGTTTTTTCCCGCTAACTCCCGTTCCCGTGGGAATTTCTCAAAATACAGCCATAACTAAACTTTATATTTACTAAGGTACCTGCATGCCAAATTTCAAGCGTCTAACTTAAGCGGTTTAGATTTTTCATACAAAAGGATTTTCCCGCTAATTCCCGTTCCCGTGGGAATTTCGGGAATTCCTTTCTTAGTGCACCCCTACGGTACCTAAGCTACGTCCCTTCCAAATTTCAAGTGCCTACGTTTAGCCGTTTGGGCTATGCGTTGATATGTCAGTCAGTCAGTCAGTCAGTCAGTCAGTCAGTTTCTCCTTTTATATATATAGATATAGATTATAAATAAATAAAATGTTACACATAAGCTTGCAGATATTTACATAAATACTAGTAATAATCTAATTAGATATAAATACTTACATACATACTATATTTGCATAAACAAGCTTACATAACATGCTCACTTGTAGGCACATAAAATATCAGCGCGCACCCCGCCCGACCACACAATACAACAGCTACACCTATACGTGTAAGAACCGATCGTAAGCAACAGATATCAAACACTATGAAATAGCAACGAGATTCAGTACGCCCCGGCCCCGCGACCAGGTGCCACTTACTTCGGCCTCTGTGTCCGCATGCACAGCGGTGCTAAAATTTATAATCAAAATACCATTACTTACTATTATTATTAAAATTAAATATGTCTGATAAATAAATATTAAATTTGTGAATGTCATGTACTGTATAATGTCCTATTGCAACCAGGTAAGTCATCGAATTTAGTATAAAATAACCATTTACATTATTTAGTACTAGCTGTGCTCGCGACTTCGTCCGCGTGGAATAGTTATTTTTTCCCTGTTTTTTTTTACATTTTCCATTATTTCTTCGCTCCTAATAGCTGCAGCGTGATGTTATATAGCCTAAAGCCTTTCTCGATAAATGGTCTATTCAACACAAAAAGAATTTTTCAATTCGGACCAGTAGTTCCTGAGATTAGCGCGTTCAAACAAACAAACAAACAAACTCTTCAGCTTTATAATATTAGTTAAGATTCAAATTATTAAATTTCTTTTATATGTAATATAATACCTACATATACGAAATTCCTATTCCTACAGGTACAACAGCTCATTGCAATGGCCTCAAAACGTCGGGACCACTACAAATGTCGCTAAATAGGAATACATCCGATCCATTATGGAACCAGCCAAACGCAGTACCTATATCATGCGACCCCGGCAGACGGGCAGACGACTCCACCAAGTCTGCGTCTTTGGACCCAAGAGGTATTATATATATGTTACTGTAAAAGCTCGAACTATGGTAAATCTTAAGATTTAAGTGTAAGTCTTAGGATTTACCGACATGAGTTGGTAAATGTAAGTATTTCTGAAAATACGACGATATTTTCGAGCTTTTACCATTCGAATTCACTAAATGCTAGGTTTTACCACTGTCAGCTGGCAGATGTTGGTTTTAAGAATAAAACAATGAGTAAGTTGTTAGAAAGCCTATTACCGCACCACTTTATAGATTTCTGGCTCGCCCAATGGTTGACTGGTAGAGAATGCCACACGGCATTAAGTCCGCCATTTGTACTTTCCTTGTGCAATAAAGATTAAATAAATAAATAAATAATTCTTAATAATTATTATTTACTTTCTTAATAGTATTATAGAGGTATCTTTGGCTGGTTTGGTGGCTTACTTGGTAGTGACTCCTGCCTTCTGAACTAAGGGCCGTGGGTTCGATTCCCACTAGTACGGAGTGCTACTCGTACTAGTTGGTAAAACTCATTGTCCTTTACATCTATCACAACTGCAATAATGCTTCCGTTTCAACATATACCATGTCATTAATGTAAATCCTAAGATTTACCAACTGAATGATGGTAAAAGTTCGAAACGCAAACATTTTTGTACATTTACCATTGGGAATTGGTAGATCTTAGGATTTACTGGAAGATCTTAAGATTTACTGCAGTTCGAGCTTTTACAGTAACATATACACATTATACATAATGTTTTATGGACCAGCAATTTGCACACCTAACAAAATATTTTTAAGTTTTTTTCTAAAATTCCCTACGGTTTCCAGAGCGCGCACCGGCGGTGGAAGATCGTTCCAGCACTTGGACGCTGCGAACCTGAAGCTCCCTCGGAATGCGACCGTGCGGTGCGGCGGCAGGACCAGAGCGCGCTTGGACCAGCGGGTTCTGGAATGGATATCCCGCGCCCAAGCCAGCTTCTTCAGCAGGTAAGCAGACTTCTCATACTTTACAGTACCGAACAGCATTGTCGCGAAATGGAGGCTTCTTCGCGTTGCCATTTTCAATATATTTGCGTCATTTATGTAAGGCGTTACGTGAGTTCTTGGGGGTATGTCGAAGCAAAACCTTGCAATGCACACGCATTCTGTACCCTCTGGATTAGTTTTTTCGTGCGCGACAATAAGCGGGGGCCATATACTACGTCCATGTAATTAAATTTAGATAAAATCAATGAGTCACATATTTTAATTCTGTTTCCAACGTCCAAGTAATTTCTTATTTGGTATAGAATTTTTAGGCGATAATAACAGTTACTTACAACACTACATATATACTTTTCAAATCGAAGATTTTCGTCCATAAGTAATCCTAAATTTCTGGCTTCTGACACTCTTTCTACTTTATCCCCTCGTATCACTACATCCCCCCCTTTATCACGCATTTTCTGGGTTTGGTGTTTCGATCCTAACAGTAGGTACTTTGATTTCTTGCCATTAAGGACCAAACAGTTTGACTCTGCCCATTGCGCTATCCGATCTAAGTCCTCATTCATATATTTAAAGGCAGGCAGGAAATAGGAGGTTTCTTTAATGCAACAAAATAAATCGATTGCACGCGAAACTTATGAAAATAAAAAGCGAATGGTTGGTTTATAATTATTAACGAAATTATTGAACATTAAATTAATAAACAATATTTGACATTGTATTTATTTATTAGGATCTCCAACAATAAATGCACATATTATTTTATTTATGGTACGTCTATTCAAATAAGGTGCAATCACTCGTGTTCTTATAATTGCATCACAGGAGATTACAACTTGCTTTAGATAGTTAAATTAAGAGATTAACATTATACCTATTTTCCTTAGAGCGAATATAATTCTTGAAATTAAATTAATATTATACATAGTAAAATAATTTTAAATTGATTTTTAATCTCATTATTGTATTTATAATTTAAAAAATACAGATCGATCAATTAAATCGATAAATGAATAAATCTATTCGCCATCCCTATGTAACGGCTTTTCGACGCGCCCTTTTTGTGTTCGCCCAATCGCTCGTTCATTCCGCACCTTGCTTCGATCAAGGTATGTAAGAGTAGTGTAAAATTGGGGTTTCTGGATCAAAGGAGATCCAGAAACGCCCAATTTTACACCTGATAATCTATTCAGTTCAGTTTTTATTTTCTCGAGGACCACCTTATTATTCTTTCCAATGTAGTGTAAACCACTATTCGGTGTAAGTAGTAAGTTTAACAAAAATATTTTACTGGTTCATCAGACAGCGTCATGTCAACTTATCAGCTGATAAAATTCTCAACTGATAACAACCCGTTTGAGACATTTTGTCACTATAAATCTGATTAATCAGATCTTAAGATCACCGGTTGAGATAGATACATAGTTCATTCATTTAAAACATTATTAGTGAGCGTCAACTTAACAGAATCTGTTAAATATTCGTATGTGTGTGTGTGATAATGACTTGCATGACACATTTTATAAGAAAAAAATGTGATAAGATCATCGGATGAAATCGGTGGTTAGAAAAAATTATCAAAAGTCAAAAGTCAAAATAATCTTTATTTGTATAGGTTTTTATGAAAAACACTTACAAATCGTCGAAGCTACCACCGGTTCGGAAAGCAGCGTTCTACCGAGAAGATACCGGCAAGAAACTCGTGTAGTTGCTCTTTTCAAAATGGTGTTTACAATATTATTATCACATTCATACTTTTAACTACGACCACGTCATACAGTTTGGGGCCTTACAAAATTAATTATAAATTAAATTAAAAAAAAAAATTAACCTTAACATATTCTATATAGGGCAATCAGGAGTAGACCAGTCTCCAAGGCAGCACCTGTTCACAAGTATGACGTGTGTACCAGCCATCGCTTCATTCAACCATATTTGAGGGAATGTAACGACCCGCCACACAGCGCCACCACCCCAGAAACATTTTAGTGAGCATGACTAGTCCAGTTACCCCAATATAAAATATTTGGCAAAATCATAAAACTAATAAATGAATAAATTAACTGAAGGACGTAGCTCACATAGAATAGAAGTTACATATGACTCTATATAAACAACCAATGAAATGGTTATAATTTTATTATGATAAAGTGCAGGCGAGCAGCATCCGCTTATTTGGCAGTTGACCATACAGTCTTATCAAAATTAAACAAGTTTATCTAATTATACTCATTTATTAAAAACATTATTTTCTTTACACCACTTATCTAAACATAATACATTTTTTAAAGCACAAATTTTATTATGATAAATACAACTTAAAATATCGGACATAGCATATCTTTCATATAGTGTTACTAAACATGGACAACATTGATTTTCTAAATTTTGAACATTATTGTTATCAAACATCTCTTTTATCCATAAGGCTTTTTCATAACCTTTTACAAAAATATGTTTATTCTTGAGAAAATCTCCTATTATATTTTTATAATTTTGATAAGGAACAAATCCTTGATTCCAATATACTCCTCTATTTTTTTCAATCCACGATACCTGTATACGTTCTTTTTTTGTCAATTGATAAAATGGAAATGGTGATTTTATTAAAAGTACAAATATACGACCATTCCAACAAATGGCTATTTCTTTAGGAATAAACTCATTCTGCTCACTGTTGAATCCTTGTACATCGACAATTACGTTCATGACAATTTTCTCACAATGTTGCTTAAAGGTTTGTATTCAAAAAGGCGATCATTAAGAGCGCGCATACAGAATTCGACGTATTTGCGGCGAAACTGGTATTTTCGGGCGAGCTATTATAATAGAAAACGATTTTTTTTAAATAAGAAACATAGTTTTTTATATAGATAAAGTCTTCAAGCAGTGCGTAGGCTAGATAAAATACAACATTTACTAGTATATTTTCGTTTATCAAAGATCTTCCGTAAGCCGATTCGCAAAAATGCGAGTCAGAGTCAATTTCGAAAGTCTTAATATCAATTGCATTACATACAATTGTTTTAAATATATGTTTATACAATAGCGTATATGGTCTATTAGTGCACTAGACAAAAAAACTTTCAAAAATGTGTTATTAAATTGCCCAAAATAATTTTTCAAAATAAGCTCAATTCACACTTTTCAACAGTGTTTTTCTAGTAGAAAACACTGTTTCTTTGAGTTGAAATTTTGTGTAAATGTAAAAGAAGTCTTTCTTAAGTGCACTTAATTATTATTTTATTAATATTCTATGCCTCTTATTTTATACGATTTTTTTAAAAGTGACTATAAAGCCACGCGCGCGACCCTTGCCGATTCAGTCCAAATCGGGTCATCCCAGAGGGAGGACGTGCCGCTCGCTGCTCCGCTCACGCACACATACGCACAACCACTTTTATGAGCGTATACCGCTCTGCGCGAGTGCAACTCCACGAGTTTGATACTTTGTAATATTATTTTTGTATGGAAAATTTATTAAGTTAAAATAATATACATACTAAATTAATGAAATGATTTAATGTTTAGTCATGAGTATCAAATACAATTATCAGGATTATTATAATTATTATTATCTACAACCACATTTGCTAAATATTTCAAAAAATTAATATGATATTTGTTTATTAGTTCACTAATGAAGTTACAAAGTAAGGCTATTCCAATGTTTATTATTATGCTCGTTAACATCAATGGTCAGAAACAACTTCCATGAAGAAACTGATAAGGAGATTCATTTGAGTTGGGAGCATTTAAGGAATCTACGTCACATGTTCACGACTATAAATAAAGGCATACAATGAAGCTGAAAGTCATAGAAATCCCATAGTCGAGTTATTATTAGTAAAAATATATGTGTAAAGATGGATGATAAAATGTTTGATAGTATGCACGAAATTGATATATTTAGATTTAGATAAATCGATCTTCGAATCCAATTTTGAAATTGTCGCTTAATTGTTTAGTGTGGAATAAGTGAATCTTTGTGTCACAATAATAACAAGTATCTAAGATTAAAATTAAATCGATCAAAGTTGTCAACAATGGGAGAGGCCAATGTCCAGCAGTGGCCTGTGAGAGGCTGATAACGATATGAGATTACTACTTTCATTCAGATAGTATTAGAAAGAAGTAAAAATTATATTTTATAGTTTCAAAATGTAAAACCAAAATGCAATATGATACTTGTGAAATGTATGGCCATTACGGTTACTAGGGGTGATTTTAGCGAAAAGGCTGGTAAGATACGGATATGTTACGGTAACTTATTTACATACATTACGTTAAAATTACCGGCTACGTATGCTGAATGGTAGTATGGCGACGAGCAGGGCGAGCATGTAACTTGCAGTATGCAAGTCGCAAGGTGCAACGTTGCCAATGAGGGCTACCGTTTTTGTAATCACCAGAGGGTGCCACTGTATAGTGAGGTCTTCGGACATAGCTGTTAAGGTTTGTTTCATGCATGTGATGACTGTATGTTCGTTATAAGAAGGAGGCCATAAGTTTCCAAAAGGCAAAACTGTTTGTTAACGGTTAATAAACAAACCAGTGAACTAGCTTTTCTTTCAGACCGCTAATTTTTATACCTCATTTTCTCGGCTCCGCTTTTAAAGCGCAGATAATCACTGAGCCGTGTCTCATATTTTCGAAAATCAATGCCAGCTATGCCAAAATTGCACAAAATTATTTAATTTTCCGAAATAAACTCGTTTAACCCACAGAACCTATGTAATTTGACATTTCGGATACCTCACGCTACACTAGCACCTCTGGTGGCGAATTCACACGCGATATGGGCGCCCTCATTAGTGCAGCAGTTTCCCATAATAGGTATTGTTATTTCTTTTATTTGCTTCGTCGCCGTCATTGGAATTATGTTGAATTCGAAATATTATTAAGTAATTAATTAATTCAGTTTAATTTCCAAAATGTCGATTTTGGGGGAAAAGGTAAGAGCCAAAATTGTTCGGAAATTGACTCTCTAGAACTTTGTTTCTTTTCATTCATGCCGTAAAAAGTACAACATAGGAGATAATGATACAGTTTTGAATATGTCGCGGTTTGCGAGTTTTATTTCCAAAATATCGATTTTAGGGGAAAAGGAAGGAACCAAAATTGTTTAAAAATTGATTTCCTACAAGTTTAGTCTTCTTAATTTAGACCGTAAAGTAGAAAATAAATGAGATAATGACAACATTTTTTACTTGCTCTTGTATTTAATTTTAATTTTCAAAATACCGATCCTAGACAATTTTTGAATATATACAAGAGGACTCACCATACCTACCTATTCAGATAGCTCGCCTTTGTAACCTGTCCATTGCATCTTAACTAATATTATAAAGCTGAAGAGTTTGTTTGTTTGTTTGAACGCGCTAATCTCAGGAACTACTGGTTCGAATTGAAAAAATATTTTTGTGTTGAATAGACCATTTTTCCAGGAAGGTTTTAGGCTGCAACTATTAGGAGCGAAGAAATAATGGAAAATGTAAAAAAAAATTGATGGATTGGTCAAGCTGGATAGGAACCAGATTTTAGTTGTTGTAGGCCATCTGGGGTTTCTGCTACGAAACACAAGCACAACTTTCAGCACAAGCATCAGTAGGTATACATGATCTCTGTGATCAGTGCATAGGAGACTTAGGACCTTAATTCAAATTGACAAATTGTTTACAAACTAATCTTTTTTGAATGATGGCAACCAGCCTCTTTGTGAGATCCATTTCTGCCGAGTGAAAATGAACAAAGTAATTTTTACAAGTTAAAATATAAAACGGGTTAGAGTTATATCGTGCCAACCACGGAGACTGCTCTTTCCTTAAATAATAATACAAACACCTAAACACAGAACAAACACAAATGTTCAGCACACGAATGTTTGTCCTGGATGGGAATCAAACTCACGACCTTTGACTCATGATCAGAAGGCAAGGAAAACACAGTAGGGATTATTGATTTTTATAAAGCAACATTAATAATGTCAATCACTCACACAATACCTTTGGATAGGTAAGTACCTGGTACATATAAAGATAGAAAGACAAAAATATTGTTATATTTTTCTCAAACCTTAATTAGTAAACACTTAAGAATAATGTACTCTAAAGTGTTTAAATCAATTTAATAAGTACGCACCTATACTACACTAATAAAATATTTAGCAATAAAAGAATGTTCAAATAATTTAGATGAATAATAAATTGTTAAGTATCAAAATATGTTCGTCCGCCGGAGTAAGCGTCCGACACGCCGCTCACCCACACAGACACAAATGATGTCTATGTGTGTTTCGGAATCGGCTCCCGCGTGCGTTTCGAGTTGCTTAAAATTGTATGCGCGCTCTTAATAATTAAACAATAACCTGTGGTATTTTCTGGTATAGGTTCAGAACTCTCGATTTCTATCCGAACATCAACAGGTCCTGTTTTAACGGAATCGTTTTGCCTTGAGCAATCAATAACAAAAAGTGGAGCTTTTTCCTTGAAATTAATCAAGTCAAGCAACGGGTCAACGCTGATGTTGTAATACAACTGACGGAAGTTAACATACATTTCATATAATATATGGTATTTACCCTCATCAAATTTAAGGTTTAATGAATCATACGGAAAATATTGCGAATTTAAAAATAACTTGAGGTTAGTCACCTTACAGTGATCAAATAAGGATGAACTCTTAGATTTATTAGATTTTCTATTCGTTTGCAATCCAACAATCACAAATCTTGGTTTTTCTAATTGAGAAGCGGTTTTTACTGACCATGAATGTTTGGTAGTTCTCGATAGTAGTGGGTATTCATACAAATCCCAATTCCTAAATGCTATCTGCACTGGACGGTCTTTTTCCAAATGCCTGAGTAACAATAGTTTATTGCGATCAGAAACCTTAACGTGTGGTACACACCACTGAATCTTTTGAATGTTTATCTCTACATTATCATTATCATCCAAAATTACACTATTGATAGTAGAACTACTTCTTTGTAGTATAAGTTCATGTCTACAATTCATAATTATTTTGTCATAATCTTCTGCGAATCCCAATATTTTTTTCAATGGAATTATCGCACTAAAATATCCGTCTTTAATTTTTGTACCAGTTAGATTCCATCCCCATACTGCTGCAGCTTTAGATTCACCTTCATTCATAGAGATATAAGATTTAATTGATGTAGTGATTCCGGCATTTTTAGTACGATCAATTTCTACGCCATTTAATTCATATCGTACATCTTGAAACAAATATGTGATTGGATTATTAATGAAAGTAACTTCTTTTTTCACTGGTTTCCCAGCTAAGTCCTTTGAAACAACGTTAGCAAAGCCTTCTACATAAATTGAACTGGCTGATGGTAGCACATATATATCTTGCTGATGAATAGGTATTCTGATTTCATCGTTATCTTTAAAACTTGTACTATACGGATTGTAACTATGGATTTCATAACTCTCAATAGAGTTGTCATGGTGTGGTAAATCAGAAATTTGTAACATTTTTTTTTAATCGAAATCCAAGACCTTTTAAATACTTTACGTTTTCTTTAGTAAGTGTTTTTAATTTTCCTGCTTTGACACGTCTATCGCCTTTTGATATACAAAGTGAATTAGTATGTTTGCTTTTTACGATGGGGTTTTTATTAAATATGATCATGTTACTGCTGTGCAAAATGTACGTTTAGCGCGAAAGAGATAAGTAATGAATGTGCCTACATGACTATTGCTAGCATCATTATATGTATTATGGTATTAGAATTTTATCAATTCTCTACTCTCTTCCAGAAACACCTCAAAAATTTTAAACACAAATGTCCACAATTATTGTACAAATTATTTTTTTGTAAATTATCGTAATTGTAATGCAATTTTTTTCCTAAATATTTTAGCAGTTCTAGTGGTGGCTTAAGATTACCGTAACTGTCAAAATATTCAATGTAATTATTCCATTTGGCGTAGGCTACCCAATGAGTACCACAGCTTTTGCTGGTGTCAAGATTTAATACACCGCATTCATTCAAATGTGGTTTCTGAGGTAATTGATCTCTCATAAATACTCCACGGAAAAAAGGAATTTTATATGAGTGTTTTATAATATCAATATTAGTTAAATTATTTCTGTAATTAAAGTTTTTTTATTTCTGTTTTTATTTCTTGTGTTTATTTAAACTAGATTTATTATTTTTCTATGTGTTAACCATATTTTGGGCATGATGTATTCACCTGTAAGTGTTTGTTACACTTAGCTTAATTATCTATAAATACTTAGTGTCGGAGACTGTAGCGGACTGTAGTTGCTAGTTTTGTGGATTAAAAGGCTGGTTTGAAGAAGAAGAATGAATTTAATTGTCCTTATTAGCTATGATGCGTATTACTAGACCGGAGGTCAGACCGGAAGAGGAAGTAGACATAATAATTTTTTTTATTATTAAAAAAAATAAGTTTAATGTCTTGGACATATTGCGAGCCTCAAAAAAGAAACATAGAATTACATAAATTAAGGCCACACAACTAATAAATCTAGTTCAATGAGTAAATTAATTAGAACATAGAAAAGTTGAATAACAATATGCACAAACGAAACATTTTACCTATAAAGTACCCTAGTACTAGTTAAAAAAAGAATCGAATATTCCATAAACTAGCCGATATCATTTTTGAATTAAAAAAGAATAACAAAAAATGAGCTTATTTATACATTTTTGCATATGAAACATAAATAAGGTTATCACTATAAGTAACATTAAATTGAAATGATATGTAGTAACTACGTAGGTACATATTTAGTTAGATTAAAAATCAAAAAGTCATGTTACTTGTAACATTACATAGCATTACAAATAAAGCTAGTTACTTAAAGTTAAAATTATTAGGTAGTATGTAAGGTAAGATAAAACTAGGTACATAAAAATGTGACTTAAATATACCTAAGTCATTGTTTAGACATAAAGCCTTGGTGAGCAGGTATGTAAAATAGCTAAATTTAGATGTCTATAGGTAAAATACAAACTTTTGTAACAGATCGTGTGTGAGTATTGATGGGTTATGAGCAAATAAAACAGGATTGACTCGATTAACTGTGATTTTATTTTATCAAGACAGGCAGTGAATGTTTACAAGATTTTGAAGGGAGGCAACGAGAAGAAAAAAAAAATTAACCACAGATAGACATTTTGCACAGACAGTGTTGCCATCCATTTGCAACTGTTTGGTTTATAAATTTATTCTAACACCTACCCTTAAACTAAACAGTCTGTAAACCAAGTTTAAAAACACAATTCAAATGTTTACTTTTACATAAAGGTTTGGTTAAAACATCTGCAGGCATATGTTCAGTGGGCAAATATTTCAAATTAACAATTTTATCTTTTACAATTTGTCTTACATAATGATGTCTAATATCTATATGTTTGCTTCGACTATGATTAATCTGACTGTTACATATTTTCTGTGCCGACTGACTATCATTATACAGAGTTACTGACAACAGTTTACCTAAACATTCATTTAAAAAATTTCTAATAAATGTAGCTTCTTTTGCTCCCTCACATAAGGCCATATATTCACTTTCAGTAGTTGAAAGTGCTACTGTTCTCTGTTTGCGGCTTTCCCACGATACAGTAGAGTTACCTATTTTAAATATATAACCCGTGTATGAACGGCGGTCCAACTGGTTTGACGCCCAATCTGCATCCACATATCCTGAAATCGATAATGTTGATTTTTCATATACTATGTGATAATCCATGGTTCCCTTCAGATATCGCAGAACCCGTTTACCTGCTTTTCAGTGACTTTCAGAATGACAATTATTAAATTGGCTCAAAATACTTGCTGCATGAGCAATGTCTGGTCTTGTACACACTGCTATGTACATAATACATCCAATAAGGCTCCTATAACTGCTGATATTGTCGTCTTGATTCCCTTTTTCAAGCTTCATACCACTTTCTAGAGGTGTACTCACAGGTTTACAATCACCCATATTAAACTGTTGTAATACTTTCTGTATGTAATTTCTTTGATCAAGAATAATTTTATTCTTCTCCTGCTTTAATCTCATTCCCAATATATGTGTAGCACGACCAAGGTCCTTCATTTCAAATATTCTCATCAGTTTATCCTTCAATTCCTTTTTCTCTGGTGTATCCTTGCTGAAGATTAAAATATCGTCGACATACAAACCCAATATTATAAGATTACTGTTTGTATCGGATTTTATGTATACACAAGGCTCACTAAGTGACTTTCTGAACTGGAGGTCTGTCAAAACATTATCAATCTTGTCATACCAGGCCTTTGATGCTTGCTTAAGACCATATATTGCCTTATTTAATTTAAATACATAGGTTTCTTTACCTTTAATTTTATAACCATCTGGCTGCTCCATGTATACTGTCTCCTTCAAATCGCCATTCAAAAAGGCCGTCTTCACATCCATGTGATCGACATTCATATCCAAGTTAACTGCCAAGGCAAGCAATGTGCGTATTGTAGAATACCTTATCACAGGTGCATAAGTATCGGAATAATCCACGCCATACTCCTGTGTAAACCCTTTGGCAACAAGACGAGCTTTATAACGTTGTAGTTCTCCATCGGATCCCAGTTTCTTCTTAAAAACCCATTTGCATTTGACTGCCCTCTTACCATGTGGTAGTAATGTCAGGTCCCAAGCTTTATTCTTTTCAAAAGATTTATACTCATCTGCTATGGCTTCCTTCCAGTATTGTTTATCAGGTGCCGATAGTGCCTCTTGTATTGTCTGTGGTTCATCTCCATGAATCGCTGCTGTCATAGCCATAACGGCATTTGTCGTATCCTCGTAGTCTTCATAATCACTTGATGCTTGATCCATAGTCATATCAGGGTTCCAGGTAATATCATCAGGGTCATCAACATGAGAAGATTCAGAAGAACTTGATGATGATGATGATTCCATAACTTCAGACCATTTCTCTTCAGGTGTTGTGCCCATCACTTCCTTGCTTGGCGACTTATTCTTAATATGTATTGCTGCATTCAATGCCTCTGCCCAGAACCGCCGGTCCATACCAGCATCTTGCAGCATGCATCGTCCAGCCTCCACAATTGTCCGGTTGGCCCGTTCTGCCACTCCATTCTGCTGCGGGGAGTACGGGATGGTCAATTGATGCTCGATGCCATGCTCTTGTAGAAACATCTTGTTTAAGTAAATCCATACTGCGCCTATTCAGGTGCCCAAGTCTGCGGTGCCATAACTCCTGGGATGGCTTCGCTTCACACAGATTCACAGTTTCATGATCCACCGGATGAGAGGCTGCATTCAGCTCGGTCGACCGCTGGCTCACTGTGTCCAACTGGTAAACACCTTTAACCTTCGTAGCACTGGCGACTATATCCCCATTACAATAGACATTACACTTTTCTGTGTCAAAGTACACATCAAGTCCTTTCGCTGCCATTTTTCCAACAGAAATAAGGTTTGTTGATAAACCCGGTACGTAAATAACATCACTTATTTTCGTCATTTCTTTGTGTCCTTTCAACAACAATTCCACATCACCGTGTCCTTCACTGAGCATCTTTTGTTTATTTGCCACTGTTACTGAACGCGGAGTATCCACAACATAGTTTTGCAATAAATGTTTGTTGTTTGTCATGTGACAGGTAGCTCCGGAGTCGACATACCAAGCATCTGAGTTAACGTCCACAGCTAATGCCGTCAATAACGTTCCGTTCCATGCTTTTTCACACTTTTCACTCCGTTTTTCACTTTTATTTATTTTCGCTGGACAGTTTCTAGCATAATGATTAGGCTTCTTGCAAATAAAACACTTCATGACCTTTGTGGATTGCTTGTTAACACCTTTCATAGTCCGATTTGTAAACATTGCACTTTCCTCGCCCCTGTCGAAGTCTCTACGCAGATTTTCTTGTAATAATTTACTTTTCACGGTTTCACTACACAATTTAATATTCGAATTTTCTAACGCCATGATAAGTGGGTCGTAGTTTGGTGGTAAGCCACTTAACATCAACACTGACAGAAAATCATCGTCCAATGGGGCATTTATGTCTCGTAGTTGTTGATCCAAGTCTGTGATCTTCAAGAGATATGCTTCCATATTATTAAATTGTTCCAATTTCAATCCAAACAGAGTACGTAAAAGTCCGAGTCTTCTACACAACCCCTTGTCTTCATACGCCGTTTCCAAGTTACGCCAGGCTTCATGCCCAGTCGCTGCGTTCCGTACATGAGAAAAAGACGACGGTTGCACCATTAGAGATATCTTCGCGAGCGCCTTCTGCTGCTTGCGGCCATCTGTGACCCTGGGAACACCCGGTGTAGATTCCTCGATGCAGTCCCACAAGTCCTCATGCACCAAGTACATCCTCATTAGAAATTTCCAATTTCCATAGTTTGAAATGCCGCTAAGCTTTTCAAAGTTTACTGAGATGCCAGATGCAGCACTTGTTGCCGACGACGCCATTGCCGACGAGTCTCCTCGAGTTCGTGTAGGTATGCGCTCGTTTGGCATTCCGCACCAAGACAAATAATTACGTACTTTTATTATTCAACGTATCCTGGGCCCATAACCTGATGGGTTATGAGCAAATAAAACAGGATTGACTCGATTAACTGTGATTTTATTTTATCAAGACAGGCAGTGAATGTTTACAAGATTTTGAAGGGAGGCAACGAGAAGAAAAAAAAAATTAACCACAGATAGACATTTTGCACAGACAGTGTTGCCATCCATTTGCAACTGTTTGGTTTATAAATTTATTCTAACAAGTATGACCATTCGCGGTACGTACCTCTACTGCACGGACCTTACCGTCATTACCGGGAAATACTTTTATGACACGGGCCATAGGCCATTCCAAAGGAGCAGTGTTATCGTTACGCAATATTACTTAACTGTCAACAGTAACATTTGGAGTTATCGAACGCCATTTAGGCCTATTTTGTAATAGATTTAAATAATGCTTACTCCAGTATTTCCACAAATGCTGCTTCATACTCACGGTTATAGACCAAAACTTTAACAGGTTTGTCGGAGTGTCGCTGACGTCACGCTCTGGATAGGCAGTTAACGGAGCGCCAGTGAGAAAGTGACCTGGGGAAATGTACGAAAAATCGTTAGGATCTGATGTAACCGCAGTAAGAGGACGTGAGTTCAACACACCTTCAATCTCGACCAATACAGTGTTAAGCTGCTCGTACGTAAGCAACGCTTTACCCACAACACGCTTTAAGTGATGTTTTGTACTTTTGACACCACTTTCCCATAGACCACCGAATATGGGGCTATAGCTGGGTATCACAAAGAAATTTTAACATGCATTGCCTGTTTTGGAATAGGCGATGCATATTAAAATTTTTCTCTCAACTTGACACTTTATTACAATGTGTATAAAATAATAAAGAGAATACACAACACACGCACACATAAATTATCCTGCTTGTTAGTAAAACATGCATTCGAATCCATGTCAAAGCAATGTGAGTCCTAATGTCTACAGCTGCGGCACAGCACTATTCGCCACGCTCAAGAGTCACCGCACTAACGTTGACAGTTGAAGTTTGACACTGACAGCTGTCATAGAGCTCCCGCCAATTATTACTTTTTCTCTCTCTGGTTGAATGAGTGTTTGTAATCGGATTCTGTTAATAAATACTTTCAGATTATCAATTCTTGTGTTATCACTACGTACCAAGACATAGAGCTATACAAATAAGGAACGGCATATTAGAATACCATTCCTTATTTAGAACGATTATTAATTATAGAATGAAATAACTTTTATTTACATACAATTTGAACTTTATGTCATTATTTGATATATTATATAAAGCGAGATAAATAGGTAAAATATCGATTAGTATTTAGAGGTTGGTGGAAGAGAATCAACAATGTCGGTAAGTGTTGTATGATTTAATTTTTTACTATTTTAACTATGATAAAAATTACGACTACTTTATGAATAGTGATCTTGAATAGATCATAGATAAAATTTGTAAATCTGTATTTATTCGCATTTAATAGTAGGCATAATTTTAACTGTGAATTCCTATTTTATCGTGTAATTTATTTGCATTACAGGACGCAGAAGACCTATTTAACTTCATACCATCGATAGCTATTCAAAACCCTGGTCAAAAGCATTTGGGACTCGATGCAGCATCTCGCAAGAGGGCAAAGACGGATCAAACGACAATTTATTCATACATAAAGAAGCCTAACAAGCGTGGTACTAAAATAATAAAAATTCAAATATATGATAGTGATAACTTCCTGAAATCTGGAGATTCGTTGTGTCGCTGCGCAGCCGCGGTGCGCGTCCAGCACGTGGTCAAGAGCGCGCTATTCGATGACATATATCGTGCTACCAAGGATGTTATAAATAAAATACAAGATGAACTTTCTTTAGAATTGAATTCATAAAGTTTTCATGTTTTTATTGTTATATTGAGTGTATTATTGAATTCAATTCATTCAAAGATATTGTGACAACTTAAATGTATTTAAATTTGAATTTTCTTGGCTGTTATTATTTTATTGTTTTTATAATTAATTAGAATCTGTGACTTTTCTATAAATATAATAAGTAATGTATGTAATATGGTACCTACTACATATTTATAGTCAACTTATACCTGAATCTGTTTGCACTTCGGTTCGAAATATACCTAGACATTAAAAATATTACATGGTCTTTTTATTTCCCCTTACATAATTATTAGCAATTAAGTAGGTAGAAAGTTACTAGCAATTTGAAAAGATTATAAACAGAAACCCCAATTTTACACTACTTGTAAGAGTTTCAGATTTTTTATTTGTAACAGTTTTAGCAAATTTTTCAATGATTTATGTGAGTTTTCGGTTTTAAATAATTTAAGTTTGAAATTAAATGATTTTGTACACATAGTTACATTAGAGATCACGTAATTACGATAATAATTGATCACGTAACTCCAACGGATTTTTGACTGTGTTAGCATCATTTTCTGTACCTAATGGCGGAGGGCATCTGACTAAAATCTTTTGTTTCCGTGTAGGTACCTAGGTAAATGTGTAATTGTCATTTACTAAACATTTTCAGACAATCGTCGTATTATATTGTAATTTAGCTGCGGTTGCTGTCCTGGTTTGAATATTTTTGAGACTCGTTTGAAAATTTTCATTCATTGTGGTTAATTTTTATGTACTTTTCTATGTTGCCCATTACATTAATATTGTATCTCACATTGATTTATCCAAATCGACGTCATGTAGCTCATAATACTCGTACAATTACCTTTATCTGAAAGAAAAGTAGGAAGTACACTGGTCCAAATTTGAAAAAGGTGTGCTTCAATTGTTTGTCTTTAATACACGTGGTTAAGGCCCATAGTACACGGCGTATTTTAAACGCGCCGACGACGCGCGTTTCAGGAACGCACGTCTTCGGCGCCGTGGACGCTGCTTGTTGCGTTTACATTGATTTATTTATTTATTTATTTAGAACAACCAACAAGTTTACACTGAAACATGACATTTTTTGCTTAAATTAAATTCTAACTAAGTGTCAACTTAATTACAGGCTGTTACGGCATTCAATGTGAAGCTTTTATACTAAAAAATATATTTATTTTATATTAGTAGAAATTATTTTAATATGTGCGCTTAAGAAACTTCAGAGCAGAAAATCTAAATTTACCAATACTGTCCGAAAATATATCAATTTCAGTGGATTTGGAAATCACATTGTATTGTCGCTGCAACCTATTTAGAATTGAGTGGTGACCTAGATTACTTTTTGAACACTGCGTTGAGAAGGGAACAAATTTATTGCGTCTAACCGATTTAATCGGTACATTAAAATTAATTTGGCTCAGTAAGTTAGGACAATCCAGGTCACCCCTAACCAACTTGTATAGGAACATCAGATCCAAAAACTCCCTTCTATCCCCAAGCTTAGCATACCAAAATGTGACAATCTCTCGGCGTACGATGGCAACTTCCGAGCAAGACCACACTGGAATGAAAGATGCCACAGGAATCTTTTTTGGATTCTCTCTAGGCGCTTTATGTGTATGTCATAGTGTGGCGACCAGACGGGGGAGCAATATTCCAGCCCCGACCTAACAAGTGCATTGAATAATTTAATTTTCGTAGCAGGTTTGAACTCCCTGCAACTGCGAATTACAAAACCCAAAATTTTGAAACCCTTTGAGGCAATATGTTCAATATGTCTATTGAACCTAACTTTTTTATCCAGAATGACCCCAAGATCGCGTATCTCCAGCGCCTCTTCAAGGGACTTGCCTAGCATAAAATACGTAGGAGACAAGGAAGTCTTACTTCTCGAAAATCTCATGTACTGACATTTCTGTATGTTTAGAGACATGTGATTAATCTCGACCCATTGTACAATCTTATCGATATCTTCCTGTAAGAGGGCTACATCATCAGCGGATTTAATTGGTTTGGTTATTTTTAGGTCATCAGCAAACAAATACGCCTTTGAGTGTTTTAAGACCGAAACAATGTCATTTATAAAGATATTAAAAATGACCGGCCCGAGATGTGAGCCCTGTGGGACACCGGAGAGTACCAGGAAAGGGTCAGGCGTGTAACCCTCAACCACCACCCTAGACTTCCTATCGGATAGATAAGAAGATAACCATTTAATAAATTTATCAGTAAAGCCATAACTAGATAGTTTGTATAGCAGTATTTTGTGGTCAACCCGATCAAAAGCTTTACAGAAATCTGTATAAATTACGTCCACTGGTATGAGCCGATCAACCGATTCTGTAATCTCTGTCAAAAAGTCTGCTAGATTCGCAGCAGAAGACCGCTTCCGCACAAAACCAAACTGACGATGTGTTACTGAGTGTTTAATGTGAGATGATACAACTGGACAGATAAGAGACTCAAACACCTTTCCTACTGCGGGAAGAATTGAAATTGGTCTGTAGTTTTTAACTAGTTTTTCATCACCAGACTTATAAATGGGTACTACAAGAGTGTCCTTCCAGACACTTGGGAATATGCTGGATTCAAGCGACTTATTAAAAATCTGTGTAAGTGGATATGCGAGGCTTTTAGCGCATCTAGTTAAAAATATAGGCGGGATACCATCAGCACCGGCACCCTTTGCTGCGTCTAGTTTTTCAAGAGCGAGTTGGACCTGTCGTGTTGAAAAAGAAATGCTCGCCATACTATTGTTGCTTGCAGCTACTGGTGGGATATCCAGATTAACCGCAAATGAAATGGGGGTGCTATATGCTGACTTAAAACACTTTGCAAAGAAATTTGATATTTCATTACCGGTGGTGGCCTTATCGTCATTCAGGTACATTATAGATGGATAATTACTACTGTTTGTTTTTTTTTGTTTTACGTAGGACCAAAATAATTTACTGTTGCCCGAGATGGCCCTCTCAATATCACTAAGGTACTTTTTGTATGATAAACGAATAAGCAAGATGAAGCTTGATGAAACAAGCGCGCGCATGAAGCGCGTATAATCGCGTTCGAAGCGATACAAACGCGCGTACAAAGGAGCAGAGTAGGAGCAGGGGGTGGGTCAATCCAATAGATTCGCTTTCTTTTACATTTTTTTCTTTTTAAAAGAAGTACTAAAGCCAAGGTAAGCAGTGTTGTCTCAACCGAGGCCATTGTGCAACTGAAGAAGAGGAGTCTCTGATCAAAACGCAAAAGCTACGCGCATCTACTGCGCTTATGGGGGCAGATACAGCGCGTATAAGAGCAGTAGAGGCGCGTTTCACGATCGCCCCGTGTGCTTAGGTTACTAGGTTGCGTTCGAATTGCGTTTGAAGCGCGTATACGCGCGTCATCTGCGCGTCGTCGGCGCGTTTAAAATACGCCGTGTACTATGGGCCTAACTGTTGATTAGATGACACTCTCCAATATAGGTATTAATAGGACTAAACTATTCCCTAGCAGGTTGTAATTTAATGTTTGTGTGGACTCTAATATGATTTTTTATGTTTTAGATTCCCGAAATGGCTGCATCTGCAACTTCATTCACCCCATCATTTTCCTGCATTGTTTCAGGTTAGTAGTGTAATACCTACTTAATTTAAACACTGTTACATACACATATGTACCTGTAAGGAATATCTAATCTTATTAGATTCTGAGTAAAAAACGTGTAAACATTTTATTGAAAATCTTGGGGAGCTCTTAAATTACAACAATGTAGGTAAATTAGGAACGTTTATTGGGTATATAAGTGCCTAGGTACCTACATAATGCATCTTTTGATTTTCGCATACATATACCTAATAGATAGGTAGATAATGTTTTATTGCATAGAATACAAATACCTATTACAAACTTAGCAAAGTATAATTTAGACGTCTTATCAGCGGCTAATAGCGATCTTTTTCGAATAGAATATACCTATTAGGTATACTTGACTATGTTTGCCAATGCATTTCAGGTAGCAATTATAATGAACCTGAGCTGTCAGATTGATAGTAGGTACCAACTCAGCTTTCAGTTCAAATTTATAGGTTGTAATGACTAAATTGTTTTGAAATAAGTACCATAGGACATTTGAAATAGACCTATCTGTCTTATATTTCAACATACCTACCATTAAATTATGAAATAGACATTGGTTGTAATGAGATTTATAACAAATCCATTTATAAAGTAAAGTTATTTCCTTGATTAGGTATTGTACCTACTTAAAAGGTGAGTGAGTGATACATTCTTTAAAAAAGTGCCTTAGCTTTGATTTTTTTATATAAATTAAGTTTTCCCATTTGTCAGTTTATTTATTTACACTAGATGAAAGCTCCTTTGGGGATTATAAGTATTATTATGACAACACAGTGCTTAATTTGGTCAGTTTTAGTCATTACACTGATGAAAGTCAATCAGCAGATCTTTAAAAATATTCCTCGGGTTAGTTTTGTGCTCTGAAATTTATTTTTACTGCAATCTTAGAGGTTCATTGTATAAAAGTATTCTTACTTACAGCATGATAAATCCTATGTTCTGGGTTCAATTCCCAGTAAAATATAAATAAAATTGGTAAATTAAATAAAAATTATTAAAAAAAAAATTAAATAAAATAAATTATTAAATAAAAATTTTTTTAATTGGCTACACTTAAGACCTGCTAAGTGTTCTACGAGACAATGCCAGTAAAGTCACCAATTTATCCTCCGGTTAAGTTATTAAAACTTACACAGTAAGTAGTTACTTGTACAAGTATGTAACAAAATATGCACTTTCTTTAAATATCTGGCTTCAATAAGTACTAATCTCTATAATTTTTTACTACACTAAATTATTTTGTTTTATATTATCTATTGTATTGTAGGACTGCCTACATCACATAAAGATGTGTTGTGTGATAGTAAATTTTCTATACTGTTCTTGCAGTATAGAAAACTATCCAAGTAAGTCAGTACACAAGAATATGAAATACCTATTATTAACATTAATTATAAAACATAGTTAGGTAGGTAGTTAATATATAATACTCTGGTACTTATGGAGGTACACTTGTTTGATTTTGAAATAAATTGGGTGAATGGTATGTATATTAATTTATAGTTTCAAGTTCTTGTCTTTTGCGTTTAGTAGGTATTTATATCTATTACATTTAATTATCTATTTTTTGTATCTAATTATCTATTTATTACATTTAATTATTTATCTTATTATATTATATTTATTTATATATTACTACACTGAACATGCGCTATACACACAAAATGCATTAAAATTGGTAGGTTTGGTTGCTACGCAGGTATTATTGAATAACATGTACTACGAATGAGTGGTATGAATGTGAATGCACGATGGTTTTTGGGACTAACCAGTAGGGGACTTACCACGTGGTCCGGGACACTGTCAGTGTGACGGCGTCAGGCGTCAGATTTACTCGATAGTGCCGATAGAATCGATTGGACATCGAGTGGACAGTTACATCGATGTTTGTCGATTGTTAGGACACAACTGATCCGTTTGTGTAGGTACGAGTAATTATAAAAAACGTGTTCTAGGTATTTGTCCGTTTCGTCTGATTGTGGTTGTGATCACTGTTTGTTACTTTTGATGCCATTTATGGAATAGTGATTTATTGGACATCAACATCAGCCTCTCGCAGTCCACTGCTGGACATAGGCCTCTCCAGGTGTTTGCCACTTTGGTCAAACAACTGCAGTGACCTCTCGCTTCCGAGGATTGTGACAGCAATGCTCGACAGCCGAGAGGCCTGGTCAGCAGTTGCTTCCTTCTGCGAGTCGGTGATGTTGCAGAAGGAGGCGGCGGAGCGGGAGCGGGAAAATGATTCAAACGCTCCCGCACTGCGGAGGCGTAGAAGGGGGCGTAACAGACGGCAGTACATCCGCCAATTGTTCCCTGACGGGGCCCAGCGGGTGGCAGGTGCGGGGGCACCTCCATCTGCGTTGCACGGGGCTCCGTCATTGTCTGACGGGAGTGGCATTCAGGCCGCTCCCGTCGCTTCCCCATGATGGGGGGGCTTGTGGTGCCTGCCATATAGAGCGGGCCGCGCTCGTGGTGTCAAGGCAGTTTTGGTTCACGGGGTCCCGGACACCACCCGCGGAGCGCTGAAAGGAGGTCCCGGTTTTTTAGTGGGTATTCCTCTCCATCTCTCTCCTTTCCATCTTGAGGCAGGGTGCTGCCCTCCCGTTTTGAGGGCGGCGTGAGTCCCACATACCCCGTCGCTCCCCCGAACGACGGGGTGCGCAAATGCATTTTTCCGGGTTAAAAAAAAAAAAATGTTTTTTGTACCTAGGTACTTAGGTTACCTAGGTAAACACTGTTGCTCGTGACCATATATTCTATACATGACATCCTCATCATCATCATCCTATCCACTGCTGGACATGGCTCTCCAGTTATTCCGTTTGGCCCAACACTTGCCCGACACCTATAATCATATAGGTATTAAGGAGGCTTACCTCCTTAACACCTATATGATTATAGGTGTTAAGGAGGTAAGCGACATAATAATTAGGCGTAAGTGACATAGTAATTCGTCCTTAATACCTTAGTATTGTCTGACCGATAGTCATCATCATCAGCCCGTGTCAGTCCACTGCTGGACATAGGCCTCTCCTAATGTTCGCCACCATGATCGATTTTGGGCCTCTCGCATCCAGCACTTGCCAGCCGTCCTGCGCAAATCGTCACTCCACCTGGCCTGAGGGCGTCCTACATTACGTTTGCCGAGACGCGGACCGATAGTACTAAAAGGCAATTTCTTATCTTTTCAGTGCTATGCCTGGCTGTGGGCCTGACCAGCGCCAGATGGGTGCGTCGGGCGCGCTCCCAGCAGCACAAAGACAGCTTTGTTGGAGAAGCTACCAATGAGCTGTCCACGGCTATCTTCCAGGTAGATAAATCATTGATGCCTTATGTGGAACCCAAGTATTTCTATGGTACACTATGGGTTCATTCTTCTCCGATGTGTTGAACTGTCTTCCCATCGGATCATATAAAGATGAAACATATAGATTTTGTACGAGTACAACAATTCAAGCAGCTAGCGTCCTGGGGTTATTGCCACAGGGCCGATTTTAGAAAACTTTTGTTCTTTGTAGATTTTTTTTGTATAATTATATATTATTATACAATATTTTATATTAGTATACAAATTATTATTAGACGAGTTCTTTTATATATCAATCGCTGTGATCGAAATTCGATGAGGAGAGAATACACAACAGTAAGAATATAACTTGCATAGACTAGCTAAAAAGAATAAAGATTTTGTCAATTTCTTAGACTTGATAGTCTTTTAAGAACATGAACTCTTAATAATCTCTTAAGTGTAGTGTTTTTATGCAGTTATTGAAAGCTGAAACAATTAAATACCTTAAGTTATGACATTCCGTACTCATTCATAAAGATACAATGAGATGAAATTCTTACTAAAGAATGTTTATTGATTGGCACAAGCAATATTGGTTGCTTGTAACGTTGTAATCAAACATGTTCATTGCAATAATCTTCTAGAAACCGATAGTATTAGCTTAGAGAAAGTTTCCACACAACGTGAGCTAAATTTACTACTTATCTAGTGACAGCACTAACTTTCATAATACATTAAACATCGCTTTCCAAATAAAATGCATTAAATGGTTTGTTTTTCTCTTTCAGGGTTATATTGATGACGAAAAGAACATTGCCTTTTCGCCGCTAGGCTATTCGGCAATTCTTGCAATCAGGCAACAGGCGAAACCAGGGAACAACTTGTATCAGCTCTCCATTTACCGACAGATGCTGAACTAACAAGAAAAACCTACCGCCATATAATGGAAAGGTTGAAAAATACTCACGAGTACAAATACAACCAACCCGAACTCAAGAACTTCTTCTACATATACAAAAACTACACAATTAATGAAGATTACAAAAAGATTCTAGAAGATTGTTATTTGACTGAAGTACGGTCCGTTGAGAAATATAACCCGGAACAACATTTTAGCAAGCCTGTAGAAAATAATGAGAACACAGAGTTTATTGTTGATTTGCCGGAGAGGAAACCTGAGGATAATAAGAATGATGATATTCCTGAACTTATGCCACCTAAACAGTCAGATGAAAAGCTGATTTCATTCGCTGTTGAAGATAAGCCTGAAAAAATCGATTTAACGCAGATAGAATACAAACCAGCTAAAAATATTAAAGAGAAGATTAAGCTAGTCAAGACTTATGCTAAAAAGGAGGAATCTGGGGATGATGAAGAAACTATGGTGGCTGTGGAAGCTAGAAATCACGCTAGAAGTCTAGTTCTGGAAGACAAGAATGATATTACTTCAAGTATATCCGTGAACAGCGTTGGAAAGAAATCAAGCAAAGGTAATAAACGTATTTATTATTCAGACCATAGCGGTGAAACTTGGGGGGAAAGTGATGTTGTGAATAAATCTTTAGCTTTCTTTGTGATGTGAAATACAAGGAAGATTTCTGCATTTTGATTAATATTCAGATAATTATATATTATACAACATTTATTATAAAATAGTCGGCAATATAATATAAAATTATATAATACTTAGGTATTGAAATACAACATAACAGCATATGAATCATATAGGTAACTTTAAACCTATATTTTGAATAAAATTTGAGATCCTGTTCCTTGATCTTTCTTGCAGAATTTACTGAAATTAGATATAATTAGAAGTGGAAGTTGCTCCACCGACAAGAGCAAAGCTCTTAAATTTAGTACATAGTAGATATAATTAATTCAAAATGTTTGCTTTTCAGCGCCCTCCAACTCCTTGATGATTATCTTCAACGGCATGTACTTCCGCGGCTCGTGGAAGCAGGCCTTCGACCTGGTGGAGCCCGGAGTCTTCTACAAATCCAACACGGAGAAGAAGCAGGTGCCCATGATGAAGACGAGGGGCACTTTCAAGACTGGCTTCCTTCCTGGCCTGGACAGTGAAGCTATTCAATTGCCGTATGATGTAAGAATTTTTGAGTTTTATAACAGATATTTTAGGTTATGCCAGACAATGCATAGTTTCCATCACCTAGTTACAATCTTCTTTTTTGTTTATAATACCATTACCATGGATGAAATAACTATTTCTTGTTATTTTATTCCTTAGCTTAGGCACGTCCCTTAGCTTAATCGAGTATAGTCCACACATGATCATGTCTAAGCTAAGAGCATGTCCTTCAGTAGGTACGTGTGAATTTAAATAAGTTCGTTTCCTAAATTAAAGTAATTTGACCAGACTTGCCTAGCCTGCTTTATTTTCTAATGTTTAACTAAGTCTTAGTATAAATGTGCTTTAGGTACAAATAATTGCACGCTTAAGTGTAGAATTATTGCGATCTGCCAATTTCGTCTTTACATGTCTTGGTACTTCGTGGAATTAATATGATTTGATTAATGAACATGTTTAACAATAAATATTAATATACAACAAACTTGTTGCAGGCACAACGGGTCGTAATAAGGAAATACCGTTGTATTTCTCCGCATTCTGATATTATTAGTTATTCATAAGTAAAATATGTTAATTATTTCATAAATGTAGATATCATGTTCGACCACGAAATCGATTTATTAGATTTAGAAGATGTTAGTTTTTGTTCCTATAGCTAAGCAGTACGTTTTACTTGTCTCTTCCACTGTTTTTATGCTAGGAAAATGGGAAACTGGCATCATCATCATCATCATCATCAGCCCACATCAGTCCACTGCAGTCCGTTTGAAACTGGCATACTTAAATGAAATTCTATATTTGAGCACTAATGGAAAAGACTCTTAGACTTTTCGGCATAAGTATTATTGACTAAATTAAAATGGTAGTAAACTCGCCTCCTAAACAAGAACAAGAGTTGAAGGTGCGATCCCCACCCGGGACAAACATTGTGTTTGTCCTGTGTCTGGGTGGTCCCGGCTCGGGCATTCCCTAATGTAGGGCGATAAGGCCTTAGTCAACCACGCTGCCAAGTGCGGGTGCATCGACAACACGCCTTATAATCCCTTCAAAGGTGTGGAGGTATCCTCACGATGTATTCCTTCACCGCAAAGGCGTCAATTGAACGTACATTATGTACCTACGTAAAGTACGTTCATTTGACGCTCTTCCGATCACAAGGATCACAATACCGATCCTTTATTGAATCTGGATGCCATACTGTTTAAGCTATTTTTGTTTTATCATTTCATATGGAATTTGAATATTGAGTAATGGTTTCAGGGTGGTCGCTACGCTCTCCTGGTTGTGGTGCCTCGCTCCAGAGACGGCCTCCTGCGGCTCACAGCCGACCTGCCCGCGACCCCGCTGACCGACGTCAAGGATAGTCTTCAGGAGGAGGAACTGCTGGTCTCCCTGCCCACCTTCTACGTGGAGACTACCACTAAGCCAGTTGCGGCTTTGGCTAAAGTAAGACTATTGTACATCATTCCCATATTAGCTTTGTCCGTGTGGTTCCCGGATTTAGAACCACCAAAAACAAAAACGATCGTTCGTTGAACGGATCGCGTAATTTTGCCCCATAAATCCCTCATTCTACCTCTCCGTGTTTTAATATATCAATTAAATTGCTGAAAATCGACGTTGACGAATTTTAGTTCGTATATTCGAACACGGGAGGGACAAATGAGAGGGATTTATGGGGCAAAAATACGCGATCCGTTCAACGAACGATCGTTTTCGATTTTGGTGTTAGGGGCCTAGGACCACCCTATCTCATGCCATGGTCTCGTAGAAGACAACTAAGGGAATATCAACAAACAGGCAGCAGCGTTTACCTGGTTACAAATAAAACCTACTGCGGTCACCAACCCGCCTGCCAGGCGTGATGGTTAGGCCGATTTCCTCCAAATCAGGTTATTGGGGGTAGCCTATGTCCAGCAGTGGACGTTTGCAGGCTGATGATGATGATGATATCGTTAATAGATTTCTTCCAGACAACCTCCAAGTAAGGAGAGATGGATTTGTGTTTAAGGAGATTTATTTATTTAATCTTTATTGCACAAAAAATACAAATGGCGGACCTAATGCTGTGTGGCATTCTTTACCAATCAACCATTGGGAGCCAGAAAAGTATAATTTGGTGCGGTGATTTCCGCATTCTCCGCATTCCAACAACTGCTATAATTATATCTACTAACATACAAGTAATGCACATATTTAATTGTATATTCATTGTAAGACCGTATAGTGTATATTTAAGAACAAAAATGTATGGTACCTGTAAATGTTCCAGTTCGGAGTAAGCAGCATCTTCAGCCGAGACGCGGAGCTGTCCGGCGTCTCCTCGGCCGAGGGTCTGTTCGTCCAGGAGCTGGTACAGCACGTGGCAGGTAGAGTGGACAATGCTGACTCTTCTGCTTCGGAATTATTGGGTAAATTTTAGTCCTTACTCCTTATATTCTGCATTGCTAACGTTACAGACGGCATCAGTGTGCCTAGCACGAACACTTTCGAAAAAGTATGCGTAACGTAACCGTAAACAGGGCGATAATTTTCACTACGTTAACGTACGTAAACGTAGTACCTCTTACGCACGATAGGGGCGCTGTACCAAGTTTCATACAAATGTTTACGGTAAAGTTACGCATACTTTTTCGAAAATGTTCGTGCTAGGCCCTACTACAAAAAACGAAAACGATCGTTCGTTGAACGGATCGCGTATTTTTGGCCCATAAATCCTTATCATTTGTCCCTCCTGTGTTCGAATATACGAACTGAAATTCGTCAACGTCGATTTTTAACAATTTAATTGATATATTAGAACACGGGAGGGACAAATGAGAGGGATTTAAGGGGCAAAAATACGCGATCCGTTCAACGAACGATCGTTTTCGTTTTTTGTAGTAGGGCCCCAGGCCGCATAGCCCTCTCCCCCTTTTTTTGGAAGAGCGATTGGTGCATCGGGAGCCAGTCCACTAGCTTTAGACGGTTCGGGTGTTCGGTGACGGGAATCCGCAAAAAGACGGGTGTAGGTGCCCCCGCACTAACCAAATCCTAGCGTTGCGTCTGGCCAATTCTTTGCCACGCGAAATTAATAAGGAGTTCCCGATAGAACAAACTTCAATTAATAATTGCTCCATAAAAAGACTGAGAGTATCTCGCCACTTGTCTATAGTAGGCACCAGACATTCTGGTCACAATTGAAAGTGTAGCTAAATACCACAGTCCGCTGACGAGCAGCCTCTCCGGAGCGAGAAGCTAGGTACGCGATAGTCAACCTGTCTGCCCAGCGTGGCGATTAAGGGTAAAGCCTCTAGATGTTTGACGAAACTGGACAGACCTATATCTGAGTACGCCTATGACTGATGCCGATGATGATAATGGTATTCTGTTGGTAATATCATGGTAAAAAGAAAATCTAATTTAATATTCTTTTTCAGCCGCGGACGCAGTGGGAGATCTCAAGAATTTACCTTTAGCACCGGCCAAACCCGCGCGCCGTTTCAACGTCGAACACCCGTTCTTGTTCTACATCGTCGACTGCTTGGACAATCTAGTCGTCGTGGCGGGCAAAGTCCAAAGTCGTCGACCCGCAACAGCCTACGCCCTTCGAAATTTGAATACGAGAAACGTGGAACGGAACGCTAATGAGAAACAAAACACGAACGATGTTGACACTTCACATTCCATTTCCGAATTAGGGTGATGACCCTCTTGTTCATATTTCAAAATCTGAGATCGTGAATAGAAACAAAAAAGAATCTCGAATTATAAAAATGTCCGCCATATTTAAGAAATTAATTTTGGAATGAGGCAAGGGCTTTGTGCGAAAAATAAATGCACTAAATCATGTGTGCGTTTAGTATAGAAACAAAAGTGTTTTTGCCTCTCGTCACTCAGTACAAATCTTTGATTTTAAGGTAGTTGAGTCAAACTTACAAAGACTCATCTAAGTCTGAACGGATTGTGTTTGATAGGAGGAGTATCTCAATTATTATTATCGGTCATAAACCCCTCGAGGATTGCTCATTTCATTTTACCCTTTAAATTTTGATTCGATCTAACCCACCCGCCCTTTAACGTTAAGCTGTTAACACTATTGTATACTTTACTTGCTGTGAATTCGACTACGTAAACACAATTGACATAAATAACCAGATGCATTTGATAATGAAAAAGTACACAGCTTAGATTTAAGTTAGGCTAATTAGTAATTTATTTATTTTTACGGTAGATGTGATAAATTATCGATTAAATTATTTATTTTCAAATGGGTTTGCTTTTATTTTTATCCTTTTACAATAATGATTTGTGATTTTGATGTTGGTCGTAGGTACCTACCAATTAACCACTTCTTTCATGATAAGGTGATTCTTGTATGATGCGAATTAAGGATGAAAAAATATCCTATATTAAAATATTCGTCCAGGCAGGTATTCTGTAAGCCATAAAAATCGGCTCAGTTCTTCGAAAATGAAGTAGGTAGATACTCTTCATTTAATAAAAAAAAACATTTACGTACATTTACAGAAAGTAGTGACTCCAGACATAACTGTAGTAAGTTAGGCGGTCTTATCTTAACTAATCTTAACTAATATTATAAAGCTGAAGAGTTTGTTTGTTTGTTTGAACGCGCTAATCTCAGGAACTACTGGTCCGAATTGAAAAATTCTTTTTGTGTTGAATAGACCATTTATCGAGGAAGGCTTTAGGCTATATAACATCACGCTGCAACTATTAGGAGCGAAGAAATAATGGAAAATGTAACAAAAAAACGGGCAAAAATAACTATTCCACGCGGACGAAGTCGCGAGCACAGCTAGTCACTAATAAGCTCCCTTTATGTAGACGTAATGCATTTTTCTGGAGACAGGTTAATTCAATATTTTATTGTACATAAATGCCTTACTAAATCGAAATTTTTAGGAGCATTCAGGAAGATATCCTTAGTTTAATTAAATAGGAAAGTCCTAGATTTAAGAAATAAATAATACGTACGTACGATTAGACTAAAGTTAAAGATATGGCACGTATATTAGGTATAACTACATAGTTATGTTAGGTAAACTACATACCTACCTAGTTTAAGGAGACGTATGTAACTAGTATTAATAGACGGTAATTCCATTATTAGGCAATATGTGGGTAGTTCACAATTCCACACACTGCAATTAGCAATTTCAGAATTCAATTCAACGGACACGCTGCGTACGGACGGCACGGTCGTAGTCGTAACAAAGTAAAACAAATTCGAATTTATTGTCTAATTAAGTGTAAATTAAGTGTATTATGGAAGTTAACAAAGAGAATAAAGGCAAATTGAAGAGGGGAACGAAAATCCCTTTGCCGGTGGATCCTTTACCCGCATTGCCAAAACATTTAGTGGAGAACAAGAAACGGCAAGAAAAAGAAGTAAACGAAAGACATCCTTTGAGGACCATAAATGCACAAGCGAATTTAGCGTTACCCGGTCCGAGCAAGGTAAAAGCTATAGTGAAACAAAAGTTAGATGGAAGATACGTCACACTCAGAAGGAGAGTTGAGCAACTGGACTGGGACTTCAAAGTATTCAAAGATGATCGTGGAAACGAAGATAACGAAGTTATCATTATCAGCGATGACGAGGATACGGAGGTTGAAGGGCTTAAATTGTTCGTTGAAAATAAACAGAAGAATTTCTTGGGAGAAAGGGGACGTTCAAGTATTACGTAAGCAGATTTATTACAGTTTTTTACCCCCCCACCCCCCTTGTCAGCAAAAGTAAGCAAAGCTCTTACCCCCTCCCCCCATGCTTACGTAAACATTTTTAGATTTTTTTTGCAAAAAAATTTTTGCCCCTAATTTGACCAAAAATTGAATTTCAAGTAAGCTAATTTTTTTTAGTTCTATGTATAAATATGGATTTAAAATAAATGTTTTTTGTCCTAATAACTTTTAAGCTTTCGCGTTGCATAATATAATCAGCCATAGCAGAACATCTGCTGGAATCGGGTACCAATCACTGGATTGAGTTTTACCGGACACAAATACTGTCATCCGAACGTCATCACCATTCGAGACTTGTACGTGAGGCGGTTGAAATAAAGAAACACCCAAATAATTTCAATCGTGAGGACGGTTTAAAGTTGTCTACAACATGGAATCCAGTGATTGCAAAAACACTCCCCTTTTTTAGTGCGAAGTCGGTTAATTCTCGTCAAAATGTGGACACTGTTAGTGTGATTTGTGATGGTGGTTGGAGAAACAAAAATGTGCGGGTAGAAAAATATTCTGCCGCGCAGACGGAGTAACATCGCTGCACCAGTACTCCCCGTGACCACGGTCGTTGTAACACGGCCGAAACGTCGGGTTTTTAAAAAACCGGCCAAGTGCGAGTCGGACTCGCGCACGTAGGGTTCCGTACCACTAATTGAATGAAAAAATTAGGTAATTGTTTATGACGATTAAAAAAAAACTACTGTCTGGATTTCATTCAAACCAAATTTCGTTAGTAGTTTTTTAGACGTGTATAGTAATACACGTCATATATTTTTTTCAGTTTTATCATGCCCATATTCTAGAAGTTACGGGGGGGGGGGGGGGGGGGGACACACATTTTACCACTTTGGAAGAGTCTCTCGCGCAAACTATTCAGTTGAGAAAAAAATGTTGTCAGGAACCTCAACATCATTTTCAAATACCTATCCATAGATACCCCACACGTATAGGTTTGATGAAAAAAAAATTTTGAGTTTCAGTTCTATGTATGGGGAACCCCAAAAATTTTGGATTTTTTTCTGATTTTATTTTCACATCATAATGCGGTTTACAGAATACATCTACGTACCAAATTTCAATAATGTGGCTCTCATAGTTTCGGAATAAACTGGCTGTGACATACGGACGGACAGACAGACAGACAGACAGACATGACGAATCTATAAGGGTCCCGTTTTTGCCATTTTGGCTACGGAACCCTAAAAAGGTATGCGCGTTTTTTGTCCTGTAGATAAAATTCGTAAAATGCAAATTTTCCGAGATATTGGTGATTTTTTTCTTTATATGCATTTTTCTCGAAAACTATGCATTTTGCGAATTTCATGTACAGGACAAAAATTGTTGCAAATGTTATCACTAATACGATGACATCGAAAAAAGGGAGGATTAAAGACTTCGAAAATTAGTTGAAAAATGTTCTAAGTGTTTTGCCCTCAAGCCTTATATGTACAATGGTGGAGAAATCGGGACTAAGAAAAATTTTCAATTTTATTTTCAAGAAAAAAAATACTTCCTTTTTTCAATGTCATCGTATTAGTGACATCATTTGCAACAATTTATGTCCTGTACATGAAATTCGTAAAATGCAAAGTTTTAGAAATATGGGTTTTTTTGTTTTCTTTAGCCATCATTCAAAACACTTCCTCGGTGTAATAAAATTTTTCGTACGAGAATCGAGATCGATTTTTAAAAGATCTGTCTTGTATCATCGTTTTCTTTTTGGAATCGATCTTCAAGGCACCGGTTCGAATCGATTCCTAAGATCGATTTTTTGTCACAGCTCGGCAACCTTACTAAACGTATGGACAGGGCTTGGTAACGTTACCAATTTAACATTATAATAGCGGTAAGTAACGTTAATTTATAATGTTACTTTTTTTACCGGTAAAATAATTACCGGTAAGTCGGTAGCGATACTAAATTTTAACGGTAAATTATAACGGTAATTTTTACCGGAACGCAAACTTAACGTTAAGTTTCAGGTATCGATACTGCAATATAACGTTAAAAGTATCGATACCTGCTTTAGTTACCGGTAAAAGTAGCGATACTTATTACGCTACTTTGCTGCGTTGCCGCTCCGCACGGTTACCTATAGCAGAGCGGCAACTTCGCGACACGAGACGCATGAGACCATGTTGGGTGGGAGCGATAGAGACAGAGAATGAATTTAATCCAAAATTAAGTAAGTAACGTTTAAACGTTTACCGATACTTTTACCGATACCATCATGAAGGTAGCGGTAATTTATAACGTTAAAAATTACCACTATTTTAGGTATCGCTACTTAAAATAGTATCGATACCTCGGCGAGGCAAAAGTAACGTTACCATATTTTTACCGGTATTCCAAGCCCTGCGTATGGATTTATTCGTAGGTAATTCCCCGATAATACGTTTCGTTTTCAAGCAAACAGAATGTGAGGATTTGCCATTTGTGTTAAAAAGAAAATAAATAAAGATGACGTAATCATCATCTAGACCCCCCCACCCCCCATGTCATCCAAAATAAGCAAATCATAGACCCCCCCGCCCCCCCATAGTGCTTACGTAATACTTGAACGGCCCCAAACTAGGACTGCGGTGACGCCAGCAGTGAAGAATTTGGAACCTAGCAGGGTGAAGAATATCAAGAGGAGTTTGAAGAGGCCTCATAGTAGGGAGTTGCAGGGGATATCTCCGTTGTCCAAGAACCAAAAGAAAGAGGGAGAGGAAAGAGTCAGAAGGAGATTGCATTTCAATGAACCGTTGCAAGAGAGGTTCATGACCCCAGACTTTTGTAAGTTTTGAATTTTTTTTTATTTAATCCTAACACAAAAGTATAGTTCATTTTTATTAAATATTTGGCGTTAGTTTAATTATGTTACCTGATTATTCTTGGTCTTGTTGGTCACGGGAACATTAAAACCAAAATGGATTGGCGGGTTTGGATTCACAATCTGGCCAAATTAAAACAGGGTTTTCTATTAAAATTATCTCAGTAGCAGTGCAGAGTCATGGAGTTGGCTTCAATCTATGTACGGGAAAGCACGTTTTTTAAAACATTTTCAGCTTTCCATCAAGCGAGAGGAAGCCACTATGCCGAGCCAATATAAAAAAAAAATATATTTTTAACATTTACAAAGACATTTTGTCAGGAGAGATCCTAGGCCGTTAAAATCTTATTTAAAAAAAAAAAAAAAAAAAAAAAGACATTTTGTCAATCTTTAATTATTTAGTAATGTTTGCCTAGGTGACGTACCTTGTGTACCAGTCAGTCATAATTAAGTAGGGAAATGTATAACAAAAGATTATTTATTTGGCACTCGTGTCTAATCGGGTCCTATAAAGCGGGATATGTTAATTTCGAGTACATTAATTTTCATAAACTTTTGAACCTACACACAATTAGTCGAGTTCTTTTATAGTGTAGACGATAAGTGTTCATAAAATGTGCCCCATTAGGTACATTCTACTCGTTAGTCTATATCGTAAAGTGTACCTAGTTTCGAATCTATGGTTTTTATCAGTTGTTGTACAAGGAAAAAGAAAACAAAAGGGATTAACGAAGTTTTGAAAATAAAAACCTATAATGGAAATCAGATAGGTATCCATTTTATTAGTAGACTATGTACTAAGTTTGCCTATTATTATATAAAGAATCCATTTTTGTTTTGATTAATCACCTTTTTTGTTTGTTAGGTTGTAAGCTCATTGTCAAAATTAACAAAATCGTTTAGCCAAATTTTCTTGATCAAACAAACTATTACGACCTTGTATATGAGATTTGTCTGATTTTAAAAAGCCCCGTATTGTAGAATGTACTTAAGTTGACATTGCCCCCATAGCCACTACAGCGCTCCCAATCTTTCCCGGGCACCTTACCGCCCCTCCATTAGACTCCCAGCTACTCCAAAGACGGTATAATATTTGAGAAACAGTGATCGGACCGTTCCAAGCGAAAGTCATTAAATCTCAATTAAGAACATGACGTTTATGACAATAACGGGTTCACGTTCAGTTATGTTTAATTGCTAAATTCTTTAAAATAATTACGTTGACACTAAGCTACAAGTTTACATTTATTACATTCATGATGACGATTACGGTGGTAGTCTTTATGTCGCAGTCATTTGGTTGAATCTCCTATTCAATTGAATGGCTAGCGCGTTCATTGAATGACGACATTCAATTGAATGTCTAAAGGACAACTCGTCAAGTTATTGATTGAAACGTTCAACGTCTTGACTGAACGTCATTTTAGCATAGTCGTTGAATGGGTAAAAGCCGACTGTGTAATGATTAGTTTATAATTTTTCTCCGGCGGCGGCGTATCAATAGGTAAATCCATGCTGTCACACTATTTTCTAACGAATAAGTCAGTTTACAGTGAATCTAAGCAAAAAAATATCAAAACTGTTCATATCTTTTTGACCATGTTTGACGCCATATTGGTTTTGGTGACGCCGCGTGGGAAAAGAATGAACTAAATTACAATCACCTGACTGATTTTACATCCGCTCTTTTCAAAGAGCTATGTTTCAATCCGCTACCTAGTTGGACGTTAAGTGACGCGTGTTTAGTCAACGTTCGGTCTAGTCATTCAATTGAATGTCGTAATTCAATGAACGCGCTAGCGATTCAATTGAATAGGAGATTCAACCAGATGACTGCGACATTTACACAAGATTAATTTTGTCTTGTCTTGCTCAGTCGGTGAAACTAAAATTTGGGTCCTACTAATTATTTCATTACTCTTGGGTCTGCTTTACGCAAAGGCTATAAAGCATGTAATTTAATGAGATACTTTACATGATAATATGACTCATTTGAGACTGGCTTGGTGGCTCACTTGGTAATGAGTAGGTACTGCTTTCTGAAACAATGGTCGCAGTTTCCATTTTCGCACAGTACAAACATTCATGTGCATAAACATGTCATTGTCTGTTTGTTTAGGTCTGGTTGTTTACTAAGTATAATAATGTATTTATTTACAAAAAAAAGTATCTAAGTAAGTTTATCAGTTGTCTAGTGCCCGTTGTGCAAGCTTCGGCTTAGTTTGTAACTAGATGACGCCGTATGGCCAAGCGTGGCATGTTTTGGGTTATTTATTTATTTTATAGTTTGTCTTGTACCCATAGTACAGGTTACAGTGTAGTTTGGGACTAGATGGCGCTGTGGGGTACGTCTTGGATTTTTTTTTTTTTAATTGTGGCTCGACATAATGGCTTCCCTACGCCTGATGGAAAGCGAAAGAGAGGCCCAAGTCGCTGTGACAACTAGCAAGTAACTGGTCAGTTACCTGTCAGTTGCCACTGCCATGCCGGCCCAACCCCAACCCCCACGAGCTCCGGACATCCTACTCACCAGCAGAAACATGACCCGAAGGTCATTTGGCTGCGGTATTTTATAGGGTGGAGGTCCTTCCCCGGACGGGCAGCTCAATTCGAGCGAAGATTCGCTATGCCCTACCTCTCTTTTTTTTATGCAAGAGGCGGCAGACGAGCATTTATTATTATTCCGCTTATCAATTGTTTGTATTCTTCCAGGGAAAAGGTCGCACATGGAACGCATGTATCGGTACTACGCTTCAGCCATGTTTGAGAACCTGTTGGCCGCGGAGGAGAAGCGGATAGCGCCGACGATATCCAGCGTCATGCGCTCGTGTGTCATCAACTGGCTCATGAAAATCAACGTGAGTAGATGAATAGGCAAATAAATTTGACAGATTACTTCTATCAATCACTTGATCACAAACTAAGGCTTCGCTTGTACTTAGCTCAAAGTGGCGAGCATTGAGAGAGGCCTATGTCCAGCAGTGGACTGATATGGGCTGATGATGATGATGAATACTGGAAGCACTAATTTCTCCTACTTTGTATCTCGGACTGGCTTGGTGGCTCAATTGGTAGTGACCTCTGCCTTCTGAGCCAAAGGTCGTGGGTTCGATCCCCACACATTACAAACATTTGGACATGTCTGTTTGTATTGGTCTGGGTGTATTCTATGTATAATATGTATTTATTATAAAAAAAATGTATCTAAGTAAGTTTATCAGTTGTCTAGTACCCATAGTACAAGCTTCGGCTTAGTTTGGGGCTAGATGGCGCTGTGTGGCTCAGCGTGGCATGTCTTGGGTTATTTATTATTATTATTATTAATTTTAGTTCTGCAGATCGGTTACTAACTCTTGGAAAGATTCACCTTAGTAGATATTATATAATTTTTAATCTCTATATTTATATTTTTACCACTGCACTAAAAAAAAACATTATTTTTTTAGTGCAAGCGGTGTTTGCCTATAATTGTTTATAGCAATAGTGTGTACGACAATGTATGTTTTTAGTTCTAAGTATAATTATTGTTTATAAACGTTGGTAAACCTAATAAATAAAATAAAAATAAATAAATATTCCCAGAGTCTTGTCGGAAACCCAACAATAGTGCAAACAGCTATCTGGTACCTGGACTCCGTGCTGTCTGTCGACCTGGTCCGAGTGAACAAGCTGCAGCTGATCGGCGCGGCCTGCTACTGGATCGCCCGTAAGCTACACGGCCCAGGCCTGTCCGCCTCCAGTCTGGCCAAGTGCTCCAACCAGGCCTTCAGTGCCAAAATTCTGATGGCTGCTGAGAAAGTTGTTTTGGATAAACTGGTGAGAATTTGGAATATTGTTTATTTATTGATTCCAAAAACAAACAATATACAAAATAATAGATCGGTATGAACATAAGCTTAGTAGCTTTACCGCATACCGGTGCCGCCGACAGTATTGCTAAATTATTATGCTAAGTTACACTTACCTAAATAATAACTATTCATTCGCGTATATATATTAATAATATATTTATATGTAATATTGTTATGAATCTTCGCTTGTATAGGCTTTATGTTTCCAAGGTCAAAATAATTAGGTATTTTATGTTTAGTCTGTATTTTCGATTATAAAAATGTATTGGACACGTATTTTTCCTATTTTCATTTAAACAAAAAGTTACAAAGATACAAGGCATCAAAATGTAGGATGTCTTTGACGTCACTCAGTGGCGAAAAAGCTCCCACACTTTGACGTCATTCGTAAATTTAACGGTCTATTACTTGGTAATTTTTAAAAAGCAAATAATGCAAAAGGAAATTTAGAAAGATATATTATACTAAGGGTGGATGTGTGAGAATGGAGTGTGTGTGAGTGTGTGTGTGTGTGTGTGTGCGAGAGTGTGAGTGTCTGTGTGTGTGTGTGTGTGCGAGAGTGTGAGTTGATGATGATCAGACTTCTAGATTTGAGATGTTCTTTCAGGAATTCCCCAGCCAACCCGTAATACCTCAAGACTACATCACCTACCTCTCCTGGTGGTGCGACCAGGAGCACCCTGGCGATATCGAGGTAGCCGCCACCTTCCTCTGCATGGCGGGGCTAATGGTGGACAAGAGTCTGTGCACCGAGGTTCCATCCGTGGTGGGCGCGGCTGCCGTGAGGAACGCGCTGCTCCTCCTTAAGAAGAAAGATCTGATGGTGCATTTGCAGATGTGTCCAGTGTACGTACACTTGTTTTTTCTTTCGTCTCTCTCTTAGTCGTAGAAGACGATTGAGGGAAACGGGCAGCAGCGTTTAGCTGCGTGCAAATAAAACCTAATGCTGACTGGCTCGGTGGCTAAAAATAAAAAAATGTTTATTCCAAAAAGTTAAAATAAATGTTACATTAACATCGCCTTCAATAATGTACCTACATTGTTTATTATTCATCACATAAAAAAAAACAAACACGACATTGAATTTTCGTCTAAAAATAACAAAACAGTTAATATGTTGTTATTTTTATGCGTTACAAACGACTGTGGTGGGTTTTTCCTCTGCAGCTCTGCAGGAATTTCGCTTGCGTCATGCACCGGATGGGTGTGCAGGGGTCAACGGGCAATACGCACTTATGGTGTCCATTCGTGCCCTCCCCAGTTATTATTTATTATCTTTTTATTGCCAACAATAGGGATGTTTTGGGGGTCAAAATAATTACATTATATTTAGTCCGTATTTTTGATCATATAAATGTATTGGACACGTATTTCTGGGAGCTATATAACTTTGTAAGTGTTAGTCTAATTTATAAATAAAAAAAATACGTGTCTTTTATTTTTGAATAAGCTAAAAGACGAACTTATTACAATTTTTAGCCATAATAGCTTATTGAACCATTTTGTTATTCAATGTACCATTTTGTTATTACGAATAATGTACCTATGTCATTTTATTGTTAACTCAAAGTTGATATTGCACAAACTGGTACAAAATGCGGTCTTAATGCAAGGATCATAGATCGATGAGACATTAAAGACAGATTGTAGAGATAAGTTAATCTGTTGGTTATGCAGGAAGTAAATTTGTGTGTTACGAGTATATAAAACAAACTCATTATGTTAAATATATACTACATACATATATTATGAATATGAAAGAGATTATGTAGGGCAATGCTATTTTAAACAGTTATAGTCTGAGTTAAAAGTCAAAATAGAATATAGGTTAAAGGTTAAGTTTTATTATTTTGATTCATTTAGAGATATTTCCATTTACTTAATACTGTTTTATAACTTTACCAGTCCTGCATGAAGTGATGTATGTAACCTGTTACGATTGTCATCATTTATCTCATCTTCACTTATTGTTGTCAATTCACCGGTTGATTGTTTATGTTCTATGTACTGGTTTAATGACGCACACGCTTGGCCGTGTGTAATTACACCGGTTTGGTACGGCTCAGAACGTTGGAGGGTTAGTAGTTAAATTAAATATAACATGTAGGCCATGGTCTACACGTTTTTTAAAAATGGCGAAAATCTAAAAATATTTATAGTTTGTTTTTTTTAATAGTTCCCTGGTAAACCCTTAAAATGGAATTGGTTCTTTAATAGCCCAAAACCAGGTACCTAATTAAAAGCGACAGGAGAAAAAAATGTGTGTACATATTTATGTCTATTAGTTTTTTTATTCTAAATGGATTTGCGCTTGACTGCGATTCATTATCGCTTACCATCAGGCGGTGGTGAGCTATATCGTAGTCGAGTCGTAAGTACGATGGTACACGCTCACCCATCAAAAACCGTTTCACTCTCGCCTCGAACATTGGAAGATTTTAGCTTTCAGGGAACGAGGAGCCCGGCAAAGATTAGTATTTCTTAGTAACACAAAGTACACTAAGTACATACTATTGTAAAGCACAAAGTTCTTCGAAAATGCAACCGTTAAGGTAATTTTAAATGAACGAATTAAGATACATATCTTTGTGGTCGAATTTATACCTAAGTACTGTTCGGTTGGGCCTCCATATCAGGTTATCAAAACAAGATTTCGTTCACTAAAACATTTAATGAATTGTCTTCGTATTTTTAATTAGGTTAGTATAGTATCGATGTTAAAGATGTATCTATTAATTATATTATTTAATTAGTATTTTTATTATAAAAGGTATTAAACCTGCTTTTACAGATATTCTTTATTTGCTCGATTGACTTCAAACTAGACACAAAGATAATATTAAAGTAGGTACAACTTAGGCAGTCTTATCGCTTTTATATCTTTTTCATTAGATCGGGTTATAGATATTCGTCTTAAGAATTGTACCTAAAAAAAAAATATTTAAAAACCTGATGTCCCATTTAGACATAGATGTTCTTTTCGAAACAAAAATAAAGGTTCCGGAACCAAAAAACGACCTGAATAATAAATTATTAGGTTAGTTTTTTTTTAAATCGGATTTCTAATCGGTTACGTTAAAATTACTTAGGTATTAGAACAATATTGTTGCCATAATAAAAGCTATAGATTATTTTAACTTGCTTAGAGATAGTTTACTCAGATCTTGTAATGTTATGGCAACACCTATTTACTGCCCTGGCTGAGTGACGAAGCGGGTCTGGGACTTCGACACGAGTAGATTTCGCCACTCCGCTCTGTTCTCAGTATCCTGTCGTCAGTCTGGCCGCTGAAGGTAATGAGATCCCTTCGGTCTATCCAGTGATATCTCAAATACAAAATTCTTTATTTACACATAAATATGGTGGTTACATATGCAATGTAGGTCTTACAGAAAGTGAGCATCTTATTCCTGTTTAGCTACTATTAAAAGAGCATGTAAATATCAGTAGGTATACCTAATACTGAGGTACAACTACGATAATTTTTTAAACTATATATAGGTACTCATCGTTTTGCTTCTAGAAACCCCTTTACGGAATAGAACGTATTTTCTAAAAGCCATTGTCCCACCAGGCAATTGGATTGGATTCCAGATTGCCAGGATGTCATACTGGTGTTTCTATGGTTTTATTAGTTTTTATTAGTTTCTAGGGTCTATTAAATAATTTAATAAATCCATACAAATTTATTATCTGTCTATCTCAGTCCACTGTTGAGCATAGGTCTCTCCAGTTGTTCAATTCCATCCATCCGCCATCTTATCCAAAAAAAACTGTAGGTTATCCATGATCGCCACGCTAGGCATGCCGGTTGGCGATCGCAGAGCGTAATTCCTAGTTCCGGTGAAGCTGCTGCCCGTCATCGGACTGTGTATGGGATGGAAAAGAGCCGAGCGATTTATCAGTAAACCATATTAACTTTTTCGTTTCTAGTTTCAGAGCAATTGAAAAGAAAGCTGACAACCTATCCCACACATGTTCTATACTCCGCCACGCCGTGCTGGTAGTGGCGTCGCCTGCGTATGAGTATAGGACCCCCCTCGATCACTACGGAAAACCCCCACATTTCATCGCACAGAAGATCATTAATGAAGCTCGATCATAATATCAGAAATTAAGACACAGCCATTGTTTTTTATTGTTTTAGCGCAGATTACTCTTAATAAAATAACGATTTGGTTTACAATTTTGGAAAAATGCACTTGTGTAAAAAACGGACTTTTAGTGTTTTATGCTACAAGTTATTATTTTACTAAGAGCGCGAAATAAAAATCTATCGAGAGAAGTTAGGCTCAGCTGTAATATTCTAAATTAAGCAATGAATAACAAACATAATCATATCACTATAATACACTAATAATAATATCAGTAATTTTAACACCTTTTTGTACATACTTAACTAGTATTTCAGTAGGACTTATGACGACTATTAGTAAATGTTTTACGGTTTGTGATAATAAAACGCTTTTAACATCAGAAAAATTGTATAAAAACGATGTTATTCTATTACGTTCGGAAATAGACGTAAACAAACACAAAATTTTCAATTCTTTGTCCGCCGTGAAATGAGACACTATAGAAAATGTGTTGATATTTTCGAGTATAATCGTCTCTGGCGTTTAAAGGATTAACATAACTAACCAAAGTTTCTAAATACGACAAAATAGCTATATCAGTATTATTATGCGTTTTATTATTATAATGTTTTGATTGAACAAACTGCAAAATCGCTTTTTTAAATTATTCTTAAGAATTTTCACATGTTCCTCACATGTGGACAAGGGACAGCCCTTCAATTTTTTTTAAAAACAATCTAGATAACATATTTTGATATCTAGTCTAGTTTTAACTTAACTTCAACTTATCTTTCGCACGATGAATTTTAAATTCTGTAACGTAAAATATTTAGTAATTTTTAAATAGACATATTTATTAATCAATTTTACAGACAAACAATATTGTCTGTAAAATTGATAGGTTTGACTTTAAATATGACTTGTTATGACTTATTATGACTAGTTAGGGTTAAGAGTAGGGCTGTTTGTTTATGTTATCTATCAATAATGAATATTTAATCGAGTAAAAAAGTATTGTTAGTTTTATTTAATAATCTTGTATCGAATGGATTTTCTTTTTCATAAAAAATAAATGATAGAAATTATTAATAGGTTGTCCTTCCTATGTTTATTGAACCTTTTCGTACTTTATCCTTCTTATTGCAACTCAGTTCCACTGTCACAAAGATAAGTTATCATTAGAGAATTATCTGTCATGGTCATTCACGTTCCACGACCCTGTTCGATTCAATAGTAGGGAACGCTGCTTCGTGGTCGTGGGTTCGATCCCCGCATAGTACCTATAAAAAATTGTATGCATGAACATGTCTATATTGATCTGAGTTTACTATGTATTTATTTACATAAAAAGTATTTATGTAAATTTGTCTAGTACCCATAGTACAAGCTTCGGCAAATTTGGGACTGGATGACTTTCTGTGACCCAGTGTAGCATGTCTTGGGTTATTTTTTTTATTTAACTGTTAATTGCTATACCTTGGCTATTTATTAGGGGATTAGTCCTAGTCACTAATAAGTAATGTCCGGTACTTATTATTATTTATTGTTATCATTTGTTCTGGCTATAAAATGTCCAAAGAAAACTAAATCTGCATAATTTGATCGTATACCAAGGCTTGATTTATACTGCAAATGTTATTATTAATAAGATTCGCCGACTTGCGTCCAGGTTTTTCCTATATTCTGTCGTAAACAGGTTCATGAATACGAGTGGAATAATTGTAAAGGAGATTGGACTATAGACTGCACGAATGTTTATTTATAACATTTGCTCTATTATGCAGAAGCTATAGAAGTTAAATGGCATCAGTAAAAAGTTGTTGACAATTTGCGTAAGATGGCTGGCAAGTGCTAGGTGCAAGAAACACACAACGCCACCTAGCCCGAAACTAAGCCGAAGCTACTATGGGTACTAGACAACTGATAAACTTACTTTTTTTTTGGAAATAAATACATAATTACTAATAGAGTAATAATACTTTTAAGAGAGGTAGGGCATAGCGAATCTTCGCTCGAATTGAGCCGCCCGTCCGGGGAAGGACCTCCACCCTATAGAATACCGCAGTCAAATGACCTCTGGGTCGTGTTTCTGCCGGTGAGTAGGGTTTCCGGAGCTCGTGGGGGGTTAGGGTTGGGCCGGCATGGCGGTGGCAACTGACAAGTAACTGACCAGTTACTTGCCCGTTGTCACAGCGACTTGGGCTTCTCTTTCGCTTTCCATCAGGCGTAGGGAAGCCATTATGTCGAGCCACTATAAAAAATAAAAAAAAAAAATAAAAAAATAATACATAGAAAACACCCAGACCAATACAAACAGACATGTTCATGAACACAAATGTTTGTATTGTGCGGGAATCGAGCCCACGACCCTATGCTCAGAAGGCAGAGGCACTACCAAATGAACCATCGAGCCAGTCCACTTTGCTGGCCACAATTTAAACAGCAGTGGACTGGTTGCTGATGCTGTGGTTGCTGATGATGATGATGAAAAAGTTGTTACAAGTCTAAGAAGAAGCACTTCATGGCTCATGGCTCAAGAATCTCCGGACATGGTGCTATCTGTGCACGAGATCCCTGTTCCGTGCCGCTGTGTCAAAAGTTAGAATAGCCCTGATGATAGCCTATCTCCGGTAGGAGATGGCACTTCAAGAAGATGAAGTCTAAGATCTGATCTGAGATTAAATTAGTTTGAAGCTTAGTCCCAGAATGTTAAAGTTGCAAAATGTCCAATTATTTCATCGTAACCTAAGAAGTGACTGATCGATTGAAAAATACCAGGAACGCATAACCACGTAGGAAGTCTATCGTTAGTGAGTGTCTAAGATCTGATCTGAAACTTAATTACATCTGAGTTGAGTTGCAGAATGTCCAAGTTGCTACATGTCCAATTTCAAGGTAACATAAGCCGTGACAGATCCACTGAAAAATACCAGGAGCGCATAGCCACGTAGGAAGTCTTGGTCCGATAAAAATTTGGTCATCGGCTTCTCACGTGATCCGTCATAGATAGTATCGCTTAATACCAGGACCAGTCAAGCAAAACTTATTTCTAATGAAAAAAAATATAAGTAGTTAGGTATGTTACTTACATAAACATAATTATTATTTTGGCAAAAATTATACAGTCCCAAAAATTCCGTGTATCATCATAATACTCAAGTGTTATTTGACCACGTTGAGGTCATTATTTGGACTTTGACCACAGAGAATATTAGCAAAGTTTGTATTGTATCTAAATTGATAACTAACTGATCTGATGTGTTCGAGTATTTAGATAATGTACCTACCTACTTCAATAAATAATGAGTGTAGGATAAAAATACATCAATTAATATTATTGATACTACATTTCTAGCCTAGGACCAATACAATCTTAAGGAAAATACTTTGTCCATGGCAGGGGTAGCCAACTTAGTCAGACCAAAAATTTACTTTTACTGACTGTCTTGTCTTGTTAAACTGTGTTAATAGCCGAGATTAACTGGTTGGTCACCTCTGGTCTAATGGGTTTTCCCAATCAAATATTGGTTCTGTCTGAGATTTCGTTATCGCGCATCCGCTTAAATCGTGGAATATCAAGGGTTCGATTCCCAATTGAGGACTTATAATGATTTCTTTTTCATTTGTTCTTGCCATATGATACTCGTGTTTATGTGCGATGCTGAATGTTATATTTTTAATGATACTAATGATTTTCTATCTACTTCACTGAGCCAGTCACATGACATGTCTTGTATACTCACTGGGTACAGTGCCTTTTCTCGGAACCCAGAAGAACACAAGTGGTCAGCTACCATAATACGCCCGTCCGGGGAAGGACCTCCACCCTTTGAATACCGCAGCCAAATGACCTCCGGGTCGTTTTTCTGCTGGTGAGTAGGGTCTCCGGAGCTCGTGGGGGATTAGGGTTGGGCCGGCATCGCAGTGGCAACTGACAGGTAACTAACCAGTTACTTGCCGGTTGTCACAGCGACTTGGGCTTCTCTTTGGCTTTCCGTCAGGCGTAGGGAAGTCATTATGTCGAGCTACTATAAAAAAAACTACAATGGCCCGTTCATAGCATTATTTATTGACAAGCTCGATGGCTCATTTGGTAGTGTCCTCTGCCTTCTGAGCCAAGAGTTGTGGGTTCGATCCCCGCACAGTACAAACATTTGTGTGCATGAACATGTCTGTTTGTATTGGTCTGGGTGTTTTCTATGTATAATATGTATTTATTTACAAAAAAAAAAAAGTATCTAAGTAAGTTTATCAGTTGTCTAGTACCCATAGTACAAGCTTCGGCTTAGTTTGGGGCTAGATGGCGATGTGTGGCCCAGCGTGGCATGTCTTGGGATATTTATTTTTATTTTATTATTTTTATTTATTTATGCACTCTATGACTCAGCTTTACAGGAAAATGTCGAGTAAACACGGTCGTTTAGCCGGTCAGTTATACGGAATCTTGTTTACCACAATGAAGACAGTCATTCGAGCTTGTTTGACGAGCGCGCACGCCCAAAAAATTTGCAGAAATGATTCAATAAAAAACAGTGGATAACAAAAGTGATATTAACCCTACAGTGAAGACTGATTTAATTGTGATCCGTGACTGTGTTTTAGATACAAAATGTTGTGGTTTTGTAAGTAAAGATAATTTGTAATACGTTAAGTGGAATAAAATAACTTAGGTTATTTTAAATGCGCAGAGAATAATCATACCGGTGTGACCTCTTGCATGACGTATCATTATACAAGTATAAATATAATACCAATACATAGATTAACGATAGCCAAGTAGGTATAACTTATATTGTGAGAAATGTTTATTTTTAATGCAAAATTTTTGTGTAGCCACAATCTCAACGTGTGATTCATTAAGACAACTCAGTGTAGAAACCGTACCTATTTACCGTTTTACTTAATTAGTTATGTTGTAGTCTAACTAACTTGCTTGTCTGTGTGTATGTAAACGTTGCTATGCAAATTAAATCCGTCTTGGAATTTTTTCGAATTTAAGTACGATTTTCCTTAAAAACACGTTATAAGTTTTATGTTTTCTTAGTTTATTTACTTTGAAGTCTTAAGGCTAAGTTCATATGGCCGCGCGGTACCGCGCGGAACTACGAACCGCGCGGCACAAGATCAATATAAACGATAATTATTGTCTACATTACCGCGCGGTACCGCACGCCAACGCGCGGCGCGCTCTGACCCGCGCGGAAGATCTAGAACCGCGCGCTGCCGCGCGGCACAAGTATTTCAAACCTGTATCGACCTGTTCAGTTGATCCGCGCGCCTTGAGACGGAAAGACACATAGATCGATGCAATGAGTACCAAGGATGACATTGTGCCTATCGATTTGCTTATCGACGAAATCGAATTTGGAATCTTAACTCTAAAATTTTTCTTCATGTAACCTCAACTCAGGGTATAAGGTGACAAACAGGCTTGAAGAAAGTCTGTCACTTAATATTGGATGCACCCAGTATCGCCTTTGTCGTCTTCTGCGACGTCTCAGTCTTCTATATAAAATCCACAAGCAAATTGCCTCCTCCACGTCCATTGTATATCAATGTTAATGCCAGACTGGCGCTCGTATATACCCTGTCATGTGAACTCTCACACCGCGCGGCGGCGCGCGGTGCCGCGCGGCCATATGAACTTAGCCTTAATACTATCTGGATCCAGACCCCTCTTTCCCAGTGGGCACTATGGGCAAGTGCCCAAGGCCCCGCGATCGATGGGGCCCCTCAGCTCATATACAAAATGCCTAGTTAGTTCGGCCCCTTTATCCTAATATGTCCAGGGCCTCCAATAGGTTAAAGACGGCCCTGTCTGGATCTGTGAAGTTTATTTATATCTATAGGTTTCGCAAATTAGATATTGACTTGTCCTCACAAGCTTCACTTGAGCACAGAAAAGTCATACGCCATGATGATCTATAGGTTTGACGATAGCACTGAGTTTGTGTAGATACATGCGTTTTATTCGCAAGTTTGGTAAATTACAAAATATAAAAAGTATATTATTATATCCTTGTACCTCACGTGTCCCCATACGTATCCCCATCTCTTCCCGTGGTTGTCGTAGAAGACCACTAAGGAAACTCAGGAAATGGGCGTTTACCAACGGGGGTACAAATAAACCCGCCTGCCAAGGGTGGTGACTAAGGCAAATTCCCCCAAATAACAATAATAATTGTCATTGAAGGAGGTCTAGCAGTGAACCTTTGCATGCTAATAAAATACAAATACAAAATACAAAAATGTTTATTTCTTTTTAAAACAGCGTTACACAATACATGCATTCATGTTCGAGATTGCCTAGTAAGTATAGAATAATACTTGTGACAGGCACTCCCGCTCTTCTTCGTTACATTTACATACACTATTTTTACTTCATTCAATACAGCAAACATTTTAAGATAAAATTTAGATTTAATTTCCTATTAGACTACAATGTTATACATATTATAAGCAAACTTTTACTAGGTATGGAAGCAAATTAAACTTCCATGCGAAAACACCGAAAGATTTAATGAGACGTTACAGTATTATAGCCAATCTATTATAATAAGAAGAATACATAGGCCTTGATTCACAAAATCCCACAAGACTACAATATTATACATATAATGATGGTATTTTTGGGTCTAGGTATCGTAGGTAAAGCAAAATACTGTTGACTTACTTGACTTAATGTCCTACGTCCCCTATTTTTACGTATGACAAAAAGATTCTACATAAAGAGTAAAGTTACGGCTTTATGTACTTGGTTGAGCCAAAAACTGTTAGTTGCTGGGTTTGTCTGTGAAAAATTTACTCAGAAGCAGTCAGGGTTCGGACCCTGAACTTTCGGAAGTTGGTGTTGAGGCAACATTTAGGGGCTGCGCAGACGACAGACTTTTGTGCGATAGAGTCTGCGTCTGAGACATTTAAAAAGAGCATCTAGGTCCCTACAGCTCTGCCGACAGAATGATCGAAGTTGTGCGTTGAGTCTGTGAAATATCCGCGACAGATTTTTGCGCGTCGTGTGTGTTACTGCATATAATTGCATCACAGACTAAAAAGTGCGTCACGGATAGTCTGTCGTCTGCGCTGCCCCATAATGAATGGGAATGCACGTTAAGCATAAGTCATCTCGAAGTGTCGTCCCATTCGATTATAAGAGTAATAGAACAGAAAGTGTTTGCATACAAACTTGTATAATGCAGTAAATAATAGATTAGATACTGTAAGTCAGCCATACTCTAAGTGTGTTCCGCGGAACCCTAGGGTTCCGCGATACCCCTGTCGGGGTTCCGTAAGAAGTTAGAAAAAAAAATCAAAACACCTCTCTCTATTCGACCGTTCTGACGCGGCGTATCACGATTCACGAACATGAGACTTCTGTCCTCTATCAAACCTGATATCAACCAATTGATGAAAAATAAAAAACAGTTTCATACATCCCATTAGTTAGATTTTTTTCTTTTTCAATGTTATATCTATTATTATACCTACTTGTTATGTAAGTAAGTAATAAGTAACTGTTACATGGTACTCTAATTATGCTTATTAATAAAAAATACACTTAAGAGCGCGCATACAATTTTAAGCAACTCGAAACGCACGCGGGAGCCGATTCCGAAACACACATAGACATCATTATCATTTGTGTCTGTGTGGGTGAGCGGCGTGTCGGACGCTAACTCCGGCGGACGAACATATACAACATTTGATACTTAACAATTTATTATTCGTCTAAATTATTTGAACATTCTTTTATTGCTAAATATTTTATTAGTGTAGTATAGGTGCGTACTTATTAAATTTATTTAAACACTTTAGAGTACATTATTCTTAAGTGTTTATTAATTAAGGTTTAAGAAAAATATAACAATATTTCTACCTTTAAATGTACCAGGTACTTACCTATCCAAATTATATTTTGAAAGGTATTGTGTGAGTGATTGACGTTTTTAATGTTGCTTTATAAAAATCAATATTCCCTACTGTTTTTTCCTTGCCTTCTGATCATAAGTCAAAGGTCGTGAGTTTGATTCCCATCCAGGACAAACATTCGTGTGCTGAATATTTGTGTTTGTTCTGTGTTTAGGTGTTTGTATTATTATTTAAGGAAAGAGCAGTCTCCATGGTTGCCACGATATAACCCATTTTATATTTTAATTTGTCAAAATTACTTTGTTCATTTTCACTCGGCAGAAATGGATCTCACGAAGAGGCTGGTTGCCATCATTTAAAAAAGATTAGTTTGTAAATTTCAATTTGTCAATTTGAATTAAGGTCCTAAGTCTCCTATGACTGATCACAGAGATCATGTATACCTACTTATGCTTGTGCTGAAAGTTGTGCTTGTGTTTCGTAGCAGAAACCCCAGACGGCCTACAACAACTTAAATCTGGTTCCTATCTAGCTTGACCAAACCATCACTTATTCTCGGGATGAATATTCGTCGTGACCCGAATCCTAAGGGTTACATTGAAGGAGTCATTGACTACTGCGGCATTCTCTAAAATAGGTGTCCTGAACTTGATTCTGAAGGAATATATTACGACTGACCACCGCTGTTTCTTGTATAAGACACAAATCTTGGGTAGAATACTACTTTTACGCACTTTTATAAATGATGCGATGCGATGGACAGGTTACAAAGGCGTGTTAACTGAATAGGTAGGTATGGTGAGTCCTCTTGTGTATATTCAAAAATCGTATTTTTATTTCCTTCCAATCATCTTCATCAGCCCACTGCTGGACATAGGCCTCTCCTAAAGTTCGCCAGTTCTTTCCAATAATAAACGGACGGTTTTTGTTGAATAACTCGCCCCTTTTTTGGTTTTGCAGTAAAACCGTAAGAACAAAAATTGTAGGAAATTTGATTTTCTACAAGTTTGATTCTTACTATTTTTCTTCTAGGATCGGTATTTTGGAAATTAAAATTGAAAACAACAGAAGTAAAAAATGTTGTCATTATCTCGTTTATTTTCTACTTTACGGTCTAAATTAAGAAGACTAAACATGTAGAAAATCAATTTTTAAACAATTTTGGTTCCTTGCTTTTCCCCAAAATCGATATTTTGGAAATAAAACCCGCAAACCGCGACATATTCAAAACTGTATCATTATCTAATTTAAACACTAGAAATAAGCACAAGCTTGCCGTTCCACGTCTGAGGCTGAGTAAGGTGAGTGGGTCGTTTGTAGGATTGGGTATCAAAATGTTCAACATGTTCATGTACCGGAACTTATTGTTGAACTGCCCATTCACAAATTCAAATCATACATGAAGTCCTTACTTATAAAAGGGGGCTATTATAGAGTAGAAGATTTCCTCAACGACGACATCTCCTGGACTGCTGCTTCGTAGTAAAATTTGCATTGTATAGACTCAACTTTTATTTTGCATTGTGTAACTTTAAAATATTAAAAAATGTTGTACTTAATACCAAATCATGTAACAATTGGCGATTTAAAATTAAACCGACTTCAAAAAAAACACAAACGACCAAAACTAAAAAGCGATAAATAACGTAAGTAATTCTATCCTTAATACATAATTACTTAAATATTACAATTATCACTTATTTTTGAAGTCGGTGCCAGCCTCTAGGTACCTACCTAACGTAGACTGTTGTTGTATGACGCGCGCGGCCGGCAAATCCCCACGACAATATACCTAGATACATTTATTTGTTTGGCTGGCACCGACTTCAAAAATAAGTGATAATTGTAATATTTAAGTAATTATGTATTAAGGATAGAATTACTTACGTTATTTATCGCTTTTTAGTTTTGGTCGTTTGTGTTTTTTTTGAAGTCGGTTTAATTTTTTTTTAAAAATAATTTTATTTCTCTATTTTTAGTTGCGTTAATGTGCTGTGACCTTGAATAAGAGTTAATTAATGTCCTTAAGAGTTTTACTTAGGAATGAAAAATTTTGCTTTTAGTCAAGTGAAGACTTTGCGATCTAGAATCAAGCAAATCACTTACCAAATCACCTGCCCTATTAGCCCTGCATAAGTACATACTACTACCTAGTTTCTATCGACAAATGTCAGTACTGTTCCCTAACTCCTAACCGTTAAGGAGTTCTGTGGCTTCATCATCAGCAACAGATGTTGACGCCCGGAAGCATATACCTGAGTACAATATGATAACGTAACAAAAACACCATATGAGCATACAATTTTCGGTTGTTGCCCTCAATTTCTCCAGGATCCCATCATCAGATCCTGACTTGGTGATAATGGGACCACCTCGGAAGTGTCCTCTGTCGAACAAAAAAAAATTTTTTGAAATCCATCCATAATTGACGGAATAATCGGTGAACATACATAAAAAAAAAAATATTATACATAGAGACGAATTGAGAACCTCCTCCTTTTTTCGAAGTCGGTTAAAAAAGAGTAACTACCGAGTTTCTTGCCGTTTCTTCTCGGTAGAAATCTACTTTCCGAACACGGCGGTAGCTTCTTTTAAATTGCTTTTATTCACATTCTTACATTACTTTTTATATTTTTACATTATTTTTCACTTGACGATTCATAAGTGCTTATTTTAAGTTTATGTGAATAAAGGTATTTTGACTTTGACTTGCATACTGCAAGTTACATTCTCACCCTGCTTGTCGCCATAGCACCATTCAGCATACGTAGTCGGTAATTTTAACGTAATGTATGTAAATAAGTTACCGCAACATATCCGTATTTTACCAGCCTTTTCGCTAAAATCACCCCTTTTTTTTTTTTTTTTGTTTCACCAGGGAGAAATGCAGTTTACGCATACCCGCTGCCCGAGGGAGCAGACGGGTTATGTGGGACTCGCTCCGCGTCGGCAGAGAATACCCACTAAAAAACCCTGGTTTGCACCGTCTAACGCGCCTTGGGCGACAGCAACGCGGGTCCTGGGCTATAACACCGCGAAGCTGTCAGCGCTGGTCTGCTAGGCAGACTCGGGCTGGCCCCCCCACTTGGGGCAGCCTAGGGATCGGTCCTGAAAAGGACGTCTCCCTCCTCCAAGGACGGAGTTCGTGCAATACGTGGCCGACTCCCTCGTGCCGACCTCGCGGAACTCCGTCGGGCGTGCAGCCGCCGCCGCACGGTGGTTTTTTATTGTGGTTTTCTCCACTTGAGCTCGCGCCCCCTGGTCCCGACCGAAGTCGGGATAACAGGCGGTTTTTTATTGTGGTCTCACTCCACTCGGGCTCGCCAGTCAAGGCAAGCCCCCTGGTCCCTCCAGCGAGGGGAAACAGGTTGCCCGGCGACCAGTCCAAAAGGACCGTATCCGACGACCACGAGAACCGTGGCCATCGGACCCGCCGCGCCGCAGTGATACACTGCCAACCCGCGCCGTCAAACGGCTCCTCTGGTAAGGCGGCAACGGTCGCAGAAGACAGGGAGGACGGCAACGATAACACCGCGAGGTCCCCCGAAGGGCACTCCTCTTCCTCTGCGACCATCGCCGACAAACCGGCGCAAATGCGCCCGACAACACGTCTCTCACCAATCGGACAAACGCCCCGCCATTGGGAGAGACCCACAGGCCAAAAGGCCCCCATCTTGGGTAAGGCGGCAACGGTCGCAGAAGACAGGGAGGACGGCAACGATAACACCGCGAGGTCCCCCGAAGGGCACTCCTCTTCCTCTGCGACCATCGCCGACAACACGTCTCTCACCAATCGGACAAATGCCCCGCCATTGGGAGAGACCCACAGGCCAGAAGGCCCCATCTGGGTGTGCCGAAGCACGGCCGTGGAAGGCGTCGCTCCCCACAACGACGCCAACGCTGGCCCCCGGAGCCACGCACAAGTGCGTGCTCCCACAGGGAATTAGCCGTCGGGTAGTAGGTGAACGACTTCTACTACCCGCCGTTGCCCGGGGTACGCCGGGCCGTCAAAGACGACCACGCGTGGAGGCTTCCCTTGTTGTACCCCGCTAAAATCACCCCTAGTAACCGTAATGGTAATACATTTCACAACTATCATATCGCATTTTGGTTTTACATTTTGGAACAATTTGAACTATAAACTCTCACATTGTTGACCACTTTGATCGATTTAATTTTAATCTCATATACTTGTTATTTATGTGACACAAAGATTCACTTATTCCACACTAAATAATTAAGCGACAATTCCAAAATTGGATTTTTGATATTTTCTAAATTTACATAGATCGATTATCTAAATAGATCAATTTCGTGCATACTATCAAACATTTTATCATCCATCTTTACACATATAATTTTACTAATAATAACTTGACTATCGGATTTATAGGACTTTCAGCTTCATTGTATGCCTTTATTTATAGTCGTGAACATGTGACGTAGATTCCTTAAATGCTCCCAACTCAAATGAATCTCCTTATCAGTTTCTTCATGGAAGTTGTTTCTGACCATTGATTAACGAGCATAATAATTATCATTGGAATAGCCTTACTTTGAACTTGTAACTTCGATAGTGGACTAATAAATAAATATCATATTACATTTTTGAAATATTTAGCAAATGTGGTTGTAGATAATAATAAGTATAATTAATAACCCTGATGTTTGTATTTGATACTCATGACTAAACATTAAATCATTTCATTAATTTAGTACAATATTATAACTTAATAAATTTTCCATACTAAAATAATATTGCAAAGTATCAAACTCGTGGAGTTGCACTCGCGCAGAGCGGTATATGCCCATAAAAGTGGTTGTGCGTATGTGTGCGTGAGCGGAGCAGCGAGCGGCACGTCCTCCCTCTGGGTCCTCTGGGATGACCCGATTTGGACTGAAACGGCAAGCGTCGCGCGCGTGGCTTTATAGTCACTTTTTAACCGACTTCGAAAAAAGGAGGAGGTTCTCAATTCGTCTGTATGTATAATTTTTTTTTTTTTTTATGTTTGTTCACCGATTATTCCGTCAATTATGGATGGATTTCAAAAATTTTTTTTTTGTTCGACAGAGGACACTTCCGAGGTGGTCCCATTATCACCAAGTCAGGTTCTGATGATGGGATCCTGGAGAAATTGAGGGCAACAACCAAAAATTGTATGCTCATATGGTGTTTTTGTTACGATATCATATTCTACTCAGGTATATGCTTCCGGGCGTCAACATCTGGTGCTGATGATGAAGCCACAGAACTCCTTAACGGTTAGGAGTTAGGGAACAGTACTGACATTGGTCGATAGAAACTAGGTAGTAGTATGTACTTATGCAGGGCTAATAGGGCAGGTGATTTGGTAAGTGATTTGCTTGATTCTAGATCGCAAAATCTTCACTTGACTTAAAACAAAATTTTTCATTCCTAAGTAAAACTCTTAAGGACATTAATTAGCCCTTATTCAAGGACACAGCACATTAACGCAACTAAAAATAGAGAAATAAAATTATTTTTAAAAAAAAATTAAACCGACTTCAAAAAAAAAACACAAACGACCAAAACTAAAAAGCGATAAATAACGTAAGTAATTCTATCCTTAATACATAATTATTTAAATATTACAATTATCACTTATTTTTGAAGTCGGTGCCAGCCAAACAAATAAATGTACATATCTAAGTATATTGTCGTGGGGATTTGACGGCCGCGCGCGTCATACAACAACAGTCTACGTTAGGTACCTAGAGCCTGGCACCGACTTCAAAAATAAGTGATAATTGTAATATTTCAATAATTATGTATTAAGGATAGAATTACTTACGTTATTTATCGCTTTTTAGTTTTGGTCGTTTGTGTTTTTTTTTTGAAGTCGGTTTAATTTTTTTTAAAAAATAATTTTAAAAAAATCGTATAAAATAACAGGCATAGAATATTAATAAAATAATAATTACGTGCACTTAAGAAAGACTTCTTTTACATTTACACAAAATTTCAACTAAAAGAAACAGTGTTTTCTACTAGAAAAACACTGTTGAAAAGTGTGATTTGAGCTTATTTTGAAAACTTATTTTAGGCAATTTAATAACACATTTTCGAAAGTTTTTTTATCTAGTGCACTAATAGACCATATAAGCTATTGTATAAACATATATTTAAAACATATGTATGTAATGCAATTGATATTAAGACTTTCGAAATAGACTCTGACTAGCATTTTTGCGAAACGGCTTACGGGAGATCTTCGATTAACAAAAATATACCAGTAAAGTAAGTATTTTATCTAGCCTACGCACTGCTTTAAGACTTTGTCTATATAGAAAACTATGTTTCTTATTTTTAAAAATTCGTTTTATATGATAATAGCTCGCCCGAAAATACCAGTTTCGCCGCAAATACGTCGAATTCTGTATGCGCGCTCTTAAAAACCATTTTATTGTAGGGTTCCATCAAGTATTTTGCTATCCAAAAGGGTTCCGTCACCAAAAAAGATTGAGAACCGCTGCACTACTAAATCATCAAATTATGAAGAGAAGAGCGCTGAAGACACTGACTTTTCATGCATTCGCCTTGCATCAGTTGTAACATCAACAGCCTTGCCCAAACGTGCACAGAACCTTTACCAACTTTATATGAAACTTCTGCGGTGGTGTTTATTGCAGTAACATTCTGATTTTGGACCACCGGCGCAGTCGCAGTCGGTACTGCCTATATCTATTACTGCCCATTCAGGCACAAGAGTTCAAGCACTTCTAAATCATCAAACTTCGAAAAGAAGAGCGGTGAATAATTTAAAAATGGAAACCATCGATTAATTTTCATACCACAACAGAAACGTAAAATGCAGCTATAAAAGTTATTTTATGTACAACAAACGAACATTGGTTCATTAAAGAAATTATAATTCCTTGCCTCATAAGATGTTTCCACATTGGTTTGGACACGTTGTAATTGAATGACAACCACCGAATCACTATAAAATCAGGATCAGCCTTCAAGAACGAAATCTACGTATTCAACCAAACTCTTCTATCTACAGCAACGCCCCGAACATGTTGTCTACAGCAATGCCCTGAACATGTTATGCGAGTCATCCTTCACCAATTTTCAATTTTATTGTTCTAAGGAAATAATTTTAATTTGTTAGATATTTATTCATGTAAAGACAAGGTACATAAAAAGAGAAAAAAAGACGTAAAAAAATTAAAAAAAAAAACAAAAAGAAATTAAAAAAAAAGAAAAAGAAAAAAAATCCAAAAAAAAAACTAAAAAAATAGAAAAAAAATACAAAATAAAAATAAAAATAAAAACAAAAAAATTAAAAGAAACCAAAAAAAATAAGAAAAATAAAAAAAATTATGTACCTTATTAAGCATGTATACTGCTAATTATGAATATATTCCATATTTAAAATGTTTTTCTATTCTATTCTATTCTATAAATTCAACAGGACTTAATAGTTAAATGTCATCAATCATAGTTATATGTATTTTTTGGCGAATTTTACTTAATCGTACATTCAATTATAAATTCTGTATGAATTAAAATGTAAGCACAGTGGAATCATTTTAATAAATAAATATATATCAGATACATCGATGTAACTTATTAACGTGGTACTACTACTGTACATGTTTGTACTCCACTGGAGTTCTCACTTAGGTTTTTTAATATTCAAAGAGAACGATTTGTCACTTATAAGTTCCGTATAAATGAATAAAATGTTTATTAATTTTAATATTTAGTCATTGAGAATTGTAAGTTTACAACTATTGCTTAGATTATGTAAAACAAAAAACCTGTTATTAAATAGCCCTAAATTCAATTGTGCGCCTAATATGAACTTGTTAGTGATGTGTGCGAGTGTACATGAGTGCGTGTAGGGTGAGTGGGGGGAGTGTATCGTTATCATAGGGTTGCCATCACTTAAATTGCCGGCGCTAGATAACACCGCTAAAATTCCGGACATTTGGGCGAAATATGGTTTTTGCCCCAGACACATCAGAATTTTTTCATTCACTTTTTATTATTTTGCCGTGCCTGCTTGATTGTGGGCTTATCGCTTAGGTATCTATTAAAATTTGAGTTTCGATTTCAAAAGCGTCCGGATTTTACCCGGACACATTTAAAAGCCCCAGCCGGACGGACCCCGGACGCCCTTCAAACTAGGACAAATCCGGGGAAATCCGGACGGGGATGGCAACTCTACGTTATCATATTGTGATTGCATTTTATCAAGTGGTAGTAGCGTCTCATTGCGTGCAATACAGTGTTCAAACGAAGCGTCCACTCGTCGCTCGGCCTGTTCGATCTACATTATTGCATTCCCCATCCGGTCAGACAGCCGCAAGGATTCTTCTGTTCTCCAGACATGTACCAATGACAGTGGACTAACCACTTCGAGTGACGCCGTCACACTGACGGTGTCCCGGACCACGTGGAGTCTCCTGCTGGATGTCCCAAAATACCACCGTGTATCTCATTCACACTACTCATTCGTAATGCATGTTATTTGATGATACCTGCAGCACTAAACCAACCAATTTTAATGCATTTGTACACACACTCAGTTACACTATACACTGGGGAGTAAAAGGGATTGTGTTCAGATTTGTTGAGATATGTGATTTTTTATTATTATAAATAGTGCATATAACGTACCTACCTATTTGATTGTAAAATTGCAAAATAAAAAATATATTACCAAATCTCAGCAAACCTGATGTATATGACATTTTATTTATTTTACTATTACATACTTTATCGGCAATAGTAAAATAATAAACTGTCATAAGTGCCTACAGGATTAACTAACCCATAGAAAAAAATATCAATTTGTCACTAATGCTTATTAAATTATGTTTAATTTTGCTCTAACACATTATCATTTAACCATGTGTTTTAACCCAGCACTTTTTTTTAGTTAAATGTATTTTTGACAACCTTTTCAATATAACTTGTGTAACATGTAATATTGAATTGGTAACATTTTCGCATTATATTTGCTTTTTAATCCTGTACACCCACAACATAATGCATGGCATCTCATCACTACTCTCATAAAAGGTTTGGTAAAAAATAATTTTGGTTTAATTGTGTGGATATGGAATTTATTAAAATACTAATAATTAGAAGGGTTTTGACTTAAAGCTTTTTATATTATTGTTTATCCGTTAGAATCCTTAGCGATATGACGCCATGTATCATATCCCATGTGCCAACCTCACCTGCCCGCGGTGCTCCCTGCTGCGTAACCAACGAGGCGCTGGATTTTATATTACATTGAGAGTAATAAATATTTACAAAATATTATATTGTAATTTTTTAATTATGTTCAATATATTGCAGGTGGTGAAAAATCAATATCAAATAAATAATTAAAGAGACCAACTAAGAAACGAAGGAAGCTTGAACCACTTTATAAGAATTACGATGGCCTTGTTTTCTGGTGTTTAGATGATCAGAGAAATGCAATTTTCGTTGAAGATATTATAACATGACATACACACACAGACATAAGGGTAGAAAAGAATGATGAAGACAAGCAAGAAATAATAAAACTGTAAGTATGATAATATTATAATTGTTTTTTTTTTTCAATTTTTTTTATAGTAGTTCTACATAATGGCTTCTCTGCGCCTGATGGAAAGCCAAAGAGAAGCCCAAGTCGCTGTGACAACTGGCAAGCAACTGGTTAGTTACTTGACAGTTGCCACTGCCATGCCGGCCCAACCCTTACCCCCCACGAGCTCCGGAGACCCTACTCACCAGCAGAAACACGACCCGGAGGACATTTGGCTGCGGTATTGTATAGGGTGGAGGGTCTTCCCCGGACGGGCAGCTCAATACGAGCGAAGATTCGCTATGCCCTACCTCTCTCATGATTGGTTCCTATAACCTTTGGTAAAATGACATGTAATTTTATTATGTTCATTCCATATACAATCCTTTCATATTTATAAATCTCGTTATTACTAATTTATTGTGACCAAATCCTGTAACAAATTTCGACAGCTGAGCGTGTTAGGTTGACATAAACGCCAGAAAGAACTTTTGAAATGTAATGGATACCTACTATAGTATACGTTTGGACAAAAGCGATACGAAAAACAACTACAGGAATAGTATTTATTTATTTATTTATTAGAAATCAACAGCGTATACACTTGATTACATTAATTAGTATAGGTAATTATTAAGGCCAATTACAGATTTCTTTAAAAAATTAAATTTTCATCGATACCTATAACAATTTCGTTGTGTTTTGTTTGCGTGTGTGTGTGTGTGTGTGTATGTGTGTGTGTGTGTGTGTGTATGTGTGTGTGTGTGTGTGTTCGAGTGTGTGTGCGTTTAAGTCAGCGTCAGTCAGTCAGTAACTTAATTTGACCGCTTCAATTGTGATTAGATTTAGATGCCATGTCTGACACTATGGCCTGTGCGATTGCGTCCAAACTGGTCACCAGTCGTCCAGGGTCCGGAGGTACATAGGCGACTATGATATGCAAGTCATGCTTAGACAGAATTACTTTTGAAGGAATAGTGATCGCGAGCATTTCTGTGGGTGCCGGTGCCCTCAATGAGCTGTGGAAAGCTTCCAATTCCCTACGAATCATAATCATAACTCCCCCGCCGGTCTTCTTGCCACTTAGTGACAGGTCTCGGTCGTTGCGAAATACGTCGTACCTATCATCGCATATTTCCGCGTCAAATATGCCGTCATGTAACCAGGTCTCCGTGACAATTATAATATCGTAATTTCCATTTAGAATGCTTTGTCTTATTTCCATAGTTTTCGTCCTCAGCCCCCGCACATTTTGGTAATACATGCTTAGCTCCGTGATTTACCGCTTACCGAACGTACTAAATAATTGTATAGAATAAACATAATATAACTCGTTGCAATAGTTGCTTTTAATGCAACTACCAAAGTTGCATACTCGTAGTTAGGGAGCGAGCCGCTCCAGCAGTGCGTTCCAACACTCATACGTACCGAATAAAATATCACCTCAGTGCAAATAAACAATCTCGACACTAGCCAAGGCGGTCGCATTACTAAACCCCTTTTATACCATTCAAATGTTACCACTCCTGTGCGCGTAAACGACGTAAAACTAATCTTCGTATGGGCCGATATATAATTATTACGGGGGTATATCAAGATTCTGGGTGTATTGTGTGCAAGCAACAACAACTCAGTGCAGCCGAACTGTGAGCGCATTAAGCAAAGTAATATAGGCAGCGCGGCAAAAAAGGGTGCAATCTCTGAACGTGAACAGCGCAAGCTTAAGTACGCCCGGTTCGTCAATCCGATGTGCTTTCGGCAGAAAGTAAGAGTATCACGATCTTTAAGACCCATAAAGTAAGTTTTCGAACGATCTCTAACGTAATTAAGAAGCTCCATGCGAGACCATGTAAGATACAAGCATCCAAAATCACAAATGCTATGAATGTGGAATGGACCCCTAAAGCCCCGAGCATCGCACGCAATAACGGACACATACACGCCCAACATTTCAAGTGATTTGATTGTAGCAAATGTATAAATTTGACGCACACTTATTTTGTGTATAGTAAATTGTGGAGTGAATTTATCAGTCTGACGGTAATTGTGTTGTGTGTGTGGCAAAGAGTAACTGTGTGTAGATAGGTACAAATTTAAGTACTTCGCAAACATTGTGTACATCGACAATAATATATTAATTAGCGATTTTAATTGAGAATTAAATATTCCAAGCAAAAATAATTTATATAACATACAGAGGTGAATAGAAGGTCCGGACATCTTCTTCAAAACATTTTCGCGATGTCTTCTGGTGAGACCACTGGAATTGCTGGAGATTTGTCGTTTTTCCTCGTATAATATATCCTGCCGTTTTTTACCCAGACGAATTGATACAGTTTCTGCTTAGCTTTATCTTTGCATGCCTTCAATAGTTGCTTATTGAGGGGTGTGAGCTGCTCATTGATGTAAATCGGCTTTGCGTCTTCATCTGCTCCCAGGTCTTTAGTGGTCAAACGACACTTCCGAGAACAGGATAATACCTTATCCTTAGACGAACGATTTCTCATTTTCACTACGATTAATCTGGGACGGCCCTGTAGTTTTATCCTCGGAGTGACTCTGGTCACCTGGACGACATCATGCTCAGGAACATTTACACCCAGATGCCTGAACAGGTTTGATATAATCTCCTCAACATTTTCATTTTTCTTTTCAGTAACTCCTACAATTTCCAAGTTTAATCGTTGGCATTTATTTCGGCCTTGAGTAGTAGATTTTCCTTTTTCATATCTCTTATTTCGGTCTCCAATATTTCAATTCTATCTACGTTATGAGCAAAAGAATCGACGCGCTTGGTAATTTCATCCTGAGTCTCCGATGTAAATTGTATAGATGTCCGGAGTGAGGTAATTTCTGTCTCCAGATCTCTTTGTTTCGCGCTCACGCTCTGCATTGATAGTTTAACTGACTTAAATTCTTCCATTATAGTTTTGATTTCGGATTTTATTTCCGCTGTAGTCTCGGTGAGTTTAACAAGATCGTTTCTTAAAATGTTGTTAACTTCAGACAGACTGCGATCCATATCCGTTCTCCACTCATTTAGAGTTTTTGTTATGGTGCTGGTGAAGTCCTCAAACGATTTCGTGAAATCATCATCGTGCTTCCTCTTTCGCTGGTTGACGTTGCCCGAGCTAGGTAACGGATCTGGGTTTGTGCCAACCTCTCTGTTTGGGCTCCTCAGCATCTTCACTACCTATCTTAAGTTCCCCTCTGTAGGATTTTATTCTTTGGACTCACTAAACACGATAATCCGTAGATCAGTCAATCAGCTGGTGTGGTGTGAGAGAGACGAGTGACACGGGTGCGAAAGAGACAAGTAACACTGGTAGCGGGCCGTTTCGTTTATTACACCGAGAGTGCCGATTTATGATTTTATTTTACTTGCTTGAATGGATGCGCGCGAGTTTAGAACTAGTGTACGATGGAATAAGGGCAAAGTTGGTGCAGAGGTCAAGCCAAAGTTTCGCGGAAGACAGCGCGAGCGACCGGTCTGCACCGATTCTTCGAGCGTTCTTCGAGTATTAAATATATCTTCCCCATTCTTTTATTAAAAAGAAATATTAAAAAGAAATATTAACGATATTAATTTATTTTGCTCTAATTTAATAATAAGTAAATTTCTTTCAGATCATGAAGACCGCAATGCCTACGTCGTCGACCCGGGTTCGAAATGGAAAAATCCTTAATGTGTAAGTATAATATTGCTTTTCATCAACAAATTATAAATACCTACCACGGGCAGACGGACAGTCGTCGCCGGAGCGCGGAGCTACATCCTACGATCGGGTGCGCCAAAGTTCACCTAAATTTTCAACTCCGAAAATGTTCTTCCTAATATTTTTCATCCTAACAATCACAATTCCTAACTACTCTGTCTCTAATGTTTTAATTCCGAATCATTCAATTTCATAATGTCGGTAGCAATAAACATCTATTATTTCTTTTCCAAATATTTTGTCAACATAACCGTCTTTTACACTATTATTGAAAGTCATACATACTTTTTTGTCCAGCTGCAGCAGTGGACTGACACGGGCTGATGATGATGATGATGATGATGATACATACTTTTTTTGTTTAGATTTATTTTTATTCATAATAATCAGTATTATTTACTAATGTAAATGTGTACGCAAAATTAATATTTTGCGTAACTTTTACAGTTTTAATTATTTACACATAACATGATAACAAATAAGAATACCAGTACCCTGGTACATGTTTTCATTTACACATTTCAACTAAAGTAGTTTAATATTAGCGGCTGTAGCTTTCAAATAATCTCTTTTATTGGTGTATTTTGCTTTAAAATTCAATATATATTTAATTCTATCATCTTTGTCGTTGTATTTTCTTTTCTTGGCGGGGGGAGCCCCGTTAAGATGTTTTTGGATTTCTGCAGCTTGATGCTGTAGGTAATTCTAGAACAATTTTCTTAGATAACAAATAAAATCCTACATGGTGCTGATCTACGAATTGTTGAAAACGATTATGCTATGATTCAGCACTATTTTGAGTACGTGGTATGTTTTCCTCGTTTAAAACATACGTGCTCCATAGGCATGGTTCAAATTTAGGAAGAACAGGTATACCCCATATATAATTTTATGTAACGAATAGGTTATATTTATAGTTCTTGGTTAGGTTAGGTTAGAACTGTGACCACACAACGACCAGAAATCCCGCTAGCTAAACGATCCCGTCAAAATCACAAGAAAAAGTTTAAAACAAACCTTTTCCAACAAAGCATCTGGTTCATGATTATGTTCTTGATGCGGTCCTTTCAGTAATATATACTTATTGATTTCCTTATCAAAAGTGGTGATTACCTAATCTCGCCTTACACTTATAGGGTGACGTACTTTTTGTTGCTTCTTAATTCACACGCCCAATATTATTTATCCACTGATATACACACGGTATTTTTTCATATATAAATCCATGTAAATATTAAGAAATATGAAAATATTATGGTAATTATGTTTAGGGATAAATACGTTAGGATAAAAAACAGTACAAGTTTTAATATTGTAGTTAACGATTTTATTGATAACGTTAGCCGCTAATATTAATGTTAGCCCTAAGTAACGAACAACTGGAGAAGCCTATGTTCAGCAGTGGACTGCAATCGGCTGATGATGGATGGCCAGCAAATTATTTACTTACCTGAACCAATTTTTAGCATAGTTCACATTATACATTCATAGTACCTTCCTTCTCATTTTTACCAACAGACATTGCCCAAGACTAAAATAAATAAAGACACTCTCATAAATGTATCAATGATAGAGCGGTTTAGTATACATTAAAAGAGTAACTTACTTAATCTAGCACTCCTGTGTTTAATTTATCCATGAAACCATACATAATTCGGTCAGCGTACTTGTCAAATTTGAACACATTTTTTTAAAGCTTTGACATCGACAATACAAATAAGATGGTCTCAGAGCATAATTTATTTTTTAGAATTTCGACTTTGAATGTCACATGTTAGTCTTACTTAACAAGATAGCAAAGTCATTTTACGCCTACATGCGAGTTCATAACAATCATCATTGTAAAAACATATTTTTTAAATGATTTATTTTCTTTCAGACTTATCTTCAAGATAAACTCCATAAGAAATCTCCTAATTATGGTGACTGCTGATGACGATAATCAATCCAGAGAAACACCACTCCAAACGAAAATTCTACGAGAGTATACATCTAGCAAATATGTGCCACATAGCCACATACAAAGGTAGCTATTCATTTTCTAATAATATATTACATTAAAATTACTATGATTTTATGAGTCATAATAAAAGTGCGAGTAACCCATGAAACCACATTGGGCCACACACCGTAAGCTGAAGCTTGTACTATGTAGGTACTAACTAGACAATTGATAAACTTACTTACACCTGGGATGTAAGGGAGCGACCCGTCATCTTTTTGCTCCAAGCCAACCTCACCTGCACGTGGTGCATCCTGCCGAATAACAAACGAGGCGCTGGCAACCGACTGGTGGCGGTATAACCATCACAATTGAAGGCGTAGCTAAATACCACAGACCGATGATGGGCAGCAGCGTCACCGGAGCGAGAAGCTACGCCCTGCGATCGCCAACCCGCCTGCCCAGTGTGGCGATTATGGGTATATCCTCCAGATGTTTGCCCTAAGTGGCGAACAACTGGAGAGGCCCATGTCCAGCAGTGGACTGCAATAGGCTGATGATGATGATGACTTACACCTGACCAATACAAACAGACATGTTCATGCACACAAATGTTTGTACTGTGTGGGAATTGAACCCACAACCCATGACTAATAAGGCAGAGGTCACTACCAAATGAGTAATGTCTAAAGAATAATGTCTAATAATGTGACCCGACTTCAATTTCCCTTCAATAAATAAAATATTTGACAGCATTAGTAATTATTTGACCTACATTAGTATAGCATTCTGATCTTGTCTTTTATCTTAATTTGTAATTTTAAAAACGCCTTGCAATTAACCATAACCATCGCCTGTAATGCTAATCATCATCTTAAATAAATAACTGAATTAACTAGCACATTCAATTAGAATGAATTGGTTCGGGCTATATTTATGGGATGATATTTAGCTTAGGAATTATCTATGGTACCTATTTTGGTTCATATCCTATGTCTACATATAAAATGTGATTATTTTTACTAATTATTGTTTGTTGTTTTAGATGTGTATGCAGAATATGGCGCCATTTTGGATAACCGACTAATGAAACACCAATAAGTGGAACATCCAAAAGACATGGAATATGACCATGGAAAACCTTCTTTATTATTACATAAATATTAAGTAGATATTTTTGTAATTTATTTATAATGCTAATTTAAATTACTAAACTTCTTAAAAAACCTACCTATTTTGTTTATTAAAATTAGAACCTCATTATATTCCCAAAAATTTCCACGAATTATGATGATCACAATAAAGTTAATTTATTTGTATAAGCAAAAAAGTCTTGATATTTGTAATAGTTGACTACATTCAATAAGATTAATATAGCTACCCTTATGTTATAAAAATATCTTGATTTGTCTATTCTATATACAAAAACACTTGTTCGTAATTTATATCCATATGGATTAATTGCTTAGTTATTAACAAAATGTAAATACATATTAACATTACAAATAATCTTTATTTCCTTTAATCGATTAAATAGTGAAAGTTAAGATTACAAAAATATCTACAAATTTATCCTTCACGGTACATCAATATTGTAGTTTGTTACATCTCTAAACAATATTTATTTATTTAAATTAATAAATGATTATTTATCAACGTGTTAGCTTTCAACAACAATGCTGTGTAGTTAATAGGCTTTTCTTTTGGTCAATAAATGTATGTTTTTATTATAACAAACTCGATTTATTTTATTCTATAAAATTTTCAATTTCAATATAGGTAGGAAAACAACATCAATGTCTGCAGTTTTCCAAATGGTTTATATATAAGAGAATAGGGAATATGCATTTTTATGGATTTATTGAGATCTTTTATACTCCTGTTTAAAGTTAATGCTTAGTTAGAGAGATCCGCCGTGGCGGATGACGTCACGTACCTACCGTGCGCGCCAAACTAGGGACCGTGCACAAACTATAGGTGGCAGCACTACGTAGGTAGTATAAATTAGGGTAAAGCATTCAAATTTATGACACTAGTTGGCAGCACCATCGATGTGCAATAATCTGTTTTCTTGATCTCTCAAGATTTACTTTCAAGGACTACATACATATCTCTCGCCCATTTTTTAGTCAATTTTGATTTTGTTTTCATTGTTCGTAGAATATTTTTATCTATAATTATATTAACCACTTTACACACATCCTACACAATTGCTATATTGACTGCTCATATTCAAATAGGTACCTAAGTAGGTGAAAATCAAAACGACACGAAATAGTTGTAGGAACATAATAACACTAAAATCTTAGTGCTTTATTAATTAGATATCCTAATATTTTTCTTGCTATTAAAGTCACATGTTCAGGTACTACATTGATAAACCATGTTAATCCGAATGATGGTTATACTAATTGTTAATAGTAGGGTTATCTTGATATCAAATTTGTGACAAAACCGAATCGGCCAACCCCGACTACCTACACGTGGTACTGGTCTGCCCTACCCCTAGGGTGTAATTCCAAAAACGCGGAGGGAGGCAGCCCCTGCCCGCTGTAACAGATCCAGGCGCCCGGGCTCTCGGTCGAAGGCGACCAACAAGCCGAGGTTGCGAAGGAGAGCGTGGGTGCCTGCACTTTGTTACGCTAGGGCAGAGGGGCTGCACTTCCCGTAGCGCCGCGTGAAATCGTTGATGTTGGATACCGACCTGACAGTGCAGTCAGAGATAGATGACTTTTGGTATACCGCGGATCCGTATATGGGCGATAATGTATATCCTTTTAGATCAAAGCCATCTATGTGTGCACGATGCTGTTCAAAGGTCAGATTCCTTATCAATATGGTGTTCCTGGAGGCAGATAATATCGACATTATGTTTATGGGCTAGATTTGCCAGATAATCACATTTAGAGCGGGAAGAGCCCTCGATATTTAGTTGTAGAATGCGAATCGAGGGCCCAATATTTCTTGCGCTAGTGTGTGATTTAGCTGAGCACCGAGGTTTATTTTTGGTAGAGCTCTGATAAGAGCTGTTTTTTGGGTAGCCCTGAGAAGGGCTGTGGTGAGGACTCATGTTGGTAGAGAGATGAGAGCACCGGGAGATTCTTATAGACAGTGGCGGCGCTAGACCAAATGTAGGCGTCGGCGACATCAGCTTTGCGAGGCCTTTTTCATTACCCAGTCAGAAATATGTAATTATAATTGGTCATATTTATTTTTGGACATTGCCCTTTAATATTTTTTATTTTGGACATTACGCATGTGAACCAATGCGACTGATGTAAGTATTACTTACCTTACAGATATGAAATAAGTCACAAAACTTAGTGTTGAACACTATAACCATAAATGTAAACTATCTTCTTAAGTAATACTTTCTTTGAAATAAACAAATAACTAATTTTTCACTTACTTAGTAATAAAAACGGTATAATATTGCGTTGTCTGTGAAAGAAAACCGAGGATTGAATTTCGTGAACGATATATGAAACACAAAGAACACGGGGATTAACTACACCTTCAAAATTTAGCATTTTTAAACTTTTTGCGAGGCCCCCCACAGGAGCGAGGCCGTCGGCGGTCGCCGACGTCGCCGACGCCTAGCGCCGCCACTGCTTATAGAACAGTCCGGTGAGTTGGTGGAGTCCAGTGCTTTACAGTATCCTTCTGCCGCCGACCTGCCAATCACTGAATGACGCTTATGTTTTTGTTTAGTTTTACAGACGTTGTTTGCCTAAGCGACTTATTAACTGTAGGTAGATACATATTAACCGTAGTGTGGTAGGTATATTATTTTGATCTATCACCTTGGATTCAGCCAGTGTTTTAAAAAATATACATTAAAATGTGTTGTCGTAAATACACACATTTTTTATACACTCTTTACTATGGTCTAGAAGTTTTGCACGTACCAGCAAGTGGATTTTTAAAATAGGAGTCCTTACTTATAAATCCAAATAATGAGTCTGATTATTCCAATTGTTTAACGTTATACTTTCTATTTAAGTTCTTTAAGTAATTTATTTAAGTTTAATAATAAAAAACCAGCCAAGTGGGAGTCAGCGTCGAGCACAGATGGTTATGTACCGAGCCTTTGATTTGTATGGAAAATTTCATCTAGCGGTTCTTAAGTTATGGTATGGTGACAGACGGACTGACGGACAGGGAAATCTTAGTAATAGGGTTCCGTTTTTCTTTTTACCCTTTCACTGCTTATTTACACATCAATTCACACCAATAGCCCAGTTTTCCTGTGCAATAGAATGACTCTGTCAATAACCCTATGGCTTAGTTTAGTTCCCATTATTATGTAATAGTGCTACATTTGGCAAGTATTACTAGGTACTGAGTGCGTCATCTTGGGTCAATCAGAAACAAGTAATGTCTGGCCTATGTATCCTGTCTCACATACACATTATTAAATTATCTTAAGGAGTGTTTGTCCTGTGCCCCCACGTAAGCCTTACAGAGGACCAGGAGGAGTAACACTCCAAATGGAGACTGCGTTATAGTTACTGTTTACTGTTTTTATTACTCTGCCCAAAAGGTAATGAACACTATATATTATGCCCGGTCAATTTGATTATTTGAATAATTATTATCAAATTGCCTTCTCACATTGGCCATTTATCACAATGCCCGGGCATTCTGTATAATGCTACATTTATTACTTGGTCCATAACATATATAATCAAAGTAATAAATAAAGTGTAGAAAAATATACTTTACAGTGTAAGTGGAATAATTCAGGACAATGGTGATGGAAACCCACTTCACATAATTTGCTGCAATGAAACATCGTATGTATGTATCGAATTCGGGTTGTTTCTTTTTATAGTGGTACAGCATAGTGGCTTTCTTTTGCCTGATGGAATGCCAAAGCGAAGACCAAGTCACTGCGGTAATTGACAACTAACCAAATCAATTACTTGTGATTTGCCACCGCCTCGCCGGCCTGTAAAAAGACTCTGGCCACTGATCCTGATATGCGACCAAAGTAAACTCCAAGAGTGTTTCAGTGAGTGTTCGGTAGTCGCCAGCCTGACGGGTAAACCCTGTCACTGGTGGACATGATGAAATCTAAAGAAACCTTAGTCGATTCATACAGCTCCCACCGAAAGAGGTAGGACGATGATTTGTATTGTTTACCTGTCATCGCATGGTTTCTTATTATGTAGGGATACTTTTACGAGTGTATTGGAAATGAGCACTAATACTGAAGGGTCGTATAGAGTAGTTGATATACGATCTGGCAGCACTGTCTCCGGAACAAAACAATTTGTATGTTTTAAGTAATTGGTGATTTTCATTTTTATGCAAAAGTCCCAAACGGCAACCCTAAAAACAGATGTTTAGTCCACTAATAGTGATCAAAGAATACAGAGGCGACACATCTTATTTAATGCTACCTTATTACCTACGACGCAGTTGATAATTAATCCTCAAAATTACGTGTATTTCGTAAATTCAGATATTTATGTTCCTACAATAATAAATATTACTAATACGAATCTTTGATATTAACAGTGTCATAATGGTGAATATTTAACGATTTTTATAAGTTTTCATCCTCAAACTTATCAACCTCATTGAATTTAAAGTAGATTTGAAAGATAACAAAACATGAAAATTATTTTGAAACATTACTGACATGATTCAGCAATTTTCAAGACTTACGAATTCACTTTTGTGCCTACTTGCGTATCTGTATCTAAGCCATTCACGAAACGGCGCAGCTGGCGGTCAGAGGTCTCTTCTGATTGGTTGCGGCATCGATTGACTTTCGCCGCGGGCGCCGCCTACTTAGGTACCTATTTATTTTTTCGATAAATACAACTTAAATAATTATATAAAGATAGGTGAAGTGAGGTGTGCTTGTGTACCTAGAAGTTACCTAAGTTTAAGTGTTTAAGATGGTTGTAGGTTGGAATAGAAGGTATGTTATGTGAATGTGTTCTCGGTCAGAGAAATCCAGTGCTAGTGTGTTGCTGATCGGTTTGCCTATACGTGTATCCGGTACCAATAATGTAAGTCTGTTCTAATATACTTTACTATCACATATAGGGTTGCCATCCGTCCGGGTTTCCCCGGATTTGTCCTAGTTTGAAGGGCGTCCGGGGCCCGTCCGGCCGGGGCATTTAATAGTGTCCGGGTAAAATCCGGACACTGATGAAATCGAAACTCAAATTCTTATAGATAAGCTACAAACCCACAATCTTGACGGCACGGCTAAATAATAAAAAATAAATAAAAAAATCTAAAGTGTCCGGGGAAAAAACCTTATTTCGCCCAAATGTCCGGAATTTTTGCCTTGTTATCCGGCGCCGGCATTTTAGGCGATGGCAACCCTAATCACATACCTACTTGGGTACCCAAACACATTTCAAATAAAATGTGCAGTTTCACGGATTTTCTCCATAATTGTCACATAACATAACTATTTATAGCCTCAGCTAAGTTATATTGTGAGTAATTGTTATGTAGTTTTGGCTATACCTAACAACGTTCTGTTAATTAAGAAAACTATTTTTTTGTGTAGCCTATATTTTGTAGGTATCCTGTATATTTTTAAGGTAAATAAATTCATTCATTCATTCACAACTAGGGTTCTGGATATTATTAAAAATAATATCAACTGTATTTATTTCGAATGAAAGTAGGTATCATCATGAGTTCTGTTTCACACACACTTTTCAGTTTCGAACATTGGGAGAGGCCTATGCCACTATGCCCAGCAGTGGTCTAATAAGGGTTTTTATTACTTTGTTTTTAAAGATTTCGGGGAACTTAAGATATCCTACATATTCCCAGTTCATACGAGTGATGAATTGCAAATGTGTAAATTTGGTAGTAATGTCACCGGAAAATAACAAGAATCGTAAGTTGATCAATTTCCTAGGTAGTTGATAACAACAATATGATAATATGGCAACACTAAATCGTTAGTTTTAAATGTATATTATAAATGTATAGTTTATAGTAATTTAAATGTAAGGCAAATGTATAATGTAATTTAATTTTTTTATCAATAAAGCGACTCCATGAGTTCCGTATTCTATCGTATAATTTTTTAGTGGTACGAGTAAGTCAAAAGAATCACATCTTCACATGTGACGTTAGTGAGTTTCAAGCTTTAACGTATTGCAATAAAGTTGGATTTTCTAAGCGCTGATTACGATGGGTAATAAAATTTTACGAGCTCTGGTTGATATCGCTAAATGAAATGTCTTAAAGTAATTAGTCGTATTAGAAAAAAATAAACTTTTTTTCATTGGCATAAGGATGGTTATTGATTAAATCGCTTTATACATTACCTTATTTTTGTATTTGTATGTATGTATCTCATAGCGGCTGCACAATTTTAAAACCTAGTAAGGGACATGACACAAAATGTTCAGGAGAGCGAAAAAACGTCTTCGCTACTTTGAGAGCGTGCCGTAACTAAACTATGCAACTTACGTTGACGATAGTTAGCTTGAAATGTGTGACATATCCTTGGCTTTCAAATAAATATAATATCCAGCGTTAATACTTAATAGTACACGTTAGAAAGCACTTACTAATGATTAATTTGTTTTTTACGAGTAAATGATTACCAAAAAACCATTTTAAAACCTAGTAAAGGCACTTGCTAGGTTTTGTTCTGGTTTTGATGAGCTACAAATTTTCAATATGACAAGTTATAAACCTAGTAAGTCAGCAAAAAGATTTAAAATACAAGTTAATTAACGGAAAAACATAATTTAAATGAGATAGGGTAGTTTAGCCGGTTTTCGTCCAATTAGTGGAGTTGCCAGGTTAAACATAAAAAAAAAATATGTTCCACTGGGCCAAATCTAACAAACTATATTTTTATTAAACGCTAATATAGTCTATTTTATGTTTACAACAAGGGACAAATAATTATAGTCATCGTTTTTTTTATAAAAAATATTTTAGTGAAAAGTACCGATTTCGTCAGTTTTCGTCCAAAAATATTAGTTTTCGACCTATGTTACGTTACTTTTCGTCCGCTGTTAATAAAGAGGATTATAATGCAATGAATTAAAAATCAGTGATATAATAGTACTTTTAATCAACTTAATAAAATGCAACTATAATGTGTTTTTATAATAACATACAAAATGTATTTTTATAACAGCATTTGGCTGATAAAACCATTAATTATCTTTAAAATCTGTTAAGATTTGTTTGCAAAATCAGAATTAATATGACTTATGTCATTCCTATCCAATCAACAATTAAAACAAAACGGAACTTACACGTATACAAAATTTTAAGGTGTTGTGTACATGTACAATCTCTTGGAAAAAGCCACCTGACCTGACTAAGCTGCCCGCAGCAAGTCGAGAAGTCGTTGCCTCCAATCCGGCTGTTCTTTCGGAAATAGAAGACTTTCCGAAAGGACAGCCGGTTATACGCTTCGCATGCATCTCGACCTGATCACGAAAATGAAGTTACTTGAGCCACATTAACACGCCATTTCACCGAAGACTTGCCAGAAGTCAGTACTGACGAAATCGAGATCGCTCTTGGGCAGTTTAAAAATAGAAAAGCCCCATGGAGAGGACCGCGTTACAACAGAGCTGATGAGGGCTGGAGGTAGAGCCGTATTGAGGGAGCTCCAAAAGCTTTTCAACGCTGTCCTCCTGGAAAGGAGAACTCCGGAGGCGTGTACTAGGGGTGTGGTTGTCTTGTTCTTCAAAAAGTGAGACAAAACCCTATTGAAGAACTATAGACCCATTTCCCTTTTAAGCCACGTCTATAAGCTGTTTTCAAGAGTGGTCACGAACCGTATTGCGCGAAGACTCGACGAATTCCAACCGACGGAACAGGCTGGGTTTCGGAGCGGATACGGCACCACAGACCACATCCACACAGTGCGGCAGATTATACAGAAGACCGAAGAGTGTCCCTGTGTCTAGCATTCGTGGACTATGAGAAGGCCTTTGACTCGGTTGAAACCTGGTCTGTTCTGGAGTCCCTGCAGCGGTGCCAAGTAGAATGGCGATACACCCATGTGACGAGATGTCTCTATGAAGCCGCCACCATGTCCGTCCAAGTACAGAACCAGCAAACAAGGCCTATAACCGTTGCATCGAGGAGTGAGACAAGGGGATGTCATTTCCCCAAAGTTGATCGCTAATGCAATGGAGGACACGCTGAACTGGAAAGGACGTGGCATCAACGTAAATGGCGAATACATTTGCGATTTACTGATGACATCGTCATAATGGCAGAATCGCTGCAGGACCTACAACAGATGCTGAATGAACTGGCTCACTCCTCTGTGCGCATCGGCCTACGGATGAACTTGTATAAAACCAAGGTCATGTTCAATGAAGATGTTCTACCGGAACCGAATGCAGTGCACGGCGCCGTACTCGAAGCTGTTCAAAAATATGAATACCTTGGGCAGACATTGCAGTTGGGTGGAAACAACTTTGAGGACGAGATAAATAGGAGAATTCAGCTAGGCTGGGCAGCGTTTGGGAAACTTCGTTGAGTCTTCACATCGTCGATCCCACAGTGCCTAAAGACGAAAGTCTTCGATCAGTGCGTTCTACCGGTTATGACATACGGAGCCAAAACGTGGACACTCACGGTACGGCTAGTCCACAAGTTGAAGGTCGCTCAGCGAGCTATGGAAAGGGTTATGCTCGGCGTCTCTCTGAGATCGGATCCGAAATGAGGTGATCCTGCAGAGAACCAAAGTCACCGACATAGCTCACCGGATCAGTAAGCTGAAGTGACAGTGGGCTGGCCACATCATCCGCAGAACCGATAACCGTTGGGGTAAACGAGTTCTGGAGTGGAGACCACGTCTCGGCAAACGTAGTGTAGGACGCCCTCAGGCCAGGTGGATTGACGATTTGCGCAGGACGGCTGGCAAGTGCTGGATGCGAGAGGCCCGGGACGGCATCTTCTGTGTAAGAATTTGTTTATTTCCTTATTTTTTCAGCTCCAATGACGTCATCTAAAACAATGCATTTAATAACCAGATATACTAAGCGGCAAATGATATAGGCAATAATGATAAATAATACCAGCAGTGATCGAAAAACAAAATAAAAAGTCATGCCTAACCAAGATATTAATCGCTGTTTGTAATGGACGAAAAGTAAAAGTCAAGTCTTAGTTTTCGTCTGTTATATTAAAGTACTTGGACGAAAACTAGAGTAATTTTTATCGATATTTTTGGTTTCCGTCCAAGGTATTTAAATATAAATTTATGCTTGTAACACTGATAAATCCATGGACGTAAATGAAATTCTAGATCGAATATCTAACAAAGATCCAGCCATTAAAAAATTTAATGAAGTTCTTCGCATTCCTAACTTTAACTGATTTATTCACTTATATTTTTGTGTTTTCGCCCATGTGGACGAGAACACAATATTTTGCGAAATAGGTAATTCCATTTCGGTCCACTTAGATTTTATAAGTAATTCGTTAAATAAGTACGAAAAACACCTCCTAATGCCAACTTTATATCTTTACATAGTTGTAAATGTCCAAAACAAATAAATACATGCGTAAATTACCAAAAAAAACTTACCGTGCAACTACCTCGCGCCACTAATTTTTTCACATTCAAGATGGCGTGTTCATAGCTCGGAGGCAAGCCGCAGACAGACATAGCTTTTATTCGAGTTCTGAATTGTCAATCTTTTTAAATTTTGGTAGACGAGCAGATATGACGTCAAAGGCCGTAACAAGTCCAATCCTGCGCGGTTGACTATTAATATGATGCTATTCTACGTAAATGTTGTAGGTAATGGACGAAAACCAGAGCTGGACGGGAAACCGGCTAAACTACCCTACTCGTATATAGGAAATCTCATCAAACATGAAACATTTAAATCTATACTTATAATAAATCTGTAGAGAGGTCAATTCTGTACATGAAATATTTTTTCAAAATAACTATCAGGGGGTGATCAGTGATCGATACTGAAGCCAAATTAGGTAGGAAGCTTTATTAAACTCGAGCCATATTTTTGTTTCTTTTTTGTATGTGTCACCGGAAAATAGCAAGAATCGTAAGTTGATCAATTTCCTAGATAGTTGATTAACTTTCGGAATATAACAAACGGTAGTTGAAATGTATTATTTAACGCAATGGATTTCAGTTAGTTGATCAATTTACCGTAGCCTGACAGTCATTTAATAATTTACGATTTTGACACAAGTAAAATCGTCCTCAAATGGGCCAATCGTTGCTCAATGTACTATTTAACGGTGCACTATTACCCGTAGCTTAATACACTGTTCCCTGATTGGTTGACGGGATACCGCCACGTGAGCCATTGAACCAATCAACGTTCACCTCACCTTCGTCGGATGATTTTACGGCAAGACCCCGTAAAATGATCAATTTACTAAAATACATACGTTAAATAATACATTTCAACTGCCGTTTATTATTTTCCGGAAGTTAATCAACTACCTAGGAAATTGATCAACTTACGATTCTTGCTATTTTCCGGTGACATATTTATTGCTACATTTATCACTTGGTCCTTAGCACATATATCAATTAAATTGTTGAAAATCGACGTTGACGAATTTTCTTTCGAATATTCGAACACGGGAGGGACAAATGAGAGGGATTTAGGGGGCAAAAATACGCGATCCGTTCAACGAACGATCGTTTTCGTTTTGTGTAGTAGGGCCCCAGGTTTGTTTCTATTTTGCCGCCAGGAATCGAACGCGGCGTCTACCGCATCTTGCTTAAATCTTATAACACTAGAGACATCTAGTAAAACATTATAACAAAACTCTGTGACTATGTCGTTGTCGCTCTCATGAAGTTTTAGTTCATCTATGATTGTATAGATGGCGCTTTTGAACGACACGTATGTTATAATGACTTGTCATCATGTAAAATACAAGTTGTAAGTTAAAGCGTTCAGCATTTAAAGGATTATATACCTTTTTATTTACAATATGTAAATAAATCATTTATGTAAATAATCTAAGCAAATCTCAAATGAAAATACCAATAAATATTTTTAATATACTGTTTTTTCAGCTTAAAACACTGTCCATTACTGTCACTCTTCAATCTGTCAAAAATGGCACGTCAGCAGCAAGATGTTGATGAACTTTTCGATGTTAAAAATGCAGTTTACGTTGGAAATTACCAACAAGTCATCAACGAGGCCCTCAGTATTAACGTAAGTAGCCTTAGAGCGTTTGATTTTGTCCTTGAGTTCAAGTTATAAGCCGTAATTCTAGTTTGTTTTTGGGGGTGATTCATGTCGTGTTTCGGTTCATGTTTTCACTCTTCTTTCTTTACTAAAATGATACTAAGCTTTGAATAAACATGTTAAGCGCTCACCATTCGAGCTAATCTGTTATTTGAAATCATTTTCCAGGGCTCACCACCTCTAATAGCAGTGCAGAAAGATGCGTTTCTGTATCGTTCGTACATCGCTCAGGGCAACCACAGAATAGTTTTGCAAGAGCTCAAGAATGCTGATCCGCTTCTGCAGCCTCTCAAGAGCCTGGTGGACTACTTAATGACTGGCTCGATGGCTCATTTGGTAGAGAGCACTGCCCTCTGAGCCAAGGGTCGTGGGTTCGATTCCCGCACAGTACAAACATTTGTGTTCATGAACATGCCTGTTTGTATTGGTCTGGGTGCTTTCTATATATAGTATGTATTTATTTACAAAAAAAAGTATCGTCAGTAAGTTTATCAGTTGTCTAGTGCCCATAGTACAAGCTTCGGCTTAGTTTGGGGCTAGATGGCGATGAGTGAGTGGCCCAGCGTGGCATGTCTTGGGTTACTTGGCTCCCGGCGCCAACAAGCCCGCCATAGTGGCTGACATTGATGCAAGAGTAAGTAATAATATTGTATTGTATTGAGTTCTAATATTTGGGCAACTCTTGGGTTGAATTTTCTGGTCATGCTTTTCCTGTTACGACAACGTAGACAGATACTCTTCAAATTTCTATCTAAAAAAAATTTACTAAGAACTATGCAATGTAGAATTTTTTTTACACAAGTATAAATAATCACTATATGTATAACTATTAGGTGGTCTCATCACTTTGAGTGATCAAAAAAGAAAGATTTAATTTTTATTAAGGTTTATAATTTTTTGTGAAAAATTTTCTAAGTCCAAATTGCCTTGCACACCCTTTCCTACACTCCAACCGCAAAGAGAGAGGTGACAGACTTTTTATTTAAAAGCTATCTTTTTACTTTGCTTGCAGGTGGCTAAAGGAACAGAACTGGTCAACGAGGTGTTCCTGACTGTGGCTGCCACCATTTACTACCATGAAGAGAATTATGAAGCTGCTCTCAAGTAAGTTACCAAGTACAGTCGAGCGCAGGGTTGCCAGATCAAAATTTTGAATTTCGGGAGGTTTACCTTCCCTGTGATACCTTCTGGCAAGATCGGGAGATGTTCTTTTTGCTTAGGAATGATGATTACTAAATATTTTTTTTTCCATTCAGTTGCTTTGAGAGCCAAAAAAAATCCTTCTAAGGAAACCATTGAGGTTTTGCTCCGTTTGGTCATATTTATACAATATGGGAGGTGAAAAAGAATCTTGTTGTTTTGGATGGGAATCCACGACATTAGGAGATATTGACTAAAATCAGAAGATCTTCCGGAAAATCGGCAGATCTGGCTACCCTGGTTGAGCGTTGATTATCCATAAATAGATAAAGATTTATACTTTATTTGTTCAATCATTCCAGAATATTGCATGGAGCGGAATCTCTGGAGCTCCGCGTGTTCACCCTGCAGTGTCTGCTCGCCATGAACCGACCAGACCTGGCCAAGAAGCAGCTCAGCTTCTGCAGGACATCGAGGATGACGGGACACTGACACAGTTGGCACAGGCCTGGCTAAATCTGTCACAGGTAAGGTAACCCTTGTAATACTGGTATGTGGGATGGGATTCACCGGCCGGGCATTACTTCCGAGTGCCCCAAGTATTATTATTGTATGATATTGTTTTTATTTAGCATGCAATGTTTATCTTAAACTTGTAGACGAGTTCTGGAGTGGAGACCGCGCCTCTGGCAACCTTCAAATAACATGGATATTCAACCATGTTCGTCTCCCGTAGGGCGGGCCGGGCGTGCAGGACGCGCATACAGCGTGATGGAGCTGGCAGAGAGGTTGGCGCGGGCCCGCCGCCGCTTCGAGAGGTAAGATTGACCTAAAGGTTACCTGGTAGAGAATGCTCCTAGCAGTAAGTTCGCCTTTTGTACCATTTTGTGCAATTAATTTTAAACAAATAATTCAATTGTGTGGTGCGCAATAAAGTATAGTAGAGTGTCGATCGATTATCCGAACTAATCGGGGGACAGGTGTGTACGGATAACTGGTATTTTCGGATAATCATAAACAGTACTGATTCAGACGTACATAATATTGACATACAAGTTACTTAATGACGAATACCTAGGAATCAAGCGAAAAAGCGTAGATAATATAGTGTAATTACCGTGGCCTGCGATAGGCTGATGATGACTGTTGTGTCGTGGCGGGCATGTGGGAGGAGGCCGAGCAGCTGGTGACGGAGGCACATCTATATCTACTACTAGCTGTGCCGGCGGCGTCGCACGCGTGGATATCGGGTTTCCAAAATAACGGACTTCCACAAAATGGTACCTACATTTTAAGTTAGACCTCTAGCAATACCTCGGTGAAAACCGCATTTAATTCCATGCAGTAGTTTTTGCGAGACGCTCGATCTAACATACAGAACATTTCTACCGTTTTCCCAACACTTCCCATCACAGCTCTGCTCCTATTGATTGTAGCGAGATGAAAGTATACTATAACCTGCCCAGGAGTATGAAGAATAATTGTACCAAGTTTCGTCAAAATGTGTCCAGTAGTTTTTGTTTCTATAACGAACATACAGACGGACAAAAATTTTACTGATTGCATTTTTGGCATCAGTATCGATAACTAATCACCCCCTGATAGTTATTTTGAAAATATATTTCATGTACAGAATTGACTTTATAGATGTATATTCATCTCCTGTCCAGGTGTCAGGGCGGTACCTGGCGCAGCTGCTGGACAGTCGGGTGACTGTTCACCCGCGAGCACGCCGCCAAGACCAACGAGTTCCGCCGCCTCGCCGCCACTACCAGCCGTCAGTCAGCTCGTAGATGCTCCACAACCACCCACTTGCCGATACAGTATCTGATAGTTACGGAGCAAATACAAAGAGGACTTATCTAACAAGAGAAGGGTTTCTGGAGCTCTTGGGGGTTAGGGTTGAGCCGGCATGGCAGTGGCAACTGACAGGTAACTGACCAGTTACTTGCCAGTTGTTATAGCGACTTGGGCTTCTCTTTTGCTTTCCATCAGGCGTAGGGAAGCCATCATGTCGAGCTACTATAAAAAAAAAATAACGTCTCTTGGGTCTCCCCACATTTATCGCCGCGGAATGTAAAAAGCCAAAGCTTGGTCAAAAATGCCTTCATGTCTAAGAATTATGTTTATGTTATATTAATTTAAGTGTGATCGATCCGTATTGCACTAGCTAGGCGTGATGCGGATCGCTTACATTTTTGGACTTCGTCGTTTGCTAACAACAGACAGGACGCAGTAATTTTGACGTGAAAATATTTAAAAAATTATTCAGCCAATCTGAACCCGTATATCGGTAAGCTAGGCTTGTCTGGGCAGTTTCATTATCTCTTAACTTTCATTATTTCAAGCGAAAGTAAAGCAGCTTTGCAGCGCCATTATAAAAGAATACCAACAAGACCAGTTGGCGAAGAAGCCACTCCATAGAATTATCGGAAACTTGTAGGCAAGTGGTGGAATACCGTTTTTATAGTCTATTGAATATTAAAGAGCTTTATGTATTACCCTAAATTGTTTGTTTAATTGACACGAAATTACTGTCTAGGCACCAGCAAACATAGATAGTGCATTTTTGTTTAAGTGAGTGAGCGAGCCAAAACGAGATCGCACGCAGGTAAAAAGGCCTTTTTTAAACTTGAACAAATGCTGTTACGTATTCAATATTTAGAGCAGGCCCTTGGAAAAGGTTAAGTACATAAAGATTGTAAAATTTTTAATTTACCCACATACTTGAATGAATACTTAGGGATCAGAACAAAATTATGTTAGTATCTAAGCATCCTAAGGTCTTTTGAGATCAATCCGAGTAAGAGTAGGTACACTTAAGTGTCTGTCATTTGTGGAGTCCACCAAATGATTTGTGTTTGTAGTTTATTATCCGTAGGCGTAGTCGTCGTCCGCGGGCTCCGCGTCGCCCTCGTCCAGCTCCTCCGGTTCGTCTCCCGGGCTGGTCGTGTTGGCCAGGATGTACAACAGACACAGCTTCTCGTCCATTTCGCTTATGTCCTGGAAATAGATACATTTGAAATCCTATGGTTGTGTAGCGATATCTACTATCTCTACATCGCTACAACCCACAATCATTAGTTCCGCCTGCTAACAACAAATGGCGAAGTCCCCTTGCGGTAAGCAACTTCCATACCTACATAATAAAATTTCTCCATATATGTTCTACGGAGGACCTATAACGCACATACGAAGTTTACATCATGATCACCTAGCTCTGCGGAAATACTTCTTCTTTTCGTAGGGATAAGTCTGTTCTACATTTGCATGTGGCGAATCCACAATGGGCCTTTGAGGGGGCTCGTGGGCTGACCGGACCGACCAACATCCGACTGAAAATACGTAGACCAAATACATAAATCTATCAAAGGGTGCAGACAAAGACATGTTTACTAATTTATTGTAAAATAGACTAAATTATAGCTACTATGAACAGTGAAAAAAAAATTAAATTGGCTGAAGTAGACGAGATTTAAGCAAATATATCTGTCGAGAGGCCCTACTTCAGAAAACGATCGTTTGTTGAACGGATCGCGTATTTTTGCCCCATAAGGAGGGACAAATGAGAGAGATTTATGGGGCAAAAATACCCGATCCGTTCAACGAACGATCGTTTTCGTTTTTTGTAGTAGGGCCCCTGATTCAAATGGCGATCACTACCAACTTAGCCATACCAATGAATACCGTGCTCTCAAGAATGTAAGACTGATAAGATTTCATCAGCTCACCTGTTTGAGTCCCAAAGGGAATTCCGGTGGTTCAGTTTCGCCTTTCACCAGCGACCAGTCGGTGGTGGCCGCCTCAGCATGTGGTAAACAACCGCTTTCGCCTAAAGAATTTGATGGATTGAATGAGTAGGGGAGAGTTGGCAAATACCGAGCCCCTAAGGGCCGACGGCCATAACTAAGCTCTGGTTTAAATTACAATATACTGCTTTACTATTTATAGGAAGGATATTTATTAAGCTACACTTTAGTACTTTTCTAACTTAAAATTATGCAATAATTTAAGATATATTGAGAATTTTGTGAAAAATGGGAAAACGCGATATTAACAAACAGGTCTGAAAATATCGTGCCCCGCGTTGATAAAACCGTGCCAATAATTTTAAATACTTTTTTAAATATTATAAGTATACTATACATAAAAAATAAAGGTATCGTTAGGTGATAGATATATTAAATAAGAAGTCTATAAATATTTATTATCAGAATCATCATTTATTTGACTGAAGGCTTCAAGTAACTTAAACATATAATTTTCGGTTACGAAATGGAAGAAATGCATACAATTTTTTAAATTTTTCCAGAAAAACTTAAAAGTTACTTACTTAATAAACATTTTAGGAACTTCTTTTTAAGCGGACAGATGGGTAGTCAGTCTCAAATAATTTTGATTGAACAAAATAAAAAAATTAAAAGCCTTAAATACATATAATAACAACGTAGGTTGTATAGTTGTCCAACCTTCATTTTCTTTTTAGATATATATAGATTTAGCTATAAAAATTATCTTTAATTACATTTTAGTTGTAAGCAGTCAACAACATATAATTTCTAATCTTACTGATAATCACAGAAGTCGTTAATAAAGTAGAAAATGTAGCTTTCCTTTACTTAAGGGGTTTAGAATGTGCTTCTAACTTTAACTGATATCCAGATTCATATCATCTGGATCCCAGTACTTTTTTACGCCAGGATCAGTCATCTTAATCGCAAAATTAATCTAGGCCTATAACTTTCATAATCGAAAATTCCGCGCTTAGGATCGATAATATCGCGCCCTGGGCGCGAAATTGTCAAACTCGACTGATTTGTTAGGGTTCCGTAGCCAAAATGGCAAAAACGGGACCCTTATAGATTCGTCATGTCTGTCTGTCTGTCTGTCTGTCTGTCCGTATGTCACAGCCAGTTTATTCCGAAACTATAAGAGCTACATTATTGAAATTTGGTAGGTAGATGTATTCTGTGAACCGCATTAAGATTTTAAAATAAAATCAGAAAAATATCCAAAATTTTTGGGGTTCCCCATACATAGAACTGAAACTGAAAAATTTTTTTTTCATCGAACCTATACGTGTGGGGTATCTATGAATAGGTATTTGAAAATACCGAGAGGCTGGCACCGACTTCAAAAATAAGTGATAATTGTAATATTTAAATAATTATGTATTAAGAAATAGAATTAGGTACTTACGTTATTTATCGCTTTTTAGTTTTGGTCGTTTGGGTTTTTTTTTTGAAGTCGGTTTAATTTTTTTTTAAAAATAATCTTATTTCTCTATTTTTAGTTGCGTTAATGTGCTGTGACCTTGAATAAAGGCTAATTAATGTACTTAAGAGTTTTACTTAGGAATGAAAAATTTTGCTTTAAGTCAAGTGAAGACTTTGCGATCTAGAATCAGGCATATCACTTACCCTATTAGCCCTGCATAAGTACATACTACTACCTAGTTTAATATCGACCAATGTCAGTACTGTTCCCTAACTCCTAACCGTTAAGGAGTTCTGTGGCTTCATCATCAGCACCAGATGTTGACGCCCGGAAGCATATATCTGAGTAAAATATGATTACGTAACAAAAACACCATATAAGCATACAATTTTCGGTTGTTGCCCTCAATTTCTCCAGGATCCCATCATCAGATCCTGACTTGGTGATAATGGGACCACCTCGGAAGTGTCCTCTGTCGAACTGTCAAAAAATTTTTGAAATCCATCCATAATTGACGGAAATATCGGTGAACATACATAAAAAAAAAAAAAATATTATACATACAGACGAATTGAGAACCTCCTCCTTTTTTCGAAGTCGGTTAAAAAGGCCAGATCTCCGGTTGCGTCTAAGAATAGCGCCTGAAGGAAAAGTATAATTAAAACCAAGTAAAATTTACTAGTATGATTTTTATGTAGGCATTCAATAGCACAGTTATCTCATCATCATCAGCCTATTGCAGTCCACTGCTGGACATAGGCCTCTCCAGTTGTTCACCACTTAGGGCAAACTTGGAGGATATACCCATAATCGCCACTCTGGGCAGGCGGGTTGGCGATCGCAGGGCGCAGCTTCTCGCTCCGGTGACGCTGCTGCCCGTCATCGGCCTGTGGTATTTAGCTACGCCTTCTATCGTGATGGTTTTACCGCCATCAGTCGGTTTGCCAGAGCCTCGTTTGTAACAACAAAAACGCTTAACACGAACTGCCGAACACGGCAGGATGCACCACGGGCAGGTGAGGATGGCTTGGAGCGAAAAGATGATAGGTTCTCCCTTACATCCCATTCGCACAGTTATCTAACACTTTTTAATTAAAATAATAGTTTTGTAAATACATTTATAAGGTAAACGCTCCTATTACGGAGGTATTTCGCAACATTCGAAACTAGGAGACAAAAATAAGCATTTGTAAGTATTTCTAAATGTTCAAAACCACTTCATCGTCAAAAGTGGTTATTATATTTTGTATTTCTATTGATTTTGTGTTTCTTTTGATGTTAGTTTTTATTTAAAAAAATATTTAAATAGCCGAGTCGATTGTTCCTAATTCGGAGGTATAATTTCGGTCAGTGCCTATTACGGCGGTAAACGGTTCCTAATTCGGAGGGTCAGAAACAAATAATGTTACGTACATTAAATAATATAAAATATGTGTTAGTAAAGTAAATTGTATGTAGGTAAGGGATGTAAGGGAGCGACCTATCACCTTATCATTCCAAGCCATCCTCACCTGCCCGTGGTGCATCCTGCCGAACAACAAACGAAGCTCTGGCAAACCGACTGGTGGCGGTTAAACCATCACGATAGAAGGCGTAGCTAAAAACCACAGGCCGATGACGGGCAGCAGCGTCACCGGAGTAAGAAGCTACGCCCTGCGATCGTCAACCCGCCTGCCCAGCGTGGCGATTATGGGTATGTCCTCCAGAAGTTTGCTTTTAGATGGCGAACAACTGGAGAGGCCTATGTCCAGCAGTGGACAGCAATAGGCTGATGATGGTGATGAAAGTAAATTGTAAGGTTTTCATTCATTGATTTGATAACATTGATTCTCTTTTAAGAAAATTTGCAAATATAGCAGGGATGTATGAATCACTTGAATTTTCCTTATTCTCCAGAACCTAGCACCCTCTAAATTCTAACAGTGACGTATTAAAAAAGATCTCGTTGAAACGAATTATTATTACTATGTACAATAAACTATTCGTAGTAAGTATAAATGTTACATTTTTGGAAAATAGGTTTTATACCCCGGTTCAAAGGTCAAAAGTAATAATATTTTTTCTAGATACCTAATACAACTTTGGTTTTGATGCAACACTTAACACAGCTGTACTATTCTCCATACTATGATGGGCATTCTTCTCTTTAAATAACATTATTTACATACATTGTTAAGATTTTATCGCTTTTGGTTTTATTAAATAAGAATCCATAAAACATTATAGAAAACTTTTTATTTATTTACTGAACCCTAAAACTTGTAATTTTATATTTTACTAGCTGTGCCAGCGGCGTCGCTCGCGTGGATATCGGGTTTCAAAAATAACGGACTTCCATATAATACCCATCTATACCTTATGCCTAAGTTTTAAGTTAGACCTCTAGCAATACATTGGTGAAAACCGCATTCAATTCTATGCAGTAGTTTTCGCGTAATGCGCGTTCAAACATACAGGTTTAAATTTCTCGCGTTTTCCCAACACTTCCCGTCACTGCTCCGCTCCTATTGATTGTAGCGTGATGAAAAGTATCCTATAACCTGCCCAGGAGTATGAAGAATAATTGTACCAAGTTTCGTCAAAATCTGTTCAGTAGTTTTTTTTTCTATAAGGAACATACAGACAGACAGACAGACAGACAGACAGACAGACAGACAGACAGACAAAAATTTTACTGATTGCATTTTTGGTATCAGTATCGATCACTTATCACCCCCTGATAGTTATTTTGAAAAAATATTTTATGTACAGAATTGACCTCTCTACAGATTTATTATAAGTATAGATAGAAGAAGATGAATAGCGCCATAATAGGAACCCATATAACCTAATACGGAGTTACCTGAAAATAACTACCACCGTAATAGGAACACTACTCATGTTATAATGTTCCTAATTCTGACCCATCAAAATTTCGATAAACAAAAGAGTGTAAATGCATAATCACACGATAACAGTTTTTTGGCTCAGTGTGTTAAATTTTAGTCAACAGTTATACAAAATAAACGATTTGTGATCAATTAAAATACAGCTTTTTATTTTACCGCTTCTAAGAAACCAACATTTTCTGCTCAACAATTTTCATATTTAACTAGATTTCTACGAAAGATAGCATACCGCAGAATATGGTCCTTAATTTAAGAGATGAATGATTATTTCAATAAAACTTGGAACTAATTCAATAAGTTAATAAATTAAGAGTTATAAACAATTAAACATGTCCAGTATATTTCCTAATTCGGAGGTATACCACCGTATTAGGATCAACCTATAAAATTTGTATCCTTTTACGGTGGTATTTTGTTTCTTATTTTTTTGGGTAAAATTGAGTTTAAAATATGAATTAAGCTATTTAAATAGCTGCTGTAATAGTAGGAAAATGCAATAAATAACAAACAAACGAACTTGAACGGGTTATTAATACGAAAAACTTAGTTCATAAATATTGGTGTACTTTCATTTGATGTTGCGCGTTTGTATGAAAACCTCTCTCACATCGATGTCGTTACACTAATTGATTGATTTTGTTGTGTTGTATATGTGCTATACTTGCAAAATTCGGTCAACTGATGAAGGAATAGATTTGGAATAAATAGTATACATTTTGGTGCACTTATACTGAATAAAATAAGAATAAAACTCGAAAATAGAAATACCACCGTAATAGGAACCGATTTTGACTACCTCCGTGATAGGGACACTTACCTTATATTCAGTTAATGATGGATCATCAACTTCAGGCTTTTCGCATCCAGCACTTGCCAGCCGTCCTGCGCAAATCGTCACTCAACCTGGCCTGTGGGGTGAGCATCCTACTACGTTTGCGGGAACCGGTTTCCACTCCAAAACTCGTTTACCCCAACGGTTAGATATAGGTACAGATAGACCGCTGTAATCGAAATCCTGTCAGGAAAGTATAGGTAGGTACTAACTACTAACCGTTGGGCTCGATCTCGACGGGCCCCTCCCGGACCAGCGGGGGCGCGGTGTAGGCCTCCAGCTCCTGCTCGGAGCGGCCCTCGCGCTCCAGCCGCTCCTGCTTGCGCTGGTACTTCCACGCCTTCTGCAGGTTGAAGCGCTCGGGCCTGGAATCACAGGTGTGTAAGATGACGCGGTGGAATGAGGTTACAGACCCCTTATCATAATGTCTGAAACGGATTTAAATTCGGAAACAAAAATACGTTTCATCATCAGATTGCAAACGTTCTGTTCTGCTGAACATAGGCCTAGCCTTAGGGGCTGCGCAGACGACAGACTATCCGTGATGCACTTTTTAGTCTAACCTATTTTCCTTTTAAGGTACGGAACCCTAAAAACGATTTATTGTCACTACATTGAAATCGTTTTTTTTACAGTTTTTTTTTGATGTAGTGGTAATGGGACAACTAAAAAGTACACCCCTTCAAACAAAAAACAATTTTATTTTATACCACTAGGGTGGCAAGCAAGCTTACGGCCCGCCTGATGTTAAGCGGTTACCGCAGACTATGGACAGGTGTCCATCAACACCAGGAGCACCAGGAGTATCACACGCGCGTTGCCGACTCTTTAATAACCTCTTCACAACCTTTTTGAAGGAGACGGATACTGTAGTCTCGGGGGAGAGCCTCAGCGGGAAGCTCATTCCACAGCCTGAGTGTACGCGGCAAAAAGTTTCTGTTGAAACGTGCCGTAGGTACTTGACCATACAGGCTCTAGGGTGTGAGGCTGAATCCGCTGACTACGGCGAGCGGTGCATGGCGATGGTAGAATGTCGCCGTAGGTATCATCTCAAACAACTCCTTGGAACACTCACCATTATACATATGTATTTATTTATTTATATATATTTATTTTTATACATGTTGGTATAAATTTACTTATATAATATAATTAAACAGTTTGCACGACTTTGCCCCTCTTCAGAATAGCACACTTCCTCTACCTGAAGGTTGTCTGGAAGAGATCGCTTACTAGCGATAAGACCGCCTAAATTGTACCACTTGTTGTCTGTAATACCTTGTCTATAAATGTTTGTATTTTGTGCAATAAAGAATATCTATCTATCTATCTATACAAACGGTTTACATTATACCTACTTATTATAAGGACTGGCTCGGTGGCTCAATTGGTAGTGACCCCTGCCTTCTGAACCAAGGGTCGTGGGTTCGATTCCCACCCGGGACAAACATTCGTGTGATGAATAATTGTGTTTGTTCCGTGTCTGGGTGTTTATAATTGTATTTAAGTATTTATTTGTGGTACCTTCGTTGTCCTGATACCCATAACACAAGTGCTTATGCTACTTACTTAGGGATTAGAGCAATGTTGTTGGTTGATATTTATTTATTTATTATTTATTTATACAAACATTTCCAAAACGGTTCACATCACAATACATAAAAGTACCTTTCTAAGGGCGAAATTTTGCCTGCGCTGCAATGGTTTGTTTTAGATCATAAAAGCTGTATCATATAGGTATCTGTAATCGTAGTGGTATAAAAGGATGAGTGTTCCTCATAGCCGCGACCGCAACCTGCTGAGGTTACAAGTGTACGTGCAGCGAGCGACTCCACCACGTGAGTTGTGGTCGGGGGACTGCGCCACACCGCTGGCGTATTAACAAATAATATCGAATCATCATCAGCCCACATCAGTCCACTGCTGGACATAGGCCTCTCCCAAGGTTCGTCACTGTGCTTGATTTTGGGCTTCTCGCATCCAGCACTTGCCAGCCGTCCTTCGCAAATCGTCACTCCACCTGGTCTGAGGGCGTCCTACACTACGTTTGCCGAGACGCGGTCTCCACTCCAGAACTCGTTTACCCCAGCGTTTATAGATTCTGCGGCTGATTCTTTACAATGGGGAATGCTCCGAAGAGTTATTCCAACTCGTTCCGCCCTCTCCTTTCCACTCCCGAACAACACGTGCTGGACAGCGTTGTCATCCGCATACCATCCAGACGATGGTGGCGCGCACCAAGAGGTTTAGTTCCTCGTTCCTGCCCCGTGCCAGTAAGTCATGGAATGCCCTTCCAGCTCATGTGTTTCCTTCTTCTTACAATCCTGGGTTCTTTAGGCGGGGCGTGAAACGGCATCTCAGTGGGCCTTCAGGGTGAGGGCGACAGGCGCAATGGGTTTGTTTATTATGCCTGTCGACCTAACTTTTGGACCTCACGACCGCTTACCATCAGGTGGAGCGAGGTCATCCTGAAAGCTCTTCTTATAAAAAAAAAAAATGTGGCCAGCCCACTGCCACTTCAGCTTACTGACCCGGTGAGCTATGTCGGTAACTTTGGTTCTCTGCCGGATCACCTCATTTCGGATCCGGTCTCGTAGAGAGACGCCGAGCATAGATCTTTCCATAGTCTCTTTCAATAGTGAATACTAACAACTAAATGTTGCGTTATTATTTCATACTACTTATTCTTTTTTAGGGTTCCGTATCCAAATGGCAAAAACTGGACCCTTATAGATTCGTCATGTCTGTCTGTCTGTCCGTCCGTATGTCACAGCCAGTTTATCTAGACAGATCTAGACAGTAGTTTTGTTTTTAAACATCAAATTCAAATTACCAATTTCTTTTCATTCAATCAATTTCTTTCATTATAAGTAAATAAATCATATAAGGCATTAATAAAATACCTATATATTAATAGATTATACATATGTATTTTTATGTAGGTATATTTACGCATACCTATTTATTTATTATAATTTCCTTCAGTTATTTATTTAAATATCTGTGTACATATGTGTGTGCATCAACCTCACTCGATCAATCCGTTGTTCCATATGTCATTGTTTTAAATTAATAAAATTAAAATCCGTTATTAGCTGTAAGATAAAATTAAGACTCTGTAATTGTTAGTTTAAGAGCTGTGGATTATGTAATAAAATAAATAAATAAATCAACTCCAATATGATAAAAAATAAATAAAAACATTTATTTAGCTGTATAGTGGTACGGAACCCTACGTGCGCGAGGCCGACTCGCACTTGTCCGGTAAAAACCGGCTAAAAGAAATAGCAGCAGTTTTTGCAAAAAAAAAACCCCATCTTCATTAAGCATCTTAAATGCATCGAGAAAATTGGGGGTCCTGAATAGGGTGCGCAGGTTTTTCACGCCAGGTCAACTTTGTCTTTTGTACAAGACTCAAGTTCGATCCTGTGTCGAATACTGCTCGCACCTGTGGGATGGATCTGCCAAATATCTCCTTGATGCCCTTGATAGACTGCAGCGGCGAGCCACGCGTATAATTGGTGATGAAAACGTCTCTAGAGCCTTAGAACCCTTACAATTGAGTAGGGACGTCGCATCACTGAGCGTTTTTTATCGCCTTTATCATGGGGAGTGCTCTGAAGAGTTATTCTCTCTTATCCCTCCCTCACCTTTCCGACACAGGACCACGCGGGCTGGCATGCGATGCCACCGTTTCACGGTGGATAACATCCCATCGCGTACTAAAAAATTCGGCAACTCCTACTTATGCCGTACTATCCAAAAGTGGAATTCTCTGCCGGCACACGTGTTTCCTCCTTCTTACAGTATGGGATCCTTTAAACGAAGCGTGAAGAAGCATCTCGCGGGTCAGCATGGCTGTGGTAACTGACTGGAAACTGAGGTTTCCCGCCCGTTATCAGAGCGATTTGGGCTTCCTTTTAGCTTTCTATCAGGCAAAAGGAAGCCACTATGCTGAACCAATATAAAAAAAAAAAAAATCTATCTTAACGCGATTTAGATTTTTCATACAAAAGGTTTTCCCGCTAACTCCTGATCCCGTGGGAAGTTTGCAATCCTGTTGCAACTGAAAATCACTAAGGTACCTGCATGCCTAATTTCAAGATTTTCCCGCTAATAGGGAATATGGATGACTTTTTTTATGAATTTAAAAGATCAAAGATCTCATCTTTTATCTTTTCGTAGATCGTAGAATTTTTAAACTATCTTTTCTATTATGCGTGTTATAAAGCGTAAAAATTATTGCTTAGACAGAGAGATCCGACGTGGCGGATGACGTCACGTATCGTGCGCGCCATACAATTTCCATAGAAAATCTGTTTTCGTGAGAGAGACGGATATATTAATTTTCAACGACTCTATCTCGCCCATTTTTCAGCCAATTTTGATTTTGTTTTCACTGTTCATAGTATATTTTGATCTATTTTACGATAAATACATGTAACTATTTCTCATGCATTTCCCTATTCTCGTTCCCGTGGGAATTTCGGGAATTCCTTTCTTAGTGCACCTATACGGTTCCTAAGCTACGTCCCTTCTAAATTTCAAGTGCCTAAGTTTAGCCGTTGAGGCTGTGCGTTGATATGTCAGTCAGTGAGTTTCTTTTCTCCTTTTATATATTTAGATTTAATTTGACCGGTAACACCATTTATTGAGAGGAATTAGTAGTTTTGGGCTATTTTATTTCTCGGCCTTTCTTTTCCTATTTTATCACATAAAGGGTCGATTTAAAATTTTGAAATTTTATCCCTTTCGGAATGGAATTTATCAAAACCCTTTATTGGCAATATCTACCACGTCATGGTATAGCTTTGTGAATGAAAAGTCTCAGCCCGTTCGGGTTTAAAATTGACAAAGTTTCATACAAACTTTCATCCCCTATTTTATTCCCTTGGGGCTCGAAATGATCAAAATTCTTTTAAGCGGATGCTTAAACGTCATAGCACGTCGTAGCTTTATACATGCCAAGTCTTAGCCCAATCGGCTTAAAATTGACAAAGTTTTATACAAACTTTCATCCCCTATTTTATCCCCTTGGGGGTAGAAATGATCAAACCCCTTTTTTGGCGGATACCTACGTCATAGTAGCTTTACATGTGCAAAGTCTTAGCCCAATCGGCTTAAAATTGACAAAGTTTTATACTAACTTTCATCCCCTATTTTATCCCCTTGGGGGTGGAATTGATCAAAATCCTTTCTTAGCGGACGCCTACGTCATTACATCTACCTGTATGGCAAATTTCAGCCCAATCGGTCTAGTAGTTTGGGCTGTGCGTTGATAGATCACTATGTCAGTCAGTCAGTCAGTCAGTCAGTCAGTCACCTTTGAGTTTTATATATTTAGATATTATAAAGCTGAAGAGTTTGTTTGTTTGTATGTATGTTTGTTTGTTTGTTTGTTTGTTTGTTTGAACGCGCTAATCTCAGGAACTACTGGTCCGAATTGAAAAATTCTTTTTGTGTTGAATAGAACATTTATCGAGGAAGGCTTTAGGCTATTACATCACGCTGCAACTATTAGGAGCGAAGAAATAATGGAAAGTGTAAAAAAAACGGGGAAAAATAACTATTCCACGCGGACGAAGTCGCGAGCACAGCTAGTAAATTATAATCTAACTGTATTTATAAAATATACGGTGATATGTTAAAATTAAGCCCACCAATGGACTTTTCAAAAATAGCCGAAAGCAATGATAAAATTCAACAGCGCGTCGAATACTCGGTGAGTTGACCTCATATGCATTGGCAAAATCACAACGCTTGCGCGGATTAAAGTGGGACAGCGCCATCTGTCATTATCTGCTATCTGTCGTTCGTTATTCGGCAGGATGCACCACGGACAGGTGAGGGTGGACATACATGCCATTCTTCCATTAGTAATGTGAATGCTAATTATAATTTTTCATGATATTTTAATGTGCATAAAATGCTTAAACATTTGTGTTTCGTTGGGGAAAACTATTCCACGCGGACGAAGTCGCGGGCACTGCTAGTTTTTAATAAACGTTAGTGAAGAACGTCAATAAAATTTTACACAAACACATTTAATGACTAACTTTTTAAAGTCATAAAATTTTGACACTTGTACACGACTATTTTGAATGAACGTTCGAAAAAGTTTTCGATTCGGAGCGAAAAATAGGCATTGTGAATAGCCACACTGATGGATTCCCTTTTGACGAATTTACGACGCAAATGAAGAATTCATTTCATTTACACTTTTTAATGAAGTTTTCGTACGTTGTAATCAAGGATTCGAATCTCCGAAAGTGTTGGCCAGTGATAGGTGGATGTCATAGATCGATGGCTCCAATTGAGAGCTCCGAGATGTGCACGCGAGAGGCCAGCGAGGTGTGACGTCACTCGGTGCATCGGACCGTAGCATTGCGATCCGGTCTGCTCACTGGTCCGATAGGCATTCGGAGGTTGGGTACGTAGCTCCAGGAATTCACACGCTACCGGCCATTCGGTGTGGGGAAATCTTACGTTCGTTAATTTTGATCTTCGAAAGGAGTATTTAATGTTGTAGGCAGACCAGCAGCTAAAAGGTGGGACGATATTAGAAAGACGGCAGGGCCGACCTGGGCCGGAGACGCCGCAACTTGTATTGATGCCTAAGTCTAGCAGTGGACGTCTGCAGGCTGATGATTATGATAAAAAAATTACACACTTACGCTAATCTACACTAATATTATAAAGAGGAAAACTTTGTTTGTTTGGTTGTAATGAATAGGCTCAAAAACTACTGGACCGTTTTTAAAAATTCTTTCACCATTCGAAAGCTACATTATCCACGAGTAACATAGGCACAATTTTATTTTGGAAAAAAAAACTTTACGCGGACGAAGTCGCGGGCGGAAAGCTAGTTATCAATATAGTATTGCCTGCCACACATATTGGAACGGCTAAACTGCCAAAATCCGTATTCCCCGATAGATGGAATCTTCAGATTTTCAAGGCTAGAGTGAATCGGTATTTTTTGGATGAGCGCGTGTCATCGTAGGCTCCAACTTCGCTTGACATCAGGTGAGTTGGGGTCAACCGTTACCCACTTAATTATAAAAAAAAAGAGAGAAAACATGAGATATAAATTTTAACAAAATATTTTCCTCGCATATGTAGGGGAGACCGAGGGGAGTTGAAACAATTTTCACATTTTGTTTAATAAATATTATACTACTAGCTTTTGCCCGCGACTTCGTCCGCGTGTTTAAATTTATACATACAAAAGTTTTTTCCCGCTAACTCCCGTTCCCGTGGGAATTTCTCAAAATACAGCCATAACTAAACTTTATATTTACTAAGGTACCTGCATGCCAAATTTCAAGCGTCTAACTTAAGCGGTTTAGATTTTTCATACAAAAGGATTTTCCCGCTAATTCCCGTTCCCGTGGGAATTTCGGGAATTCCTTTCTTAGTGCACCCCTACGGTACCTAAGCTACGTCCCTTCCAAATTTCAAGTGCCTACGTTTAGCCGTTTGGGCTGTGCGTTGATATGTCAGTCAGTCAGTCAGTCAGTCAGTCAGTCAGTCAGTCAGTCAGTTTCTCCTTTTATATATATAGATATAGACTAGCTTTTGCCCGCGACTTCGTCCGCGTGTTTAAATTTATACATACAAAAGTTTTTTCCCGCTAACTCCCGTTCCCGTGGGAATTTCTCAAAATACAGCCATAACTAAACTTTATATTTACTAAGGTACCTGCATGCCAAATTTCAAGCGTCTAACTTAAGCGGTTTAGATTTTTCATACAAAAGGATTTTCCCGCTAATTCCCGTTCCCGTGGGAATTTCGGGAATTCCTTTCTTAGTGCACCCCTACGGTACCTAAGCTACGTCCCTTCCAAATTTCAAGTGCCTACGTTTAGCCGTTTGGGCTGTGCGTTGATATGTCAGTCAGTCAGTCAGTCAGTCAGTCAGTCAGTCAGTCAGTTTCTCCTTTTATATATATAGATAAGGAGAAATATCATGATATTAGTACCAATCGATAGGTCATTCGTTAAACTTGCCAATGCATCACTTACAGAAATTGCAAGCGTAAAATTTAGTGGTTAAAAATCGATTTAACCGAAACAAGTCAACTTGTTTCAACTCCCCTCTTACCGAGGTAAGATGAAACAGAGGCTGAGGAGAGTTGAAACATATGATTTCGGAGAAGTATTATAGGCTGTAATATAAAAATTATGATAGAATTTAAACATAATTATTAAAATAAACCTTTAAAGTACGTAACAAACATTTTTATTAATATTTTGTACTGATATAGATATCAGTTAAGTAGGTAACTATAGGTCATAACGTCCTATTCGTAACATTAATTATAAAAAGAGATTAAGAATAGAAAAAATAAACAAATTAACAAACCGTTTTACGTAATGAAATTGAAACTTTGATCAAGAGATCAAAGTTTCAATAATTTTACAAATGTCAAAATATTTCTTCAAATTTATGTTTCAATATTTTTACAAATATCAGTCTGACAAGCAGTTGCTTTATTTTCATACATTGCTTTCTACAACTGTAGCAAACATAAGAAAGTTCTCCATTAGTGCAAGCTTCATGGGCCCAGTTCTTGCATTTTAGACACTGCACCCAATTTTCTTTGACTCTGCTATTTGAAAATGGCTATAAGCAACAAAAGCAAAATGATTCTTCTCTTTATTTCTTGAGAACCTTTTTAATTTTAGTGCCTAGTCTTGAACCTTTTTTTCTGTTTTTACTTCGACAAAGTGACGTCTTTTCACTTTTTTCGTTTTAGCTGCTTTAATTACTGCTACTTCATCCTTCGGGAGTGTCGGTGAAGATAGCGGATTTCACTTTGATGGACACAAGATCGATGGACTCCGAGTACGAGAATCATGTAAAATACTGTTTGCAAGGGGATGTTCATCACTTGTGCTAGTAGTGCATGGCATGAGATCGTCAATTCTTGAAATTTCTGTTAAGTTAAGGTGGGGTGGACCAGGACTAACTTTTCTGTAGCAAAGTTGCTTCTTCTGCTGTGAGATCATTATATTTTGCGACTCGCCATTCCTCTGACAATCTTTCTTTTATAATCAGTGTGCATTCTAAAACATTATAAACAATGTAAATCAACAGAATAAACATTTTTGTGCCCAGGATTTATTGAACTGACTGTTATCTGACATAAAATTGAAAACGAGGAGAGTTGAAACAGCCTGTTTCAAATCTCCTCAGTAGGAAAAAACCTCCCAATTCGTATTAAATCCACAATCAAGAAATAAGTATACAGAAATCAAACGTCCCGAACATAAATAATAAATCTATAGTTATTAAGCTTTCGAAACATATATAATTTAAAACAAAATACAAAATCCTTAGGAAAATATAAGCATCGTAATAAAACGTTAAAAACTTACTTTTCACGATTTTAGTCACATGGTACGCAGAACTCCACAACCGCGCGGCTTGGGCCACCGATGTGAACTGACAAATCCGCGGGTGGAGGAGAGTGATTAAAAAGCGATAGAGCCACCTCGATAACAGTTTTTAGTTCTGAGAAATTCGCACTGTTTCAAATCACCTTTGTTTCAAATACCCTCGGTCTCCCCAAGAATAGAACGGCAGCACGTTTTGTTTTTAAACAATCACGGTATGTCACTTGTCAATCGGTCGAATTTCAACCTTTCGTAACAACTTCAATTAGAATGCTCTAGAAAATACATTCAGAGCGCGCATTGGATGTGAAATGTTCCGATTCAATCAGAGTTTCCAAAACTGACGTGAGCGCTGCCGTTTTTAGGGTTCCGTAGCCAAAATGGCAAAAACGGGACCCTTATAGATTCGTCATGTCTGTCGGTCTGTCTGTCTGTCTGTCCGTCCGTATGTGACAGCCAGTTTATTCCGAAACTATAAGAGCTACGTTATTGAAATTTGGTACGTAGATGTATTCTGTTAACCGCATTAAGATTTTAAAATAAAATCAGAAAAAAATCCAAAATTTTTGGGGTTCCCCATACATAGAACAGAAACTGAAAAATTTTTTTTTCATCGAACCTATACGTGTGGGGTATCTATGGATAGGTATTTGAAAATGATATTGAGGTTTCTAACATCATTTTTTTCTAAACTGAATAGTTTGCGCGAGAGACTCTTCCAAAGTGGTAAAATGAGTGTCCCCCCCCCCCCCCCCCCGTTACTTCTAAAATATAGGCATGATAAAACTGAAAAAAATATATCATGTGTATCACTATGCAAACTACTAACGAAATTTGGTTTGAATCAAATCTAGCCAGTAGTTTTTTTTTAAACGTCATAAATCAAATTACCTAATTTTTTCATTTAATTAACTCCAATATAATAAAACGTAAAGAAAAACATTTATTTAGCTGTATAGTGGTACGGAACCCTACGTGCGAGAGTCCGACTCGCACTTGGCCGGTTTTTAAAGTTTTCATAACAGTGCACGATCAGATTACAATTTTAGCAATCCTTACATGTCATGGTAGATGGCGCTGATGACATGTAAACAATTGCTCCGTATATATTTAATTCCAATAATTTTATCAAGTGTTAGATATGCAAGTTATTTTTTTTTTGCATTGAGAGGCGACACCGCAACACCGCCCATGGACATGGCGACTCATATCGAGTTCTGGGGTCGCTGCCGGCCTTTTAAATAGGAGTACGCCCGCTTTTGCTAGTTTTTTATTTTGTAAATAACCTGCCTTTAATAAAAATCTTTAGGTAAAGTCCACTATTGATAAAAACTACCCACCCACATCAATTATAACTAAATTCATTTCGCTACAGCCCAGTGTTGGTGTAACATGAAAGCCTTGCTATTTTTAATATTTTCGCAATGGCCACGTTGCAAAAAGAGTATCCGATAAAATAACCTTATATATCCGATAAAAACACAGCGGAAAGGGGAATATGAACCGGTAAAAAAAATAGTCACAGGGTTTGAGTAAATACTGGGTTTGAAGGTTTACGTTATACTTATATTGTTCTTTTTAGTTCCGTTTCTCGCCAACAGATGGCGACACTGTTTACGCCAGTCTAAACTCGCGGTGTAGAGATTTTTTTACAAATATAGACCTTCCGCCCATACATTTGGTTAAGCGTACTTGGAACTAAAATGTACCGCATTACTGTGAAAGTGTACATCATTGTGCTTGAGCATTAGGGTGGGTCACTTATGTATGTAGAAATAAAAAGTGTTTTTTGACTTTTTTGCTACGGGCACAGTGACTAAATGGTGCTAATTGGTCTCAGTAATAAAGTACGGAGTTTGATAGCATTCGGAGTTCATCTTCTGCCTCCGGAGTCGTATGAAAATCAAAAAAATCTAGTAAAAAAGTGCCATAGCCTATTGGTAAATAAAGATCATTTGTTTTGAAGACAAAGATCGAAAATCATAAAAATCTTTTATTTAATAATAGAAGAACACAATAAGAAAGTAATAATAATTCTATTTAGCTAAATTTTTGTTGTAGAAACTTCTTATAATGTTTCTCCTTGTCAATGTGTAATGAAAAATATATTGTTGTTCTGACGTTCTACTTCAATATAAAACTGTGAACCGTGAAGTGATGGTTTGATTCCAATATTAGCTTATAATTTATTTCCAACATCCGTTATCAGCACGAAGCTCTAAAATGAGCTAGTGTTGGAATATTTACAGTTTTGTGTTTTCGTCGTGATCATAATTATGCAAAATAATAGAAGGTAAATTGCATTTTTCATTTTTTGACAAGGAAAAAACAAAAGTTTCCATGATGTCGAAAGATCACAAGAAAACCGGGTCTGGTCTACAATCCCTTGCCGGGATGTCTCTAAGTGGTAGGGATGGCTATCCCGTCTGGAAGTTCAAAATGAAAATGTTTTTAAAACATGAAAATCTGTGGGATTGTGTAGACGGGACAAACGACGACAAAAGAGACAATGAGGTGGCGTTGGCTAAGATTTGCCTATCTTTGGAAGGCCCAGCAATTACTCATGTAAGGAGTTGCACGACTGCCAAGGATGCCTGGAAGGCTTTGGCAGACGTTTTCGAAGATAAATCCATGGGTCGAAGAATCGCATTGGAAAGAAAGCTGTACAAGTATCTTTTGGTTGATTTTGAATGTATGGAGGCGTATATCAATGCGGTGTTATCAACAGCTCAGGATTTGGCTGACATTGGGAAGGTTGTTGAGGATGTTTCTTTGGCTGCTATTCTACTGGGAGGATTAACAAGTCGTTACGATCCTTTGGTGATGGCATTAGAAAGCTCTACGGGTGACATAAGTAGTGAACTTGTCAAAAGTAAATTGTTGACAGAATTTTCGAGAACGACGACTACATGTGTACTAGAGTCGACACCAGATGTTGCCATGAAAGTCAAGTTTAAGACAAAGAAAAAGAAAGAGATCGTTTGCTACAAGTGCAAAAAACCGGGACACAAAAGACCGGATTGTCCTTTGCTGATGTCTAATAACGGTGATATGAAGCTAAGCAGTAACAAACACTCCACTTTGTATAGCGCGTTGACTACAGGGTCTACTGAAGACGTGAGATCCGACAAATGGTACGTAGACTCGGGTGCAAGTGCCCACATGTCTGGTAGAAGTGATTGGATAAAAAACATAAGACATTATCCCACTTCTGAGATAACAATTGCGAATGGGGACAAACTATTTAGTACAGGTATAGGAGATGTACCTATAGTTAATAATTTTAGTTCGGAAAGCGGTAAAAGTGTAAAGAACATTTCGAACGTGGTATTAGTTCCTAATTTAAAAACCAATTTAATATCGGTAAAGAAGGCCGTAGATAATGGGTTTAATGTAGTTTTTGATAAGAAAGGTTGTACATTTTTTGATTCTTCTACTTTTTCTTATACAGGTGACGCAGTGTTGCATGGGTCTTGTTGTGGTGGATTGTACAGTCTGGATTGTGCAGTAAGTCAACCCAAACCCTTATCAGCGTTCGAGGTACACCAGGATGTGTCAAGTTTTCGTTTGTGGCATAAACGACTTGGAAACTTATGCCGTATAGGATTACATACACTCAGCAGAAGTAATCTTGGCGTTAGGTACAAAGACGTTGATAAAAATCCTTGCATAGCGTGTGTAGAAGGTAAAAATGCTAGGAAACCTTTTAAGGCAATAAAATACCGTAAAGCGTCTAACAAGTTAGAGTTGATACATACGGATCTCTGTGGTCCGATGTCGGAGACCTCTTTTCAGGGTAATAAATATGCTCTGATATTTGTAGATGATTTTACTCGTTTGGTTTTTGTATATTTTATTTCTTCGAAAGGTGAGGTTAAAAATAAATTTTGTATTTTTAAAGCGATGGTAGAGCGGGAAACAGGTTTAAAAATAAAAACTCTGAGGTCAGATAATGGGACTGAATATGTCAATAGAGATTTAACTGATTTTTTAGCAAAAGAAGGCATCAAACACGAGACTACTGTTCCTTACAGTCCTCAACAAAACGGAGTGTCTGAAAGGACTAATAGGTCTTTAATAGAAAAGGCGCGATGCATGCTTTCAGATTGTTCTCTCTCCAAAGCTTATTGGCAAGATGCTGTAGAGACTGCTGTCTATTTAAAGAATAGATGTCCGCATAGGAGTCTCAACGGTAAAATACCTTTTGAAATTTGGCAAGGTGAGAAGTTAGACTTATCATTTGCGAGTGTTTGGTTGTCGCGCAATGATAAAGGTTCCTGACAACTTAAGAAAGAAGTTGGATCCTAAAGCGCACCAAGCCATTTTCGTGGGATACTCAAAAGATCCGCAAAGTTATTATTTCCGCGATCCTAGTTGTCCGCGCAGACTTGTAAAAGCCAGAGACGTTGTTTTCTTTGAAGAAAGATTCTCTGACTTGAAGGATCAGAAGGAGAAGGAAGAGAAGGGAATCGCTCCCTTGACATCCTTTGATGTGACGCTGTTAGATCAACAAAGGTCAAATAGGTTGAACGAATGTGACACTTTAGTCCAACCTGTTCCTAGTAGGGTTGATCGTCAGGACGATCGAGTTGAGACAGAAGCTGTTACTCAGCCTGATTCGGAAGAGTCCGACGAAGTTCAGAATCGTTCAGATTTCATAACAGCTGTTGATAATTCTCATGGAGGTGATCAGATTATCGAGGAACCTGAGGAAAGATATCCACTTAGGAACCGACTTGCTAAACGGTTTGACGCAAATCTTATTTCTCACGCATGCGATATTGATGAACCTCGAAGCTTTACAGAAGCTGTACAAGCTGTTGATAGTAGTCAATGGAAATCAGCAATGAAGGCTGAGTATGAGTCGCTGTTGAAAAATAAGACTTGGACGTTGGTAAATAGGCCTAATAAAAAGGTTATACCGTGTAAGTGGGTTTACAAAATAAAAAAGGATTCCGAAGGCAAAGTAGTTAAGTATAAAGCGAGACTGGTTGCAAAAGGTTTCAATCAATCGCACGGCATTGATTACAATGAAACTTTTTCCCCAGTGGTTCGTAATTCGTCACTGCGAACTCTAATAGCTTTGGCGGCAGAAACAAATTTGCAAATGCAGCACTTGGACGTAGATACTGCATTTCTTAATGGAGACTTGGAGGAAGAAGTCTACATGCAACAGCCTGAAGGATTTTTCGAGCAAGGGGGAGAAGAGAAAGTCTGTCTGCTCAAAAAATCGCTATACGGCTTGAAACAGGCTGCTCGAGCTTGGAATATTAAATTAAATAAGACTTTGTCCGAAATAGGTTTTGTTCAGACTGATTCAGAGCCATGTGTTTATTTAAAAAAGTTTGGTAGTGAAACTGTAATACTGGCTGTATACGTCGACGATCTTATTATTCTATATAAAAGGAAAAGTACATTTGACATTGTCAAAAGTGACTTGTGCAAATATTTTTCTTTGAAAGATTTAGGCGAAATTAAGTATTTTCTCGGTCTAAATATTAAAAGAGACGGTGAGAAAATATGTTTGAATCAGAAAACCTATATACAAACTGTTTTGGAAAGATTTAATATGCGGGATTGCAAGGAAGTGTCTACACCGTTAGAACACAATAAGTTTGAAAAAGGTAAACAAACTTCTGATGGCTTATATCATTACCAAAATTTGTTAGGATGTTTAATGTACCTGGCGGTTAATACTAGACCCGATATAGCGTATGCTATTAGTTATTTGAGCCAGTTTAACCATTGTTTCGATAAAAGTCATTGGTTGGCTGCTAAAAGGGTATTACAATACTTGAAAGGTACATTGGATTACTGTATTACTTACAGAAAAAGTGGCGAGTATTTACGTGGCTATGCAGATGCAGATTGGGCCAACTGTACTATCGACAGACGTTCCTACACAGGATACTATTTCACACTCGCCGGCGGACCCATAAGTTGGGAATGTAAAAAACAACCAACGGTTGCATTATCTTCTGCTGAGGCCGAATACATGTCGTTGTCCAGTGCCACTAAGGAGGCAGTTTTTCTTAGAAGGTTAGTGCTTGATATTACTGGAAACGCTGATAAGGTGTGTTTGTATAACGATAGCCAAAGTGCACAAAAGTTGGCACTAAACCCGGTCCACCATAACAGGACAAAACATATCGATACAAAGTATCACTTTATTAGGCAGAAGGTAGCAGAGGGTTACATACATTTAAAATATTTACAGTCAGACAATATGCCTGCTGATATTTTAACAAAGCCTTTAAGGCGCATAAAGCATATGAGGTGCGTCTTAAATATGAAACTTGTGAATAGTTAATTTTGTTATTGCTTTGTTAATATATTATTTTATTTGTTTAAGTAGGTATTTTGTTAGTTTATTTTTCATTAAGGGGGAGTGTTGTAGAAACTTCTTATAATGTTTCTCCTTGTCAATGTGTAATGAAAAATATATTGTTGTTCTGACGTTCTACTTCAATATAAAACTGTGAACCGTGAAGTGATGGTTTGATTCCAATATTAGCTTATAATTTATTTCCAACAATAGGGAATATGCATGACTTTTTTTTATGGATTTATTGAGATCTTTTGTCTTCCAGATACATAAATATCGAAGAATTTTTAAACTATCTTTTCTATTAAGCGAGTTATAAAGCGTTAAAGTTATTGATTAGACAGAGAGATCCGATGCGGTAGTTGACGTCACGTACCGTAAGCGCCGTACTAACTCCATAGAAAAATCTGTTTTGCGAGAGAGAGACGGATATATTCACTTTCAATGACTGTATCTCGCCCATTTTTCAACCAATTTTGATTTTGTTTTCACTGTTCGTAGTAGATTTTGATCTATTTTACGATAAATTAGTAAATACCTGAAACTATTTTTCATGCATATTCCCTATTTTTATTTAAATGAATTATTTATATGACGTATGACGTTAAAATCTTTCTTGCTGCAGAATTTTGTGTTTTCGATTTTCTCGAATCTATCTAGGCGTTTATGATTCCCTCTCTCGATATTTTATCACATAAAGTGGCTGAAGCTTCGATGATAGCTATAACTGGTCTTTCAACTGCTTGAGTGTGTAAATTTTTTATATCTTGAAAATATCTAGACTTATATGTATATGAAAAATTACTAGGCGCTCTTCAAAACACCATCAAAAAGGAAAAAACATCAAATTTTTCTTATTTATTTATTTCAGAAAACCAACGGCGTAACAAAAGTGACTTAAATGTAGATTACATTTTAAAGTAGATAAGGCTAATTATAGGTTTCCCTTAATTTAAAATTTATATAAAAGACATTACATACCTATACAAAATATCATACTACACATCCGTTTGGATTGATAGATGTAGGTATACATGTTTGTTACTCTTTCCCGCAAAAACTACCAAACGGATCATGATGAAACTATACAGTACTACAGCTTATATATATAAGTTGCGAGTCATAAGAACAAACAATTACACGCGCAAACCATACTGTTACATATTAAAAGTTTATTTATTATCGTTAGACTACTGTGGGTGCAAAGCTAATTCACGCTTTTACGTTAAAACTGAATTAATTTTAATGAAATTTGGAATAAAGATTATTATCTGGATTTAGGTTATTATAAAAACAAATTATTAATTTATTAACAAACTAGGTATATAATTATGTGCTTTTATTATTGAGATTTATTTATGCTTTTCATCTGTGTTTTTACGGTGTATTTGAATGAGTTCTTCGTGTGGTTAAAAATATCGATGTCGCTAAATAATAGATTGTAAGTTCGTGCAAGGCGCGTAAGAACAGAGTTGGCGGAGTAATTAGCAGAATGCCTTGGGACGTGTAGCGTGGGGGTGTGGCGCGTGCGGCGGCGCGGCGCGCTCAGCGACACGCCCGCCAGCAGCGCCGCGCAGTCCAGCCGCCCGCTCAGGATGTCGTGCAGCAGGGCCATGTCTAGCATGTGGCGTCTCTCCTCGAGGGTCAAGAGCCCGTGGCGGCGGCAGGCAGCCGTGTAGGAACCCGGACACAGTCTCAGGCGGTAGTTCAGGTGCTTAATAAATTTCGTTTGGATACGCTCCAATTGCGCGATATATACTTTGTATTGAGGTGACCAAACTTGACTTGCGTATTCAAGTATACTACGAACATATGCGAAATAGACTAATTTAACTGTGTTAATATCTTTAAAAGGTGCACATGAGCGTAATACAAATCCTAAGTTTTTAAATGCCTTATCTACGATTTGATCGATGTGATTATTCAAATTTAATTTTGTGTCAAGCGTCACCCCGAGATCTCGTATAGTGTTAACACGGTTTATTGGATGATCATTTAAAGAATAATTATAAAGAATAGGTTTTTTTTTTCGTGTAAATGTAATGCACTGACATTTTTTTATATTAACAGATATTTGATTGCTTTTGTAAAAATTATTTAATTTATTTAGATCTTGTTGTAAAGAGTGACAATCGGTAATATTACGTATTGTTAAGTATATTTTTTTATCGTCGGCATACATCAAATGGTTAGCGTGCTCGAAACAGTTCGCTATATCAAATAGATACGCATTATAAAACAGGGGTCCTAGATGAGAACCCTGTGGGACACCTGTAGGTATATCGATGTAATTAGACCTGAAACCACCTACAACTACCGCCTGAGAACGATTAGCTAGGTAAGACTGTATCCACCGCAACAAGTCCCCTCGTATGCCAAGCCTCTGCAGCTTGTTTAGCAGGATGACGTGATCTACACGATCGAATGCTTTCTCGAAATCGGTGTATATCACGTCAACCTGCCCCCCACCTTCCATACCCCTCCTCAAATAGTCAGTGAAACATGAGAGATTGGTAACAGTCGATCGTCTCTGGAGAAAACCGTGTTGGCTGTCGGGTATGCCCTTATGAATAACAGGATATATTGCCCTGTAAACGTTTTTCTCGAAGACCTTCCCCAAAGTATTTAATATGGATATACCTCTATAGTTTTCCACCATAGATTTAGGCCCTTTCTTGTGTAAGGGAATGATAAGGGCTTTTTTGAACAAAGCAGGATACACTCCGTTCGTTAGAGACCGATTAAAAAGAAGTGTGACAGGATAAGCAAGAGATTCGGCACAACACTTCCAAAAATGAGGAGGTATACCATCACAACCGGGGCCCTTGTGGGAATCCAATGATTTTAACGTTTTTAAAATTTCTTTAATAGATAAGTTCAATCCCGATATGTAGTCTATGCAATTATCGTCGGCCACGGAGGTAGAAGTGGTCGACGACGTAGGTACACCGAATACGCCTCTGAAAAATTCGCTGAAAGCTTCACATATTTCGCCACCACCCGAAAAACTGGCATTGCCCAACGTAACTGTTTTGGGATAGTTTGAACCTTAATGTTATTAATCTTTTTTTTACTTACAAATCCAAAGTCAAGAGATATTCATCAGGTTCGATAGCCAGCCTTCGATATTTACTTTAACATTCGTCAAAACAAAGTTGGTGCTCACGATTTAATAATACAAATAGTTTCAAGACAAATTTTACGTTGCAATACCTTCGTATTGCAACGTAAAATTTGTCTTGAAACTATTGCCTTCGCAAAACGATGTATTTTAAAAACTTTCGTGCTCGTAATTGTAGTAACTTACCTTTTATGGCTTATAGGGACGCTGTATCACATAAATACAAATATCATACAATTTGCTTACTATGACTATACCCATACTTTTTTGCAAGGTATTGGTACTTGCGCTACAGATCTGTAGTAATATCTTAAGCAAAAAGCTCCGGTAAGTTCCTAGGAATAGGAGTAAAATTAGTTATGGATCTCTTCTCACAGTTTTCAAGCTACTTACCAACCAATAAAGTGAAAAAAAAAAAAGTTGTAACATCGACTAAAATAATAACAATTTTTAATAAATTCTATCTCAATCCGGAGGCAGTAAAAGTTAAAATAAAGTGTTGCAATTTTACGTATCAATTATCTACGCCATTTATCACTCACACATTTTTGTTGCTGAGCCTGTAAAAAAATCTAAAAAAAAAATTTTTGATCCACCCTATTGTGCATCTGGTCACCTTTAGTTATAAGTCGTACCATGGTGTCAGTATTATTGATCTTCGTTATTTGAAATACTGCATGCAACACCCGCCAAATCCCAGGTGGGATAGACGAAATAGGCCCCGGACCCATTATGGGGACAAAAGCTTATCTGAGCTTTGGGAGGTAGGTACACAGTTAACCGAACGTGCTAGGTACCTATTAAACTTTGCTTGTAACGATGTATGTACACAGATACTTAACCTGTCTTTGGCATAGATAATTGTGCAGCGAAACAATGGATTTTATTATGTCTGGAAAACGTTAAACAAGATTTCTAATTGTGCTTCTTAATACGGAGCTTAAATGTTATTTAGATACATTGCAATTAGCATTATTGATGCGTGGTAATGCTTGCTTTGAAATTAATTCCTTGTTTTAATATCGGGAATACCTTTACGCTTATAACACGGCCCAGGGTACTGAATACCTGGGTTATGTGGGATTCACTCCAATTTAGCGCACAATACCTACTAAACCGGTCAGGATGCTCCAAGTTATATTTTTACAAAGATACTGGACACGGCCCGAGCTATTAAGAAATGAATTTCTAGATTCCAATTATAAGGTGTTTTGCAACCTCCTACGATTATTGAGAAAATTCGATCCTGAGACATACATAATTATGTAACCTAATTAAAAACAAACACAGCATACAAAAAGTTATGTAATATCAAGCAACATCACTTATCTACATAGTTAAATACATTATACTCGTGTTTATAACTACAAGTAAGTACAATACTATAACAAAATTTAAATGTTCCTACAGCAACGTCCAATCGCCCAAAGCAGCTTTCACGAGCTTTTTAAACTGAAAAAAAAACGAGTTCGTGAGCTTAAAGAGCCGTTAGTGAAAATAGTCTTTAATCTTGTTTATTGTTCTGATTGAAACGCCGTCTATAAGTCGATCGATTATCGTCAAACAGTCAGCACTTCAATTAAATGAATGGGAATACTTCCCATCCAATTAATGGGTAAACCGCCCTTTCAACTGGAAACGCTACTCTTGTTTCATATAATGGAATCAGTTCTGTGCAGTATCAGTTTGTCTTGATAAATAAAATAGTGTTTGATTGCTCTCCAGTCGAAAAATGTTCGAACATTTCTTGTACACATTATTGAAAGAATAAAAGAAAATCGTTGTATAATATGACTAGAACGTATCTATATATATAAAAGGAGAAACTGACTGACTGACTGACTGACTGACTGACTGACTGACTGACTGACATATCAACGCACAGCCCAAACGGCTAAACGTAGGCACTTGAAATTTGGAAGGGACGTAGCTTAGGTACCGTAGGGGTGCACTAAGAAAGGAATTCCCGAAATTCCCACGGGAACGGGAATTAGCGGGAAAATCCTTTTGTATGAAAAATCTAAACCGCTTAAGTTAGACGCTTGAAATTTGGCATGCAGGTACCTTAGTAAATATAAAGTTTAGTTATGGCTGTATTTTGAGAAATTCCCACGGGAACGGGAGTTAGCGGGAAAAAACTTTTGTATGTATAAATTTAAACACGCGGACGAAGTCGCGGGCAAAAGCTAGTATAATATAATTAAGGGTTACATCAAAAGTAAGGGATGAGACAATCATACGGACGGACAGACAGACATGACGAGTCGTTCGAAAACGTTTTTTGTCATTTGGCTATAGTAGGGGAGCCCAAGGGGGGATTTCGGGAGTTACTAAAGCGCGGCAGATTAACATATAGGGAGATACCTTGTACCCGATTAAATACTTCCACCAAACATGAGTCCCGTAAATGCGGCCGCCCGTCAAGGATAAAGGATCAGATTAGTAAAAAAAAGTTGATCATCAGAAATTCTTGAGCGCGTCAGATTAAGGTAGGGTGAGTTAGTTACATGCTAAAAAGTATATATTCCACTAATCTGACAATTTCCGATTGTCGTTAAGAAGTAGGTGGGTTACAAACTTGTAAAAAAAAAACGTCATCTCGACTTTCTCGAGCGTGGCAAAATTTTTTTTATTTTGAAGGAAATAATTCAACGTTCACAAAAAATATATAATCTGACGATTTCCATAAGCCGAAGTAAGGAAAACTAATTAATAAAGTTTAATGCGTGCAGCTACGTAATCCCTGTATTCCCCACTCCGCGTTTCTATTCCTCTCTCACTTTTTCTCTATCTATGACTCTCTCACTCCGTCCCCACTCTAGTTTCTGTTGCCATGACGCCAAAGATTTGAAAAAATAAAAAAAAAAAATTTTCAATTGTCAGATTAGGCGAATCCCTCTAGATAATCGTCAGATTATGAGACAGCACGTCTAGGGTATATAGATGAACCATATATATCTTAATCTGACGCGCTCGAGTATTTCAAAATGGCGATTTTTTTTTACACAGTTTAAAAATGGCCGCGAGTTTGGGTCACATCCAAATCGTCAGATTATTATATAAGAGCTTTTTTTTAGGTTCACTTAACACCCCCTTAGAAAATCTGACGCGCTCGATTAAGTTTTTTTTTTATTGATTTCAACCCTTACGTATGACTACCCCCATCATGGAAACAATCAGATTAACATACGTACATCTTCCAAAATACGTAAAACATTGATGCTATCAATATCTGACGCGCTCCAGTATGTCCATGCATCGGTTTTTAGGGTTCCGTAGCCAAAATGGCAAAAACGGGACCCTTATAGATTCGTCATGTCTGTCTGTCTGTCTGTCTGTCCGTATGTCACAGCCAGTTTATTCCGAAACTATAAGAGCTACATTATTGAAATCTTGTACGTAGATGTATTCTGTTAACCGCATTAAGATGTGAAAATAAAATCAGAAAAAAGTTCAAAATTTTTGATCAAACCTATACGTGTGGGGTATCTATGGATAGGTATTTGAAAATGATGTTGAGGTTTCTAACATCATTTTTTTCTCAGATGAATAGTTTGCGCGACAGACTCTTCCAAAGTGGTAAAATGTGTGTCCCCCCCCCCCGTAACTTCTAAAATATGGGCATGATAAAACTGAAAAAAATATATGATGTGTATTACTATAAAAACTACTAACGAAATTTGGTTTGAATGAAATCTAGACAGTAGTTTTTTTTTAAACGTCATAAATCAAATTACCTAATTTTTTCATTCAATCAGTGGTACGGAACCCTACGTGCGCGAGTCCGACTCGCACTTGGCCGGTTTTTTTTTTACATTTTTGAAAATTTATAGCCGCTCCCCCCACCAATGAAAGTGTATATATTATATAACATTTTTTTCTTCTAATTATCTAAGCTTCGCAATCGAATAGGTCTCTATGATGCTCGAGTAAATCCCGATTTGGCATCCCGGGCTCCCCTACCACTACGGCTTAACCCTAAAAAATCAGTGTGGCACTATCTCATCTTGCTAACATCCACTTCTATAGCTATATATAGCAATAAACGTGCACACCCTTACGTCCCTTACTATCGCATTGCTTCGAAGAACTAAACGCGGCCATTCATAAATTCATAATGTATGTGGGACGATAACGATCCGTACACGATAGGATATCGCGTGACCTATTAATAATATTGAACGATATTCGCCCAGCGAACTTGAACACTTGCAGGACGATGAGTCATCGAGAAACCGCGACGTTGCTATAATAAGGTAGGGCCGGACTTGACAAGTGACATTTTGGGGAAAAGTGGCGTATCTTGTGATGTAGTATGAGCGATGAATATGATGAGAACGGGAAAGAAACGCGACTATTTTCTCGACTGTCGAAGAAAGCAGGGTATTGTTTGTATGCGTGTATGTTCATGTTTTTGGCCGTACAGTCTGAACGGCTTGACGGGTGTTGACATGCGAGGCTTCAATTGATTCGTCGTTCGCCTGAAGAAAAAAATTAAAATCCTATTCTCGATAGTAATTTAATATTTACGTATTCTCAAATCACTAAGTCTCCATTACTGGAATAAGTACCTACTGTTACATTATTTTCATTCATTAACATTCTTCCAACATCTTAGGCCTTTTAATAATATCAATAGATGGCGCTGTGCTCGCACCTAAATCGCCTAGGTATTACTTTTACACTTAAACTTGAATAAAATTCCTGACAATGCTACTTACACTAGTTTTAAAAAATATAAATGTTAATTGTACATTGTGTTAGTGTACTCGTATACTCGTTTATCTCGCGCTGTATTTGACGGGGAGAAATAATGTATGTTGTACCACCCAATCTTAAAATTCTGGCACGCCATGTTCTCGATACATCTGAATAGTGTCATAGATACGTATGTATAAGGTTTAAAAAGCAATACATCTGTTGGGAGGGACCAATTATTCAGCCTAATTTATACAGGGTGTCTGTTCGTTCGTGTAATATATTTTGACGGGCACTACGGCTTACATCGCCGCCCCTGCCTAATAATACATGACGGTTTTGTCCCCACCTATTTTTGGGTGTGAAAAGTTCAACTTTATTGTTACGGACTGGCCGCAAGGCGGCCAGCCTCCTTATTTTTTACTTTTTTCTTTTTCAATTTTCAAATATTTTCGTTCTTCTGTTATATAAATTTCCTGCTGTCTGTGCTTTTCCAATCGCTTGTGCGTGGTCGTGTATATTTTATTTTCTGTTATTTTTTACTTCTTTATTATATTTAATTTTCTTTGAGCCTCCCTTTTCCTTTCCCAGTTTTTCCTTTTAATTCTGAACATGTTTTGGTCCATTCGGCCGTAATTTCGAATCCCTTTACCCAAATTTTTTTTCCGTTTTCTTAGCTTCTATTTTCATCTTCTTTTGGTAAAAATAATGTTAACACGGGCTCAAAGCAGAATTTTAGGGACGAGTGCGGCTGAGGCTCCACTGCCGGACTCTGGCTCGCCTCCGCCCGCGCTCGCGCCCGCGCTCGCGCCCGCGCCTTCGCCCTCGCCAGGCGAGTCCGCCCAAGCGGCGGATTTAAGTGTAATTTCAGGTACCTCTTCTGCAACAGTTCGTGCGCGTGCTCTCTTTATCGAAGCAGAGTACGCGCGTAAGAATGCAGACCTGCAAATGCACGCCTGGGACTTGGAACGACGCGCCAGGCTGGCCGAGCTGCAAGCGGAGGCATCTGGCAGCCGTCGCGGCAGCAGCCACCGCAGCAATCAACAGTCTCAAGGTAACCTGGTGGAAGAGTGGGTGCAAAAGTCTGTGCAAATGGGACATCATGCGGAGCCCTGTGACAGCAGCGCCGCGGTACCCGCTTCGATTACGCGGCCCGGCGCTCTCACTAGCGCCGCTCCGCTTGCGCCCGAGCTAACCGTTGGGGCCGCTCTTGTGGAGGCACATTATCCTGTGCCGCCCAGTGGCCCCGCCCGTACGGTCACTGCACCTCAGCCCTCGCCTGCGGGCCTCGGCGTTCACATTGGTCATAACTTGCCCTGCTCCGCGGGACACGACCAAACGCCGGCGCAGCCCCCACAGGGTTTGAATTTGAAGCACCACACTGAACCACCCAATACTTCTTTTAATAATGATTTTACTATGTTAGCTCAGGCCATTAACAACCTATCTAAGGATAATACAAGCTGCCGCCTGCCTGGCTTTAATGGTGAGCCTTTAGGTTGGCTGGCTTTCAAAAGAGCTTACGATGCTTCAAAATTGTCTTATTCCCATATGGCCAACTTATCTCGGGTAAACGAAGCTCTTTCTGGCCCCGCGCGAGAATCCGTGGCCGCCTTGTTATCGACGGCAAATAACGCAGATAACGTCGTCGATGTTCTGGAATCCCGATTCGGTAGGCCCGAGCTCATTATTTTAAATGAGCTAGCCGCCGTTCGAGCCCTACCTAGGATCGATTTAGGGACTAAAGATCTGCATGGCTTCGCTAGCCGGGTACGTAGCTGTGTGTCAGTCATGAAATTTCTTAATTGTAATTCACATTTAGAGTCTCCGGATTTATATAACTCTCTGCTCCGCAAGCTGACACCAGCCATGCGTGCGCGTTGGAGAGACTACGCAGAGCCCCGCTACGACCCAGGTTACGGTACAAAGCTTGAACTTTTAGCCGACTTTTTAGCTAGGGAGGTCTCCACTGAATTCCAGTTTGGTGTAATAGACGAGGCTTTTATACCTAATCTAGCTCATAGTTCGAAGCCTTTACAAACTAATTTCGCAAATTCTAATCGTAATCATTTTAAGCGGCCCTTTGTAAATAAAAATTATTCGCCACAAGCTGTAAATAAAAATCATTCTCATGTTCAATTTTCACAGGAAAATTTAATTTCATGCTTGTATTGTCATCAGTGTCACATGATTGACAAATGTGACAAATTTATTCGTTTAGATGTTGCAGGCAGACTTAAATGGGCACGCGATCAAAGAGTTTGTACTAGGTGTTTAAAAAAAGGATCACATATCTATAAATTGTGCAGTCCTATTTCTTTATGTCAAGTCGTAGGTTGTAAATACAAACATCACAAGTTGTTGCATAATTTCGAGTCAGTCAGCTCTCATAATGCAAATGCGTCTAATTTATCAGATTCGGATACCGTACCTGCTCCGAGTAATACCGTAGCTCACGCCGTGTCGGACGGCGCTCGTAAGGTGCTTCTTAAGGTGATACCAGTCACTGTGAGCGGCCCTAAGGGGTCCGTGGAGACCTATGCACTCTTAGATGACGGTTCGTCAAGTACCTTTATAGATAGCGAGGTATCTAGGCACATTGGCGCAGGCGGTCCTAAATCGCATATAAAGGTAAATTGTATGGGCGGGCTGTCTAAATTAACTGAAGTCGAATACGTAGATTTCTTTATTAAAGGTAAGCATAATTCCAGACGTCACAGGATACGTAACGCGCGTTCCATTTCCGGTTTAGGCATAGCGCGTCAGTCGGTTAGTTTACAAGATATCGAACATCTTTCTTTGCCGACTCTTGCTTACGAAGAAGCTGAGCCAAAATTAATTATTGGTATTGATAACTGGCATTTGTTGACGACCGAGGAATTGCGTAAAGGCACTAGTACGCAGCCTGCTGCTTGTCTTACGCCTCTTGGTTGGGTGGCTTTCGGGTTTACCTCCAGCCGAACTAGGCCGGTGGCATTTATTAATCATTGTGTGACGTCAGATAATTTTAACGACTCATGTTTCAGTTCACCCGAATGACACGGAAGCCTTAACTCCATTTCATTTCCTGCTCGGTTCTTCATCCACGGCAAATAATTTTGGAAAAGCAGAGCCGCACGATTTGTACGGCCGAACTTCGTGGCGAAAGGCGTTAAGGCTTGCTGACGTCTTTTGGCAACGCTGGGTTAGAGAATACCTCCCAACGCTGATTCCTCGACGTGCTAACAGCAGCGGCGACGATAGCCCTCTAGCTGTGGGCGACTTAGTGCTTATTGTCGATAGCAACCTTCCACGGGGGACATGGCCACGTGGCTGTGTAACCAGGCTATTTCCTGGAGCGGATAGAGTAGTCAGAGTCGCTGAGGTATCTACTGCGGGAGGGCTTCTCCGTAGACCTTGTAAAAAATTAGTACGACTTCCGGTTCAATATTTATAATATGTTCGACATCGTAGTGTCTATTATTAGTGTATATAAAATTTTATTATAATATTATATTTTAGTTTGTAGGAACGTAGGAAAAGTGTTTTCTTTTTAGTTAGTACCTACGAGTAAGTATTTACTTTTATTTATCCGCTTCAAGCTAGAAAATTCATTTTATATTTTATTGTATCATCTACTTATTATGTCGTTTTAAACCTGCTATATATTATATATTACTAGCTAGGTAAGCGTTAACAAATTATTTATTTGTTTATTTTTGGTGCGTAGTAATAAATACCATTAAATCTATTAATTGTTAGAGCTCATTTTTGTTGGGTACCTATGTAAAATACAGTCCATTACAATAATTCGTTTTAATTTAGTTTCATGTAGTTGCTTTGCAACCATTGTTCTACTTACATAATTTTTGATTGCCACATTGCTGTTGAGCAACTTTAATAAATAATTCAATTTTAACTTTTGTTTATTAACTTAATACGGTGGAGGTGTGCATGTTAATAGTTTACTTTATAATTTGTACTTATGTTAACTTATATGTAGGTCAGCGAATTTGGGGCATACTTTTATCACTTTGATATATCGTACTTTGAATTGGTGTTAGGGTAAAAGCAAGTCTTATTAAGTATTCACACTCTATTGTATGGATGTAATTTGCGAATTGAAAATGGTAATTGATTTATTTGTTAATTATCAATTCTTGTGTGATGTGGTAATCCACAGTGTAGTCATTTTCTGTGGCATCGTAACACCCGCACTAGACAAGCTATTTTGATTTAGATTTCTTTTGTTGAAAAGTTATTTAATCAATGATGGTCTAAACTATGTTTAATCATTCTATAAATAAATAAAAGTCCAACATAAAGTTACCTATGTCACAAGGTTCCTTTATGCATTGAGTGCTTTAAGATCTATTTATATTGTTATTCGAAAATAGTTGTCGAATTTTGATATTTGCGTCTTTTATTAATTACGTATAGATGTGCGATATAAGTATATGATTTTGGATAGAAGTTTCACTATAAATTACACATATACATTCCTTCTAATAGACATTTCTTGTCCTGCGATTCCTAGTACACATCATGTATTCAGGTAACCGCAGATATTTCTACTTTCATTGTAGGTACGTTTCTGTTTAGAAACGAGAGTTGCTCGCACCAGTCCATATTAAATGGAATAATTAACACCGTTGGGAATTCGTTCGTTGGAGTATGTCGGGGCTGCGTTGCATTGTTGAATCAATGTGTCAGGCTATAGATAATTGATTAATTATCTATTTAATATTTTCATTATCTGGATTTCAATTGGATCACCCTTCTCATATTCCGTAAGTGTCGTAGAAGAGGACTAAGGGAATAATTTCCTGACAGAAAGAAATATATAAATATGTATGCCTCATTGAATGGTCGAATTGAATCGTAGGATTTTCGATAAAAACACACGTACGCAATATGGCATAGAGGTCGTCATAAGATAACATAAATATTAGATACTGCATTCACTTATTTTCAGCCTATAATGCCAACTTCTCAAGCCGACAGCAGGACTGACTAAAAATATTGATTTTTCAAAAGGCCAGCTTCGCAAAACGGCAACTTCTCTTAACGTTAACTTATCTAACAATGACAAATTCGCATTCGATCTACATACATCACCGAACGCTGCAAAAATAAAAATGAAAAGCGAAAAATGTAAGCAATTCATCAAAAACAAAGGATTTCGAATGCTGATTGCGTTATAACCAACCGCTCCATCATGTTTGAAAAGGGAGAAAAGGAACCGTGTCGTTCTAATCACGTTCGTTACGGTGTGAGCGGCGCCTGGGGCCACGGCGAGGCGTGCTTTATCGACTGTTCAGCACTGACACACATTCCCAGAGACAGCCATCGGAGCGTGTGCACCTTACGATCAAAGGCATAAAGCTCATTATTCCGGAAACCAGATACCGGCTTGAGGACGAACACCCTCGGGCGCAAACACACTCTTATCCCACGGGTATAGAGATCATATTAACAGTCACAACACGTCCCCTTCGAGGAAAATTAATACCTTAGGGGTTTATCTTCGTTGTCGGTGATCTGTGCATTAGAATTTTCTTCCTTTTGCCGATATCCGCTCGCTTTGGTATCCACATGTGTGCCGAGATATATCCGCTTGTAATTAAGTTATCTTATTACTGACGGATACGTTGGTTTTGTAGGCGGAGATAGCTGAGCTGACGCGGCTGGGTAAAGAGGTTTCGGGTCGGGCGAAAAGTTTTCCTCTTTTCTTCTTATTTCCGAGGGTACAGTAAATCATCATCAGCCTCTATTCATACTTATGGAATCGCGAGGAATCAGAGTCTTAGGCTTTCCCATTTCATCATCCTATCTCAGTCCACTGCTGGACATAGCCTTGCCTTGCCTCTCGGCAACTGCCCGAAAATTTTAAAGCCAAAAAAAAATCGTTTATTTAATTAAAATGTTTATTGGACACATTTATTAACTATACCATACCCTCTTTACAATAATTAAAGTTCAACCAGAGTAAGGGCATAGACTGTTTATTTTACGGTTTCATTAAATCTTAATAACGCAGTAAGTTATTTACCGTGTTATTAATAAGCAATGGTTAATTAACCTAGCAGGGAACAGGTGTTCGCTGGGTATATTGTGTTGCTAAACGTACTTACAGGATATTATATTAGTAAGGATAATTGGAGTATTATGTTTGACGTTTTGATTCGTAACCATTTAGTTGTAATTTATACTCCGTGAAATTGAAATTGTCTAAACAAAGAAGCAATGTTAATTAATGTTATTATTATCTGTCCCTTACAATAATTAATTTAATTCCAAAAAGAGGTTAGGCACCTATACATATAACCTGAATCTGAAATCATAATGTGATTATGTAAATCTTAATCAGTAAATAGTATAAAACAAACTTGCCCGTTGTCACAGCGATATGGGCTTCTCTTTTGCTTTCTAACTAACAGGCGTAGGGAAGCCATTATGTCGAGCTACTATAAAAAAAATGCTTTTTATATACCTGAAGCGAAGCGAGGCAAGTCGCTAGTAGGGTTAAATCGCAATAGATGATCCAGACTGTAACTCAATAGTGTTATTGTCTAGATCAACTTTTTTAAATCATTATTTATTGCTAACATTATGATGTGAAGGTTATTTTCTGTCATATCCTACCACAACCCGTTACCCCTCTATACCAAACAGATTGAATCCATATTTGAAAAAATACACCAACAGCTTTCGGCTCCAAATGTTCCGACATTAACCGGACGGTTTCAACGTTTCTAAAACGCAAACAACTAAATCTCTTTAGTGCTCCCAGCTTCGGCCGGGATAAAGTGTTGACACGCAAATTGTCCGAAATGCTGGGGTGGAAACTGTTTGTACTCATTCACTCGCTTGCGTGGTTGTTTTTGGAGGGAGACCGTTTTTTTATTTTTCGGATGAGATAACATGCTGCTGAACGGAACTCGTCGTTTACACCAATTCCGGAGTGTACGCACTTTCGATGTACAGAGCGGTGAACGATTTAATGTTAGTTATGATTCTCGAAGTATAATATTAGTTTGTAAGTAATGTGTGAAATTAATAATTCTTACGACACAAATTGCCGCGCCCTTCCAGGGCCCATATGTTGACATAGCTAACTTAATTTAAGACCTTTATAATACATACATAAGTGATGCAATGAATAAATGAATATGAATATAATGACAATCACTGGTGCAGATAAATAATAAATAACCCAAAGCACGGCCGGCCACACATCGCTTCGGCATTTTAGTATGGGTATCTACTAGACAACTGATAAACTTACTTAGATATTTTTTTGTAAATAAATACATGTTATACACAGTAAACCAATACAAACATTCATGTTCATGAACACAAATGTTTGTACTGTGCTGGAATCGAACCCACGACCCTTGGCTCAGAAGGCAGAGGTCACTACTAAATGAGCCATTAAGCCAGTCAAACCAACTTCCGCTGGGAAAGTGTCAACTGCATTAAGAGAGGTAGGCCATAGCGAATCTTCGCTCGAATTAAGCCGCCCGTCCGGGAAAGAACCTCCACCCTATACACTCCGGATCGTGTTTTTGCCGATGAGTAGGGTTGGGCCGGCATAGTAATGGCAACTGACAGGTAACTGACTAGTTACTTGCCCGGTGTCTCAGCGACTTCATAATCTCTTTCGCTTTCCATCAGGCGTAGGGAAGCCAATATGTCGAGCTACTACAAAAAAAAAATTAAAATAAAAAGAAATGGTACAGAACTATAAGTCAAAAAATACCTTTATTCACATAGACTTAAAAATAAGCACTTCTGAATCGTCAAGTAAAAATAATGTAAAAATATAAAAAGTAATGTAAGAATGTGAATAAAAGCAATTTAAAAGAAGCTACCGCCGTGTTTGGAAAGTAGATTTCTACCGAGAAGAAACGGCAAGAAACTCGGTTACTCTTTTTAAATCGCCAATTGTTACGTGTTTTGGTATTACAACATTTTTAAATATTTTAAAGTTAAGGCAGGGCAGGTATTGGACTGGTGTTAAATTTTTTATCATAGAACTAGTTGATGGTACTAGTGTCAATGAACTAGTATTTCGTCGTTCGTTTTAGTTGCCAGAAATGGCAAGAATTTGACGCGACCCTTGATGTTACGACAATGCCAGCGTAATTTAAACGTACAACACAAATAGACGCATACCGCGCAAAATGCCTGTTTGTCATCTCAAATATCTAACTCCCTCGGCCCTCCGTACTCTGTGTATCATATTATACTCATTCCGCTGAATGCCTTTTCGCTCGCATTTACCTAACTACGTTTAGCCTATCTCTGTCATTACGTTTTACATCCCCATTCTGAGCGTCATACAATCTCACGGGCTCGGTATTTGAGATGAATCTGATGTGTTCGAACCGGCGTGCAACGTGTTTCACTAATACGTACCAAATGTGGTTTGTTGTTGAAGTTCTTGTAATCGTAAAGTTTAGATTCTTTGTTGCACACCGAACAGTTAACCTACCTTGATACAGGTATTTATATATTACAGGCATTATTTATCAAAAAAAAACGACTTCAATAAGGTGACAATGGGACCAACTAAGAAATAGGTATACCCTTTCAAACAAAAAAAAGAATTTTTCACATCGGTTCACAATTCTTGGAGATATGTGGTAACAAACATTCAATAAAAAAATCAGACAAATTCTCCTTTTTTTTGAAGTCGGTTAAAAACTAGACACAAAGATATCATCATCAGCCTGCAAAGGTCTACTGCTGGATCTAAGCCAATGACAATAAATGTCATTTGGGGGCAGTTGCCATGGTCATCACGCTTTGTAGGCGGGTTGGTGATTGCAGTACGTTTTATTTGTACCCAGGTTAACGACGATGCCTCTTTCCTTATATTCCCTTAGTCGTCTTCTACGAGACCCACAGGATGAGATTGGGTGATCCCATTCTAAATCCGGAAACCTTGGTACAAGTATACCAAATACCTAAGTCGTTTAAGTGAACTAGCATCTTCACAAAAGTTGGCAATTTTTTGCTTCGTTTACATTTCTTCAGCGCCTTTGTAAATGCACAGTGTGTAAAACAACCGATTTCGTGGCAGCACACAAAACACGGACAGTGGTATGTGATATCGGTTAGGGAGCGGAAAAAAGTGACCCAAATCTGAATTTCCACAGCGCACCGGCACGTACCATTTCTTTGCTTTTCACGAACAAAAATATACCAGGACTATTTTTTAAAAGGAATTTTAAATCGTATGCGTCGAGTTTTGTGGATGCAATGGTTGTTCTATTAATGACTATGAAAGGAATCCCTTTGAAATAATTCTTCTAGCTTTGCTTTGAGTCCTAGTTTAATACCGGCCTCTGTATACCTCATCATAAGTCTGAATATCTCTTTTACGTTAAATTTTTTCGCCAGTTTTCTAATAAGGATTTTATTTCTGACAACCGACTGGCGGTATACCGCCATAATTGAAGGCGTATCTCATAATAAAAACCGACCGATTATGGGTAAAGTCTCCAGATATTTGCCCAAAGTCGCGAACAACTGGAGAGACCTATGTTCAGTAGTGCTGCAATAGGCTGATAATAATGACTTTTTGTGGAGTTTGCTTATTAATTCTGTAAATTGTCTTTATTTTCAGGTACAATCGATGAAGGAACCAGATCACAACAAGCGACAAGAAATAGGTCGGATTCTGAACTCGTATTGATAAACAATGCGTTTGCTTTGCTACTGCGACTGCAATTAAAATAACTGTGTAAACTGTGCCAATTTCACCGTTCAATAAACTGCGCTTAACTGTACAAAGTAACAATTAATTTTATACGATCATATTGTATGACGAATGAAAACTGCGATAAAACGCCATTTTAAAAACATGAAATTACTTTAGAATTGGGATTTTTGTAATGGATCAAATAGAAAGGTTTTGACTTATGTTAGTGTTTATAAACTACATTTATACATCAAAATTTTGAAACTTTTATTCAATGGTTTAAAGATACCTGAAATTCTGGATGTAGGTAGACGACATCTTGTTTTGTAGTGATGACATCACTCCTCCAGTATTTTTAACAATATCGTAATGATTATTATTACTGTTATTAAAAATTCTAAAACTCTACAATTGCATTTAAATATGTACTTTGTGAATAAAAACTTAAATTCGTTTTCTTCTTGCCTAAACTTTTTAATAACACATATTTTCATTATTTTCGTTATTAATCAAGCAATAACGCAAGGTTGCTAAAGCTTGGGAAAATATCAGTAATAATGTTGCATAATTAACTATAATTGACAGAGTCCTCTCTGATTCTCCTGAATGTGAATCGAAAAATATCGTTGGTAGATTTTTGTTAGCTTCGCGCAGCCCCGTTTATGTAGAAACACAACTTTACGCGCGTTTCATCATCAGTCCAACGCGTGTTCACGTCGGCTATATTAAGGTCTACATTATCGGAAATGGAAACTAACAGGACGAGAATACTTCGCGTTCAAAATTTACCATACAAGTAACATTGTTGGCGGGCTAATACCATTCGCTACGAGCCTTCTATCCCAGTAGCTCGTAAATGAATTATCTTGTTGGGGTCAGTTTCGGTAATAGCAACTCTCGCCGCCCAGTCAATGTTTACGAGAGATGTGCGTCCCATTTATGTTTCGTGACATCCATTGTTTATACACGGCTTGTGGATCACTCTGATTTATTGATTTCATTGTTCCGTTTGTGGGTCTGTGCCTTCCTGATTTGAAATATTCAATTGGATGGGACACATTTCTGGTCTGTTTTGATCCGTCAGAGAGTCAGATACTTAAAATATTGTTTGGTAACTCCTACTTGTGCCGTGCTGTTAAAAAGTGGAACTCTCTGCCAGATATCCTTCTTTATGGGATCCTATAAATGAAGCGTATGACTGGCTGGAAACTGAGGACACCCGCATATTATAAGGCGACTTGGGCTTCCTTTTCTGCTTTCATCGAAAAGAAGCTACTATACTGAGCCAATATTAAATTAGGCACAGACAATCTTTATTTATTTATTTAAACTTTATTGTACAAAATGGTACAAAAGGCGAACTTAATGCTAGGAGCATTCTCTGCCAGTTCACCTTTAGGTCATGCAGATACTCTGACTCTGAGAAAGGACATAAGCTATATTTTATTGCGAAAAAGGTATGAAGAAACATTTCTGTGAGGGACCTACATGAACGCGGGCGAAGCCGCGGGCACAGCTAGTACCTAATAAAAATCAGAATACAAAAAAAAACCATTAAAGCACTCTATTATTCAATCATTTTATCATATTACACTTTCCAATAGGTTGATTTATCTAAACCCAAATACTTAATGAAGAAATATTTACCAATAATAAGCGAACAATATGCTTTTAGTCATAAGGATTCATATTTATTCCACTCGCCCGAATGATCCCGCTTTTAATGGAGGAAAAATATATACTATTTTGTTGTTCGTCCAATCACGTGTGTAGTCGTACTCGTGTATTTGTTTAATGGAATTTCCCGATTTGGTTTCAATAACTCAGCTAAAAAGTAAGTTGTTCGATTTACATTAATTCCAAAAATGTTTACTTAAATTTTTCGTTTCATTTTTATAGTTGCACAATTAAGTCTTTTTTCCGTGGATAAATATGATTTCGCCTTATTTGAGTGACTCACTCACGTGGTCTCATTTGAGTCTAACGCAAATGGACCCATTTGAGACCCTGTCGACTCGAGTGGACTCATTGTCCATAACCTAAATAGTCTCATTTGAGTCCCTGTTGGACTCAAACAGTTTCCAGTACTAGTCTAGCACTATAATATTTATCCATTACTAGGATCCATCTCAGCTAATTTCATGACACCAATTTCCATCTGACTTTGCGGCAGCTTTTCATGTCGTCAAACTTAAATTTGAATGCTCCGTCGGCACTTTGTTTGTTTATGAAATCGCGGTCGGATATTTTCCTGCGGTTGCTATGTACAGGAAATCTTTCAATATGCGACAAATACGACCAATGATATATGTTAATTAAGGAAACGAGACCTGCCTGATAATCATTGTATGGAATGGATTTAATAAATCGTCTATGGAAGAAAAAGTTACAGTATGATACTTATAACCGACCGATTATGGGTGTAAGAGAGGTAGGGCATAGCGAATCTTCGCTCGAATTGAGCCGCCCGTCCGGGGAAGGACCTCCACCCTATAGAATACCGCAGTCAAATGACCTCTGGGTCGTGTTTCTGCCGGTGAGTAGGGTTTCCGGAGCTCGTGGGGGGTTAGGGTTGGGCCGGCATGGCGGTGGCAACTGACAAGTAACTGACCAGTTACTTGCCCGTTGTCACAGCGACTTGGGCTTCTCTTTCGCTTTCCATCAGGTGTAGGGAAGCCATTATGTCGAGCCACTATAAAAAAAAAAAAAAAAAAAAAAAAACCTCAAATATGGACGTAACCGGCGAACATTGGGAGAAGCCTATATCCAGCAGTGGACCGCTACAGGCTGATGATGATGGACGTAACTTTAAAATTTGTTCATTTGTCAGTCTAGCAACATTAAGGGATTTAATAAAGGGATGTAAGCGACCTGTCACCTTATCGTTCCAAACCATCCTCACCTGCCCGTGGTGCATCCTGCCGAACAACAAACGAGGCTCTGGAAAACCGACTGGTGGCGGTTAAATCATCACGATAGAAGGCGTAGCTAAATACCACAGGCCGATGACGAGCAGCAGTGTCACCGGAGCAAGAAGCTACGCCCTGCGATCGCCAACCCGCCTGCCCAGCGTGGCGATTATGGGTATATCCTCCAGAAGTTTGCCCTAGGTGGCGAACAACTGGAGAGGCCTATGTCCAGCAGGACTGCAATAGGCTGATGATGATGATGAACATTTAAAGACTGGAAGAAAACAATTGGCTAATAATTATATACTGTTAACAGAAAATAAAGGCTTAACGAATGATGATGATAGGAATAAGAGCATGAAATTGAAGCATTTTTCAATCGTGTCACGGACAATAAATAAAGGTTTAGGCTCAAATAGGCTCCTTTGCAATTAATGGCCTAGTCCTTTTTCTTCGATAGTTTTACTAGTGGTAAATGCAAAAGCCTATTAGGTTCGTGAAAATTAATAGAAAATAGAATACCATTGAAGACTTAAATGTTTTCAAAGTGGGAGTTCATAATAGTATCAAAAGCTTTAGAAATTCAATACAGAAAGATAAATATTTTTCTCTAAATTAGATGTTTCATACGCCCACGATCCTTCTGAGCCGATTTGTACTCGTATTTATTCGATTTTATTCTGTTCATATTTTTATTCTTATGTGAAGTTCTAAACAACCTCTAAATTATCAGTGGAAATATCGGCAATGAGTGAGGCAGATTCCCCATACTAAAGGCTGCTTTTCATAGTTATGTCGTGTAGTCTTTATATTAATCAAGCTTTTGACCACAGTTATAAATTGTAGTCCCGAGGTGTGCCGCCCAGCAGCGTTCTCTCATACGGAAGGTAGGGACACCTCTCTACTATTCTAAGATTTCTAAGCCCTACACCGCAGGGTGCAAGCACAAACGTCGCATTACTACTTAATTTTTCTGTTCCATAGAATAGGCTTGTTGCCGTAAAAAATGTATTTACTCCGTCTTTTAGATTGTTTAAAAATAAAAGACTCGTAGTTTTTCATTTGTAAAATTATACCAGATATTCGAACACGGGAGGGACAAATGGGAGGGATTTATGGTGCAAAAGTACGCGATCCGTTCAACGAACGATCGTTTTCGATTTTGGTGGTAGGGCCCTGGCTGTGTGCCGTGCCGCGACAATGTCCGATACCCCGGTCCGTTCGTACCACTGGCACTGTTTCAATCCGAAGTCAATTAATGTTTACGCAAACTGTGTAGTTTTGTGCAACTGCTACGGTCGAGTTGGGGGTGCGGTCGTCACATCGTCGTTGCAGGTCGCGTGGCAATTTAGAACTTTTTTTGTTGAACGGAACGGCACAAGGTGTACAGAAAGGGAAACTGAATGAAACGTAGTCTGGAATAAAAAAAAACATCATTTGATCGAACGTAGTTTGGTTTTTTTTTTTCTCTTCTTTTTTTTTTTTACGTAGTTTGGTTGATTTGCGTGTACCTACGTTGTGATTTTTTAGGATTCCGTACAAAAAAATGTCATAACGGATCACTTGTGCGTGCTAGCCAAATTCTTCCATTTATCAACCAAATCTACCTGTAGCGGTGAAATGGGGTAGAATGGTTTTATCCTATGACCCACAGAGGTTAAAAGTTTTTTTTTAAATTAATCAATTAAAATGTTTTTGCAAACCTTACTGTGTATGAACATAAAATGAAGAGGGCTGAATATACGGAACTAATATTTTTTATACCACTAAGCTGGCAAACAAGCCTACAGCCCGCCTGATGTTGAGCAGTTACCACAGCCTATGGACGCCTATAACACCAGGGTACACGCGTTACCGACCCCTAAAAAAATATATATACAATGAAAACTATCTTTTTACTTTACCTATGTAGGTATATTTCTACCTGGGTACATTTATATGTACCCTGATAGATTCTATTCAGGAAAATAATTTACTTTGTCATTTTACGGAACTCTGTCAATATCAATCCCACTTGGCCCGTTTTGCTAAGCACGATACATCGATATTTCATTTCGTCGATGTAAAAAGATTATTTTTTGCAGACTGTATTCAAATAGACTCAATGGGCGAAATTTGAGGCTTTGAATGTTTTTTTACCCTACAATTCGTTTATGAAAACATTTTCAATATTTCCCGTTAATCTACTTGCAGATTTTCTTTATGTGCATACAGTATTGTATAAAAAAGAGAAATTTTAATGAAGCAACATTCAGTATTTATTTATTGATAAGCTGATTGCTAAACAATTATTAGCTGAGATTATGATTTGAAGCTCCTCAGTTAGATTAATCAGGTTTTTTATATTCCTGGTCAACCTTTACGGGATGAACTCCGATTGGGACCAACTATGAATGGGACAAATTGCGAACGCGGGACGAACAGCGGATGGGACCAAACGAGAGTGGGAATGCTTATAGATAGATAGGTTCGCACGATAAAATACTTAGAACTAGGAAAGTAGACATACAATTGTTGCACATTTTCTATTGTGTTGATACTCGATAAGAGTTGCGGGTGTCCATGGGCGGTGTCGATTGCTTACCATCAGGCATCACACTTGCTCGTCCGCCTCTCGCATAAAAAAAAAGTGTCTCATATCTCGTCCCCCTGGCGCCTTATAAAAAGTGTAGCTACAGTGGTTGCCAGCCAAACTAGCCTTAGCCTTTATTGTCCCACTGCTGGGACAAAGGACTCTCCTAAGTTTCTCCACATCGGCCATATTTTGTCAGTCGCGTAGGTGGCTGTCCAAACCATCACGCCCTCTTTGTTGGTCTGCCACTCCGACGCCATCCATTGATCGGCTACCACGGGGTCATGAGTTTAGTCCACCTTTTGTAATTGATACTGCCGAAGTGGCCTACCCATTTGTAAGTACTTAATTGGTACCACAAAGGTATACTGAAACAGAAATACAATACCATACCCAGATAAGGAAAAAACACAAATGTTAATCCCGGTGGGAATCGCACCCACGATCCTTGGTTCAGAAGTTTAAATCTTAATTAACAGGCTCAAGTAATGTGCGTCATAATAAATGACGCGCTTGTGTCCCTTTAATCAAGTTATAATTATAAGGAAAGCTTGTACTTACTTATTTTGTTAGATTTAAATAACGTTCTTTGATATCTGATATTGACGATCTCAAATTGTCGTGTCTACTAATAAAACTCGCCGTTTCACCCTCTTGCAAGTAACTAAGACAAATAATAAAATTTTATGTTTCTTTTATTGTCTCATACATCTAGAAGAAACGATTGTAAAAAATAAAAATATATACGAAACATTTTACAGAATATACCATTTTGTTTTAGGAATAATGTAATTGCTTTTTCAACTTCAAAGCGTTTGAAAACATCTATTGGTTGCAGCGATAAATTGATTGCGGATACCTGATCCAATCAAAAACATTTTCATGTGAACTGACAAAACGCGACTTGTCAATAGGTTGAACAGATTTCAACTACAAGTCCAACAGTACATTTTGCATCGAAATGTTTTGATTCTATAAGCGTTAATAGGACTACTTTAACGAAATTTGGATACTTTTACCACTGAGAATTTAAGGGGGTTGTGTATTTAGGTACATATATCTAATTCGATGCCTTTCTATACAAAAGCGCCGTTCCGTTAGCCTTTTTTACTTGCCTTAGTATTTGTACTTGCTGTGTTTTAAAAAATTGTTGTCCATTATGTCAGATATTTATTTAACTATAAAAAATCACGCAACCTCAAAAGGTGTAAAACAAGCAACAAACAGTGCAAGTGCCAAAAAAAAAACAATGAGAGTAGATATTCAATGGTTATTACTATCAGGTACAAAACGGGGAGAGGGGAGCTGTACAAAGGGAAATTTCCCGAAAAACAATAGACGGGCGGACTTTGAGATCTGCGAAACCTGTTAAGATAGTACGCGTCACTTAACCGCACTCCGCCTAAATATTCCGTTCTCAGTAAGACTTAAGTAATTCATGCTTAAGTCATACCAAACCTCATACTAGTTCGGCGGAAGTTAGCCTAATATTCACCCACTTAACTTGCTTTCTAACTATTTGTAAGCAGAAGTTTAAGCGTTTAAGGCAGGCGTTCCCAAAGTGTGCACCGTGCGTCGTAGATAGTGGCAGGTCCTCCTCGAAAGCATTCGGGACTTTAGCTTACCATTTTTTTATGTTAGGAAAGCAAATATGCATATCATTAGCCTATCCCAGTCCACTGCTATACATTATATCATCATCATCATCATCAGCCCATTACAGTCCACTGTTGGACATAGGCCTCTCCAGTTGTTCGCCACCTAGGTGACCTAGGACAAACTTCTGGAGGATATACCCATAATCGCCACGCTGGGCAGGCGGGTTGGCGATCGCAGGGCGTATCTTCTTGCTCCGGTGACGCTGCTGCCCGTCATCGGCCTGTGGTATTTAGCTACGCCTTCTATCGTGATGGTTTTACCGCCACCAGTCGGTTTGCCAGAGCCTCGTTTGTTGTTCAGCAGGATGCACCACGGGCAGGTGAGGATGGCATGGAGCGAAAAGGTGATAGGTCGCTCCTTTACATCCCAACATACATTACATAGTATATTATTATTATTATTAATTATCTTAATTATAAAGCTGAAGAGTTTGTTTGTTTGAACGCGCTAATCTCAGGAACTACTGGTCCGAATTAAAAAAATATTTTTGTGTTGAATAGATCATTTATCGAGGAAGGCTTTAGGCTATATAACATCACGCTGCAACTATTAAGAGCGAAGAAATAATGGAAAATGTAAAAAAAAACGGGGAAAAAATAACTATTCCACGCGGACGAAGTCGCGAGCACAGCTAGTATAGTATATACCTCTCCAGGTGTTTGCCCAAAGTGGCTTTACTCATAATCGCCACGTTGGGCAGGCAGTTTGGCGAGCGCAGGGCGTTGTTCCCGGTGACCCTGCTGTCTTGTGGTACGCCTTCAATCTTGATGGTTAAACCGCCACCAGTCGGTTGCCTGAGCCTCCTTGTTATTCTGCAGGATACACTACGAGCAGATGTGGGCTTGGAGTGAAAAGATCGCTCCCTTACATCCCGAGAAATGTCATTGGTCAATTTAAATTGGTCAAATTTTGTTAACCCCAGCTTAACTTCGCACAGCTCCGCTTATATATTAAAGGTTTTGGAACCCCTAGCTTACGTAATAACCTGTAAACTTCGACCGCATATATCGATGAACATGGCAACTCGTCCCTACACACATAATCGTTAATTGGGTGATGCCGGTGTACTACCACAAACACTGCACTCGATTGGAAACTAACAGGTTGACACAGTCTATGAAGCCAATTTAGCCCGAATTGGGAATAAATGTAGTTTACGTAAACCAACAGTTTTATAGAACGATTTAAACGGTTTGGTCCCCAACAAAGCATATTAATTTGTTTTATGAAAAAGTAGGTCCCGTAAAAAGGGGGCCCAACTCTTACTAATAGACCTAATACTACTAAACCTGCGACAAAGGATAATACTAGTTTGTAGTCAATTGATTTAGTTAGGTATTTGTTCTTTGACACAACGACTTGGGTACCTTTTGAGATACCATTTAAATGTCTATAGCTTCTGTCATCCTCATCATTCTAAAGCGTAAACATAATGTCTATATACGCATTAGAAGAATATGCTTTTAAATGGTAGTGGCCTCTGCCTTCTAAGCCAAGGGGTTGTGGGTTCGATCCCCGCACAGTGTAAACATTTGTGTGCATGAACATATCTGTTTGTATCGGTCTGGGTGTTTACTGTGGCATAATATGTATTTATTAAAAAAAGTATTTAAGTAAGTTTATCACTTGTCAGTACCCATAGTAAGCTTCGCCTTACTTTAGGGCTAGATGACGATGTGTGGCCCAGCGTGGTATGTCTTGGGTTTTTTATTTATTTAATGTACTCCTCGTTGTAAGTATAAAACTTTCAGTCTTAGATTACTTTTTCATTATTAAATGCTTTAAAATACCTGTGGTCTCATCGTATTTTTGCAAGGGCATTACAAAGTTTTGTGAATGTCTAGCATCGTTGGCTCGTCTGCTCCTAGGTTGACCTTACGCTTGTCTGAAGGTTGCCGCCCCTGAGGTCGATGACCCAGCTGAAAGTTGCCTTCGGGAAATGCGTGACGATAGTCGCAGCTTTAACCTAATTACCGTAGGTTCGTTCTATTGTAGCGGCAATGTAAGGCAACGACCGTTTTCAAGGCGATAGTGAATCGGTTTTTGTTAGGTGAGCGCGGTCCATCATTGGTTCTGACGTTGCTTGACATTAGACGAGTTGGATCCAGCGCTCCTCTTTAACCTGCAAACATCCACAGCAGGACATAAGTCTTTTTTTTACCGGGGAAAATGCTTTTAGGCATAGGGGGAGGGGGCCCAGGTGGAAGGGAGCCCAGAAATAAACTGTCAACGCAATTTGGCACCTGCGATACAAGCTAGAAAGCCGGCCGGTAGAAATAAGTTTCCATGTAACAATTTTATAGAAATAAAGATTATTATTATGTAAGCCTAATTATTAATGTAGTCCTAATTAATTAATATAATATGTATGATACTTCACATTTAATAGATAATCTTAGTAAATCAATAGATAATGGTTGTCATGTTGACTTCCTGCAATAGCAATAATATAACTGTTACTAATTGATCCATTGTAAAATAAAGTATTGATGCAAAATATCAATGGTTAATAAATACATGCTAATAGTTTTTTTCGTAAAATTATAGATTACTATTCCCAATAACAAATGGGAATAGTATTTTGTATTAATTGAGAAAGTGTATTGATTGACAAGTCCTTTTTAGGGTTCCGTAGCCAAAATGGCAAAAACGGGACCCTTATAGATTCGTCATGTCTGTCTGTCTGTCTGTCTGTCTGTCTGTCCGTCCGTATGTCACAGCCAGTTTATTCCGAAACTATAAGAGCTACGTTATTAAAATTTGATACGTAGATGTATTCTGTTAACCGCTATAAGATTTTAAAGTAAAATCAGAAAAAAAATCAAAATTTTTGGGGTTCCCCATACATGAAACTGAACCTCAAAAATTTTTTTTTCATCAAACCCATACGTGTGGGGTATCTATGGATAGGTATTTGAAAATGATGTTGAGGTTTCTTACAACATTTTTTTCTAAACTGAATAGTTTGCGCGAGAGACTCTTCCAAAGTGGTAAAATGTGTGTCCCCCCCCCCCGTAACTTCTAAAATATGGGCATGATAAAACTGAAAAAAATATATGTTGTGTATTACTATAAAAACTACTAACGAAATTTGGTTTGAATGAAATCTAGACAGTAGTTTTTTTTAAACGTCATAAATCAAATTACCTAATTTTTCATTCAATCAGTGGTACGGAACCCTACGTGCGCGAGTCCGACTCGCACTTGGCCGGTTTTTTTTATGTATGTCATTCGTTTTCTTAGCCGGCGATGAGACGGGTGTTGTAAAAGCTTTTGAATGTCGAATATTGTTATTATACTGATTACACGGATTACCTATAGTATTACTGAGGTTTTCTTTTCATTCTCTGAGGCTATCCCATAGCTTCAGAAGCGGGATCGACGGAAAGTATTATACTTTCTGCCCTACGCCTACGAGGAATACAAACGTAAGTACAGTGAGAATTACTTAATTTTTAGAACGTTTCATTCAGTAATTTGTCTAATAAACTTGTTGAGTTACTTGTGGAAGCACAAAATAATGGTCGAATTCTTTTTCATTTATTTTCCACTGTAAACGAATTACATTATTCGTATTATTTCAAATAAGGTAACAAAATGGCGCGCGCAGTGAATGTTCCCCAGGACAGGCTTAGGCGCTTAGCCTATTGTGGGGACCAGTGTAAATAACTATTATTGTAATTTGTGTTTTTATGGTAATTAATACATTTTTATTATTAGTATTTATTACCTATTGATTAAATATCATTGCACGATTGACTGTAACACGCTAGAGTTGTTACGATGACAAGATAGAGGGCGCTGTACCTATCTGCTATTGAGCGACAGAAGGTGCAGTTGTCGCCGCTTAATAGATGTCGCTGGACAACACTGCGTTTGTTGACTTCCAATAGATGGCGGTAATAGTTTAAAAATATCACGGTGTTGAGATTTCTGGAGAGCCATTCATACTACATTGTCATGCAAAATTATTGATCAGAACATTTCGGATAAGAATATCTGACATTTCGTAATCAATACCCCTATTACAGTATAACTTACGTAGTAAACGAGAATGAATATGTGAAATATTGGGGTACTTATTTGTTGTTATTTTTACCATAATACAACTGGAAACGTTGTACCTACTTTGAATGTCAATGGATATAAAGTTAAACATTACATATGCATGTACTGAATACACATTAATGTCAAATTGATATATTGATAAAAACTAGAGATAATAAATATGTACCTACTTATAAATGTATGTTTGCACGATACATTATTTAACTCCAGAGTCAGTGGGGTTTAGTAATGTATGCTGGGAGGAGATTCGATTGTGCCAGGTTCGATTTCCGGTCGGGTCAGTTTAAGAAAAATAGTAATTTTTATATTTATATGCTTAGAATTGTGTTCAGGGGAAAGCCCTGGGTTATCTATCAGTAGTTAATTGTAATAAAAAGTGAGGGATGCGCTTGGTCTGAGATCAGGCGGTTCGTACGCATTCTCGGGCGCATTTAAATGCAAGTGGTTATTATTTATTTAAGTCCGCAACATTCGTGCGGGTAAAACGGGTTATATTATTCCCTTTTCTCAATGATGGATGATTGAGAAAAAAGCTACACATACGCAAAGAAATCCTTTTTAGTTTGTGAGATAATATTTAAGAGTTTACAATGGTCTAATTTGTCAGTTTCAGTTCCCAATATGGAGCGAGAGAACAATGGAGATTACTGGCCTTTTAGTCCGGACCCAGGGAGGCCCAGAGGTGAAGGCCAGGGTCAAGAGGCGTTGGATTTGAGACGTGAGTCTAGTTTAGCAACTTGGCCAGGGAGACTCGAAGGTCAGGCCAGGAGGCAATCTAGTTTTGCGACTTGGTCAGGGAGATCCGACGGTCAGGCCAGGAGGCAATCTAGTTTTGCGACTTGGCCAGGGAGACCCGAGGGTCAGGCCAGGAGGCAAAATTCTGAGCAACCAGGGGCATCGCGGGTGCGCGATGCTGAGGTTATTTTCAGTGCCTATAATGATGTTGACGGAGAGCGTCAAGGACGAAGGGTGCTTCGTCCACAAAGAGTTGAGGAGAGATTTCTCCGTACGCCCCTCAAGATCGGAGCGTGGCCGGTCGTCGAGCGATGAGTCAAGTGGCTGTGAGAGCGCAACGAGGGCTTATCGACGAGGACGTAGATTGGAGAATGATCGAGACAGAACATCGGCGCCGAGGAACGACGTGAAAAGGCGTCATGGTCCGGCGAGGAATGATGGTGAACAACAACAATGGTGTCATTTTAAGGAAAACGGGCCTGTAGACTCTACTGATGTGTTAGATAAGTTCTTGTCGATATTGCAATCAGTCAAAAGTTCGGACAAAGTAAAACTGCCTTTCAATACTAATATTATTCCAGAATTTGACCCAATGTCAAAGGAACAAACTGTTTTAACTTGGTTGACAAAGGTAGAAGAGTGTTCTGAGATTTATGGTTGGGAAGACCGGGAAATAATCCACTACGCTCTACCTAAGTTGACGGGGGTAGCAAAGTCCTGGTACCAAAGCTTGCCAACAATGTTGTATACGTGGGTAGAGTGGAAAAAGAAACTAATAGAATCTTTTCCTGTTCGCGAAGACTATGCGGAACTTTTGACTGAAATGTTGACTAAAAGAGTTAAGTATGGTGATTCACTTGAACACTACTATTATGCCAAAATAAATTTATTGAATAGGTGTAAAATTTATGGTCGTCAGGCTGTCGATTGCTTACTATGTGGCGTTGATGATAGGGCTGTAAAAATCGGAGCGCAGGCTGCGCAATTTTCGGAACCTGAGCAGGTGTTAAAATATTTTAGAACAGTGAAGGTAGGACATAGCCGCGACAGTCAAGACTCAAACGCCAGGCATCGAGGTGATAGTAAAGGTGGGACTAATACCGCGAGGCCTGGTATTTTGAAAATGACGTGTTACAACTGCGACCAAGCTGGTCACCCAAGTTTCAGGTGTGACAAGCCTCCAGCGAAATGTACCACTTGTGATAAATTGGGCCATATGCCTTTGTACTGTTTTAAAAATAATCATATGAACAAAGATCGCGAGAAGGACACTAGTCAAGGTACTAATATGAACGAGCAACAAGTGGCTCAGTTGTAAATGGCTGAATGCTTGACCGCCTAATAGGTATATGTTGGACGTTAAAGTTAACCTTTTAATTAAACTAAACTAACGAAAGATATGTAATTGATCCTAAACATTATGGTTCGGGAAGACTTACCAGTTTTCAGGGGCATAGGAGGAACGAGGGCGTTTTGAACGAGATTTTAGATTTATTTATTTAATCTTTATTGCACAGTAAATGAGTGTACAAGAGGCGGACTTAATGCCACATAGGCATTCTCTACCAGTCAACCATTGGGCTAAGCAGAAAATAATAATAAGGTAGTGTGCCAAAAAAAGTTTGAAAAAAATATACTAATATAATATATAGTAATAATAATATATAAATTAAATACAAATCTATAAATATACTTATTTATACATATACGAGTATACATAATATAATTTTACATACAATATGTATAGAATAAACTAATAAATATTTCAATACCTTTATACATGATATAATTATATTATACACATACCTACTTATAATAAAATAATAGATTATACCATAAGTGTAAAAATATGTAACAGTTTAATAGGCACCGGAATCCTGCGAAGAACTACTCGATAGGAGGTTTAGTACGTGTCGAGTGGCGGGTTCCTAATGATGGACAGTCACAAAAGCTGGTTGTTAAGTATCAAGGTCCATATCGCGTATTAGAGTAGGTACTCCCCAATGAGAGGTATGCTATTGAAGATACTTGATTATCGCGCAAAAGCAATCGTCATTATGAAGCCATTGTACCAATCGACAAAATGCAACCATGGCTATATTTCAGTCGAGATTAAGAAAGCGGTTGTGATAAAAAGAAAACAGATGAGGAGTAAAACTTATTTTAATTGTTTGTATTAATTAATATCGTAGTCTATGAATAACTAAGTAGAAACTTGTATTATTATTGCATTTTATTGTTATTATCTGTCACTTATAAGTTGTGTAATTGTGTGCGCTTATCGTATAAAAAAATCAATGTATAACTATACAAAACTTTGTTGAAAGTCTGTTCATTATAAGGTTATAGATCTGTTTGTTGTTAAGAATATAGGGTAAAACTTAACATAAGATTTTAAGTTTCAGTAACAAATCGCGAAGGGACTCGCTATAGCAGGAAGGCCGAGCTGTAAGCCTAATTATTAATGTAGTCCTAATTAATTAATATAATATGTATGATACTTTACATTTAATAGATAATCTTAGTAAATCACTAGATAATGGTTGTCATGTTGACTTCCTGCAATAGCAATAATATAACTGTGTAACGGGTGAGACGTTCGGGGGGACTTCTTCGCTGACGTTGCCGCCAAGAAAACTCGTGCGCGTGCGTGAAGTTCGGAGAAGGGCGTTTATTTTGACGTTACGTGGTACAGAGATGGGTGACTCAGCAACGCGTCTTACTCAACGTAAAAGCGCGGGCTAAGTGCGGGTACAATTGTGGGGATAAGGGGAGTCGTTAGGTTTAGGATATCCAAGTCCGGTCTTAAAAACACTTAAGAGCCGACTCAGAGTAATCCTGTATGTAGATATAATAATACTTATAGTAAGAGAATAGATATCTCTTGGAAGATATAATAATACTTATAGTAAGGGAATAGATATCTCTTGAAAGACTGAAGGACTGAAGACTGAAGACAAATAATCACTTGTTCAGGTCCGAGTCTTATATAATCGGAGAACAACAATGTTGGCGCGGTCTAAGTAACATACAACACCATCTAGCGACGAGTATCTGAACTAATCTTGAAATTAACAAAATTATATCTGGGGTGGTCATCATTCGAAGAATCACAACGATTGCACGATGTAACATACACGCAGAGCCATCTATCGGTGCGCGGCGACACTACATGAGTGCCACTCGGTCTTTGCTTTTATACTCATAATGCCATCTATGGAGTAGTAGCGGTATTAAATAATAAACAAAATTATGGTTTGTTACAATCTCCCCCTCTGTCACTGATAGGCGTCCCGACGAAGTGACAGGACAGAAAGGTGATTTACTGTGGCGGATTCTTCCTTGGCCGACCACGTCCTCGCTTCGGCTGCGATTGTTGAGTGTCGTTATTTACAATTTTCTTAGGTCGCCCTCTTTTCTTAAAAGGTTGTACTGGTTCTACTACTGTACCTCCTACGTAAGGTTTCAAAGCAGAACTGTGATAGACACCAAGAGCTGTGTCAGGATCTTGTGGATTCGCAATCTCGTATGAGGATGGTCCATGTCTCCTCTTAATAAGATAAGGCCCGTCTCATCGCGGTGCGTATTTTGCGCATAATCTTTTTGCAGCTTTGCTTATTGGATGTGTTGTAACCATTACTAGGTCACCAACATTAAAACTAGGATCACTCCTTCTACCTTGATCGATTCTACCTTGATCGATTCTACCTTGATCGATTCTACCTTGATCGATTCTACCTTGATCGATTCTACCTTGATCGATTCTACCTTGATCGATTCTACCTTGATCGATTCTACCTTGATCGATTCTACCTTGATCGATTCTACCTTGATCGATTCTACCTTGATCGATTCTACCTTGATCGATTCTACCTTGATCGATTCTACCTTGATCGATTCTACCTTGATCGATTCTACCTTGATCGATTCTACCTTGATCGATTCTACCTTGATCGATTCTACCTTGATCGATTCTACCTTGATCGATTCTACCTTGATCGATTCTACCTTGATCGATTCTACCTTGATCGATTCTACCTTGATCGATTCTACCTTGATCGATTCTACCTTGATCGATTCTACCTTGATCGATTCTACCTTGATCGATTCTACCTTGATCGATTCTACCTTGATCGATTCTACCTTGATCGATTCTTTCCATAGTAGTGGCCATTTGTAACAACTTCGGTGTTATATCAGGAACAAAATTTTCTGAGATTACAATCTCTCGGAAATCATGCCAAGTATCATCTATGGTTCTCACTTCTCTTCCAAAAGTCAAAAAGGCGGGAGAGTAGTTAGTAGAACTGCATTGTGCTGAGTTCATTGCAAATCGTACATATGGCAGTTGCTCAGGCCAGTGTTGCTCAGGCCAGTTTCTATGATTTATTATCACCCAATATAATTGCCAATTGCCTTTTAAGGTCCATATTCCTTCTTTCTACGGGATTCGTTTCAGGATGATAGACCGGTGTGAAAGCATGTTTTATCTTTAGGCAGAAAGCAAGTTTTCATTTCAAACAAGGGTCATTGCACAGCTTTCAGCTGTAGCTGTCTCCAGTGGAAATAGTTCCATTCTTCTGTCAATAGAAGTCGACTCCACAGGGCGTTCGTCTTCACCCTCCCCCTGCACTAGAACTGCTTCAAGCGCATAGTTACTCACATCGGTTTTTATTATACCTATGTTGCTTTGAAGAATCAGCTTGTTTCAGAATGGGAGATGTAGTGAGGAGTCTTTTCAGTGTATTATAAGGTGCTTTCTTCACATAAGCTATCCTTATTCTGTACTCTGTAATCACACATTCAGAGTCCCTTGGTTCTTCTTTGGCCGTCAGATCTTTGGCCGTCAGATTGTAGTCGTCCGACCAAACGTTGTCCCCGCTGAGGTAGGTTCCTTCACTCGACAGGGAAAAGTCAGGGTTGGACGTAAATTTCCCTGGAATGAAGCCTCGAGTTGGGCGCCAAGTTGTAACAGGTGAGACGTTCGGGGGGACTTCTTCGCTGACGTTGCCGCCAAGAAAAGTCGTGCGTGCGTGACGTTGGAAGAAAGACGTTTATTACGACGTGTAACAGAGATGGGTGACTCAGCAACGCGTCTTACTCAGGCGTAAAAGCGCGGGCTAAGTGCGGGTACAATTGTGGGGATAAGGGGAGTCGTTAGGTTTAGGATATCCAAGTCCGGTCTTAAAAACACTTAAGAGCACTTAAGTATGTAGATATAATAATACTTATAGTAAGAGAATAGATATCTCTTGGAAGATATAATAATACTTATAGTAAGGGAATAGATATCTCTTGAAAGACTGAAGGACTGAAGACTGAAGACAAATAATCACTTGTTCAGGTCCGAGTCTTATATAATCGGAGAACAACAATGTTGGCGCGGTCTAAGTAACATACAACACCATCTAGCGACGAGTATCTGAACTAATCTTGAAATTAACAAAATTATATCTGGGGTGGTCATCATTCGAAGAATCACAACGATTGCACGATGTAACATACACGCAGAGCCATCTATCGGTGCGCGGCGACACTACATGAGTGCCACTCGGTCTTTGCTTTTATACTCATAATGCCATCTATGGAGTAGTAGCGGTATTAAATAATAAACAAAATTATGGTTTGTTACAACTGTTACTAATTGATCCATTGTAAAATAAAGTATTGATGCAAAATATCGATGGTTAATAAATACATGCTAATAGTTATTTTCGTAAAATTATAGATTACTATTCCCAATAACACATGGGAATGGTATTTTGTACAATATTAATATTTATTGAGAAAGTGTATTGATTGACAAGTCCTTTTTTATGTATGTCATTCGTTTTCTTAGCCGGCGATGAGACGGGTGTTGTAAAAGCTTTTGAGTGTCGAATATTGTAATTATACTGATTACACGGATTACCTATAGTATTACTGAGGTTTCTTTTCATTCTCTGAGGCTATCCCATAATATGCACTGAGTTTGTATGGGTGATTTCTAGAAGCTCGAGTTTGTAAGGTAAATAAAACTATAGATAGAGATAAAACGTATTAATATTTAGTAAATATACATAAAAAGACACTATTCTACGAATTTTCTTTTTAAGGTTTGATTTTGCAGTCTGGATAAATCTTCCTATGTTCTTGAACGCAGCGTAATAAAAATTGGTTTAGCTCCTCTTCAACAGTTATTAAACCATGAAACTCTTGCATCATCTTAACCACTCTTTCAGCTGTATCGTTGACTGCCCTCAGCATTGACACCCTCTTTTTAGCATCTTGAAAGGAAGCGTTATTTGGCCACATACCCAGTTCTTCATTAAAAAAAACTGTCATCGATTTGGAGACGGGTGAATAACGCTTTTCTCTTGACTGACAAGAAGTCGTAAGTAGATGTTTTTGTTTGAAAAAAAAAAATGAAAATTAGTAATTTATATCAATAAAATTAATAATAAAATGAATAATATATTTAACACGACTTACTATACAATGATCCATGGAGTTCTTCTTTGGATGGAATGTAGCGTTTACCATGGGTAGATGGATAATCTTTTGTCCACTATCTTTATTTTAGTTTGTTGATCTACGTCGTCATCAAATAATGACAAGGCAGCTTTCATCGGTTAAATACCATAGATGATGGTTTAATGTCTGCAAAGCTGCTTTTGAGACGGTTAGGTCGATTTTTTCATAAGCCTTCATTGACTTCAAAAAGCCCAAATCCTGGTAAGGTGCTTTTACACCTAAAACACATTGCAGCCATGGTTTAACGTAGGATATCACGATAAATAAGCAAATATGAAATAGTGCCACCTTATCCTTGTTTGTTATTTTCACTTGCGCGCTAAGAAGTGCTATTTTTTTTAGTGCATAAATTGCCCTTGCAATCCAACTGGCTGTACATGGCACCTGGGGGTCGAATTTTAAATTTATTTATTCTTAAAAATATCACTGAAAGTTCGATGACAAAAACAAAGTATTTAATGTAAAGAAAAGACAAATCATAACAAGTACATCGACTGTTGCCGCGCGCCGGCCGTAGTTAGTAAGTATTGACAAGTTCCGAAGCAAGTCGGCACGGGTTATCGTGATCGTACCTACACCAAATTTGGTTTACACTTGTTTTAACATCATTCTGACAAAATAAGAGGGTATGCGTTGAAAAAAAATAACTTTGATTTTTTTGGGACACCATAATGTTTATTATATCAGTCACGGGAGGGACAAGTGAGAGACATTTATGGGGCAAAAATACGCGATCCGTTCAACGAAAGATCGTTTTCGTTTTTTGTAGTAGGGCCCCTTTTTGCAGATATAATATTTAATAGTGACCAGCTCTCGCTTCACTACGGGTGTTTCAGATAAACATTTCATTAGTGTAATCTTTGCACATACACACATACAAAAAATATACAGATATAAGTCTTTCCTCTTTATGATATTAATACTATTTTTATATATAAAAATGAATCGCTAAATTTCTCCTCTTTTTAATGTTCATTGAAGTTCAAGTATGGTTTTTACGGCGAGAAAAATTCGAATAATTGGAATCGAAACCGAGGGTAACATCGTGCGTTTTTCAAATTTTAGTTTCTTATAATATCTTATAACTGTTTATCTCTAGTTTGAGTCTCCAAACAGCCGTCTTATTTGGTCACCGTCCGATACACCGCTCATTTGGCAGACAATCAGCCGCTCATTTTATGTTTAATGAGGATAAGACTTTAATTTCCTTAGTGCATGTATTATGCTTTAATAGGAATATTTGCCAAAAGTATTTCGCCGTGTTTTATAATTGATTTTGTTTATTTACTTATTAATAGATAATCCTTTTGAATAAGTCTCTCGTTAACCTAATATTTAAAAAATGTATTATAAAAGTCGTAAAGCCCAATCTTCCAGACACAATAGATAGAATAATAGAATTTGGATCATATGAGGACGTTGGGCCTTACGAGTTAAATCAGTGTTTCATGTTCGCCACAAAAATTGTGACTAATTTTTAGAATGTGTGTAATAAGGTTCGCTGCATTTACTCGTATATGTAGGCTGAATTGTATGTTGTCTTAATTTTTATGCTGATTTAATTAAATTTTATGTAAGATTGTAATATCGATACTATACTATACTATAGGGCGAAGTTTCAGCTGTTTTACAAACGGCTATACATTGCCTATTCCATTCGCTTAATTTTTAACGGTATATAATTTATACTACAGGAACATAATAATTTGATTCATTAATATCATACTTTATTGACGGGTATCGTCATCGTCAAGTTTTGAAAGAAAGAAAAATTTATTGGCCTACAAAATGATACAGAGACATTACTTAAATACTAACAGATATCTACAAACAAGTCACAATTAGTGGTATTAAAAAAGATAATAAATAATAATAATGAGAAATATATATAATGTCAAGAATATAATGCGCAGGCCAATAGGCTCCCCCTCAGAATAATGCTGCCCCGGCGCGGTATAGGTGTGCGCCGCGCCGCGGCAGCGCAGGTATTCTGGCGGAGCCATAATATAGGACGTTTTTATTATTTTATGACAGGAAAACCAATCGCCAGGTCTTATAAAGCCTCGCAAAAGATTTTCCTATGTTGTTTGTGATTCTCGGATCATATATATACAATCCGAGAAGCACAATGATCCCGCGATGTATAGTACGCGCAGCGCCATCTCTTGATGTGTGGCGGAACTAATGCGGGATGCGACGCTTGCGTGCCGCTGCTTGGGATAACGTGCTTATGGTTGGAGTTGTTACAACGTATAATGAACTAAACATATTGAGCAGCATTAAATTGGTTTGACACGGATTCAACCATGGTTCCAAACACATTGTGAAATCGATACTAAATAACTGTCAAAAAGAATATAGACGAATGGGTTAACTTTAGTTGTAAAACCTTTGAAAGCGTAATCAACATATATGAGATTCGCATGTCGCATGTTTATAAGTGGTACTAACATGTATGTTTGTATATGTATGATTTTTTTCCATCACTACGACTTATCCCCTGTTTGCAGAACGCACCCTGCGCGCCGTACGTCACTACGACGCCAGGTTACCTTGTGGCCAGGGGAAAATATTCCTGGACGGACCAGATGCGTATGTTCTCTGGCTAAAAGATGATGAGAAATTCCTGTATCGGTTCCCCAATGAAGATACAATTGCTAAGTGAGTACTGGGGTTTCTTAAATATTTTTTGTTTCATTTAGAGTAGTTTTTGAAAGAAACGGCTTTTCTTGAGTAACTTGACCATTTTTGATTTTACAGTAGAACCGTAAGGACTAGAAGTAATTTTGCAACCCAACTTCCATGGCCACTGACAAGTGATTTAATAACTTGTCCGTTGCCATAGTGACTTGGGCTGGGCCTCTCTCTCGCTTATCTTCAAGCGAAAGCTGCTGCGTTATTTAAAAAAAACCGTATGGGATGGGTATGATAAGGACCGGCATGCCTGGTGCAACTGACAGGTGATATGGTGACTCATTTGTGACCGCAGCGGCTTGGGCATTTCATTCGCATCCCACCAGGCTAGCAGGCTAATGTCTGTCTGTCGCGGTAGTTCTGGGTCCCATGACACCGCCCTCAAATGCGCTCGACGAAAGGACCGGGGTTCTTAGTGGGTAGTGCAGTCCTCCCGTTCCTGAGGGCGGCATGAGTCCCACATACCCAGCGGGGTATACCGGGTAGGAGGGATGCGTAAAAGCATTGACAGGCTCGGTGGCTCATTTGGTAGTGACCTCTGCCCTCTGAGCCAAGGGTCGTGGGTTCGATTCCCGCACAGTACAAACATTTATGTTCATGAACATGTCTGTTTGTATTGGTCTGGGTGTTTTCAATGTATACTTATGTAAGGAAGCATATCCGGTCCCTTGCATAAGTAGCGCTATCTCACCATAAACGAACATAAGATAGCACGTTATAATAAATTAAGGAATTGTTAACAAACCTAATCAGGCGATCTCTAAATTCTATTAGAAAACATTATCGCTTAAAAGTCGCTAAATAAGTTACAAGTCGCGTACGAGTGCGGGCCACTCATACGCGCGCGTCACAGCTGTTGTCAATACAGTACTTATAATGTTATGAAAGTAACCGTAACAAAGGGTCATGTTAAAACATTATTAAAATTAACTAATTATATAAATAAACACCTATATTAGACGACATCGCGTTAAGAGCTCGTGAATGCATTACGAGTCGTGATTATGATGGCGCAAACAGAGATTCCAAATAAAATTGCGGACACAAAAACATTGAAAGTAGTATGTAAACAACATTTCATAATTTAATTTATCAAAAGTAATAAATACCGGCTAAATCTTTTAGCCGGAATAGTAAGTTTATGAACTATAAGTTACTAAAAGTTATTTACGACTGCCAATGAGTGTTTATTGGCGTGGAGAGTTTCGGCCAGCCTATACAATCTTAGTACAAAATTGTATGGCAATCACATAAATACAGCTGACCAAATTTAATTGTACACAAATATTTAGATGCACACATTAGAGCTTATATCTTTTCAATTTACCTGGGTTATACTATGTTAGTTCCATATTTGAACTCTAGGTGGAGTTTATATTCATTGATTAAAGTTGGTATCTATTTTCTATACAATTGTAAGGATTAAATTGCCTTTCAAATTCGGTAGCATATTTTAGTTGCGACGTTTCGACAATATTGTACAGTTTGTGAAGTTTTTTTTTATTACGGTCCTTTTATTTAAATTTAGAAGCCAGATGAACGCTAGTTATATTTCACTTTAATTTCATTTATTCCTTATATAATATATTACTACACTTAATTTATTGAATATTGCGTTAAATAACGTATTATTCTCCATTTTCAGTATTTAGTGATTTTAAACTGTAAACTATAGATTCAAATTTCTGGCAACACAGTACAAAATGGCGTGTTTTGAAATATTCCTTTCAGTCAATATTAATTTATCAAGTTTTCAAAAGTTTGTGCTTTTATTAGAACTTGAAACTCCTAGCATTTCTTAAAACGGTCGTACAAGAAGCAGGCTATAATGTGATTGCTAAAGTTTGTGCCCAAGGGACTAAAATCCGCAAGAAAATTGTAATTGCAAGAAACCCGCGGAAAGTTTATTCTACATTCGATAGAAAATGTGATTTTAATAACTTAAATGATAATGAAACCAAGATTCTAATTTTATAGTGGTGTGTGGTGTGTAAAAATGTGAAAGATAATAAAAGTTTCTATGATTTTACACTTATCTTTTATTTTTCAAATGTTGAATGATTTGCCAACCTTATTGTTAGTTTGTGTTTCTATGCTTAAGTTAATAAATAATTAAGAAAAATGTGCTTGCGGTTGGCAATTCATAGCAAAAATTCATCATTCCTTAATGAAATAACTGTACATAGGTACTTATAATTAATTACAAGACCAGAGTATGCTGTAGTTATATCGCTGTATTGTGATTATGTATATTGACGAAAAGTTGCCGTAAGTTACCGTCGAGTGGCGCTGTATTTGTTACCTCTTTTGACAGCCAAGATTGGTCTCTATTTCAGTCACAGATTACCCCCAAGTTAGTTTCAGTTAGTTAATCAACTTACGGTAGCCTGACAGTCATTTAATAATTTACGATTTTGACACAAGTAAAATCGTCCTCAAATGGGCCAATCGTTGCTCAATGTACTATTTAACGGTGCACTATTACCCGTAACTTAATACACTGTTCCCTGATTGGTTGCCGGGATAACGCCACGTGAGCCATTGAACCAATCAACGTTCACCTCACCTTCGTCGGATGATTTTACGGCAAGATCCCGTAAAATTATCAATTTACTAAAATACATACTGTTCCCGAATGGGAACTCTTTTTTATAATTTGTTTATGTTTTTATACTTTTTTATTACTATTGATTTTATATTGTTTATTAAACTTCACTGTTCCTTCAATATTGGAAAAATACAGTCGCTTTATAATATAGACGGCGTTTCATTCGTATTTATTAAGCGCACATTCGCCTATACATACGTTAAATAATACATTTCAACTGCCGTTTTGACATTATAAGTATATTTAAATGTATCTAAGTAAGTTTATCAGTTGTCTAGTACCCATAGTACAAGCTTCGTCTTAGTTTGGGGCTAGGTGGCGCTGTGTGGCCCAGCGTGGCATGTCTTGGGGAAAAAAAAATTCAAATGAGTATAGTTATAAATATGGTTAGGTGAAGTAATCACAGCAGTTTTCATTTACTCGTCTTCTATCCTTCATACATTGAAAACTATCCTATGTACCTAAATGTCTCTAACAGCAGGGTGCGGCATTTGTCCATTTTAATGTTCTCTCAGGACACTTTGGAAATCTAAAGTAGAAACACTAAAATTTTTCTCATCTTGCATTATCGATATACTTGAAAGTAATACATTGTAACACTATTGTCAAACGTGTCTATGCTAGAAAGGGATAAAAATAGTGAAATTGGTAATGAAAGAAAGGGATCATGAAAAAAGACATCAACGCGAGCTAACATCTGTCAAATATTTTCCATCGTAACTTGAGCTCCGGCGCCAAGGAGTTCAATACTAAGATTCATACGTTTATGTTCTACAAACTATTAAAAGTGTCTCCGATACACACGGGTCTGACTTCTGGTCAGTACTGACCGTGGTACTGACGCACTTTAAGCGCATGCGTATTTCGCGCCTGCATTGCACTGATGTATTACCTCTCGCGCGATATCTTATGTGCGGTATCTATTGGAGATATCTGTGATTTCAGTATATTACAAAGTACTCTGTGGTTTCGGCCCCCGGCCGCTGCGGAGGATTGGCGCGGGAGAGCACTAGAAAAATGGAGAGGGAAGAAAAGGATCGACGTACGGATGGATGGAGGAGAAAGAATCACTGGAAAAAGACAGAACAGCAATGAGAAAGGACCATTGGAATTGGAAATGGTGGAATGGTAAAGAGTGTGAGAAAGGATTGCATAGAAACCAGTGTTGCCAACCACAAAAGACTCAAAAACAATAACTCGCCTAAAAAAAAACAGTAGAAAACAGTAGGTAAAGAAAAAAAGGCAGATTTCATAATTTTGCTCATATAATTAAATAATAAACAATTTTCTTAGTTACTAGAACTCACATTCAATGATATATTTATAACCACAACAACAAAAAACAAAAATCAAAGTACTAAAATTATTTTTCAGTTTCATTTTCTATTGCCTCATCCTGAAGGTAGCGGTAATTTATAACGTTAAAAATTACCGCTACTTTAGGTATCGCTACTCAAAAAAGTATCGATACCTCAGCGAGGCAAAAGTAACGTTACCTAATTTTTACCGGTATTCCAAGCCCTGGCTGTTATTCATAAATAGGGATTTCCCCGTTCATAAAAATATAAAGAAGATACTGCCATCTATGTCATTGCGTTTTATTACGTAGTGGTTTGTCATTGCGTTTTATTGCGTAGTGGTTATCAAAAAATGTTTGCTTAAGTGTATTAGGTTAGGTGGCGCTGAATGCGAAAACAGTAGAAAATAAGAATGAAACAGAAAACATGGTCATCAAAGTGAAAACAGCAAATCTACTGTTAAAACAGTAGGGTTGGTAACACTGATAGAAACGTTGGAATGGACAAGGTAAGCGTAGTTATTACGATAATAAGGAGTCGCGCCGCCGCCTACCGGCAACATCGATGACGACCCACGGGTACCCGGCATGAAGGCCGGGTACAGTTATGGGTGAATGTTCGTGGACATTATTTCACGTAAGAGAAGATCGACGTCGCGTTGGTCGTTTGACTCTTATACTTAATATGTATTTATTTACAAAAAAAATGTATCTAAGTAAGTTTATCAGTTGTCTAGTACCTATAATACAAGCTTCGGCTTAGTTTGGGGCTAGGTGGCGCTGTGTGGCCCAGCGTAGCATGTCTTGGGTTATTTATTTATTTTCCCGTAGAAAAAAAAAGGATAATGTCTGTCTGTGACCGTTTAACAAAAATGTATGCCTACGTTTGAAGGTTAATAGACCTTTTCGTTTCAGGGCACTAAATCCCAACAACATATACGGGACGTCTTGCGTGGACGATCAGCACTGCTACGACGACACGTCTCTCTTCCTGCCCAAGGTCGCCGATGAGGACGCGGGCAGGTACCGATGCAGGGTGCACTGCCAGGGCTCGTCCTCGGTGGACTACGTCATCGAGTTGAAGATTGTTGGTAAGCATTGCATTTTATACCTATTATACACCACAGAAACGTAGTAGACTTTAGCGGGACCCCATAAAAAATGTTCTTGGGGGCCTCAGGAACTGACTCGCTAATGCATATTTATTTCTCATTATTGCCACTTCTAATTTTGGCTGATTCTCATCATGGCCATTTCTCATTATGGTCACTTCTCATCTTGGCTGATTCTCATCATGGCCATTTCTCAAGAATTCGCTTTGTCTGTCCCGCCTACATTCAGTCTAGGTACTCGTTTTGGGCGTATTTACACTACGCGTGTTTTCCTATAGACTGAGATATTTTCGTACAATTTTTAAAAGTCCTGCTGTGCGGTGCGCGTCGAAGCGCGAATCTGTTAATCTCCTTATACCTTGTCCGACATTTTATTTTTTTGCACAACATGCCTATCAAGTACCTAATATTAATTTTTACGGAATAATGTAGGTAGGTACTAAAGTAATGTCGTACTTTATGAAGAATCCGATGAATTTGCCACATTATTATGTTAAAAGAGAAACTTAATAGGGGTCTAAACTTAATACATTGCGTGCTAAGTCCGATTAAATTTTCAGATCCCACTGGAACTCCCAAGATCTTCGACGAAAACGGAGTCCACATAACTACACCGTACATTGGACCCCTTACTTTGGGCTCCAATCTCACGATGATCTGTGAAGTGATCATTAGTAAGTTCCAACTGTTATTTTTATTAATTTAAATGTTACGCAACACTAACACCTAATTATACATTATATCTAAAACGATTCTCTGAAAAGAGATATAACAATAGCCTTTATTTCCTAGTACCTACTGAGATAAATTAATATTTCCTAATTAAATTATAAACAGTTAGCATTTCAGTACAGACTTGGGTTTGTATCGCTTTCGCACATCATATGCCACATCTTTTGGCAAGGGATGTAAGGGAGCGAGCTATCAGGGATGTAAGGGAGCGAGCTATCACCTTTTCGCCCCAAGCCATCCTCACCTGCCCGTGGTGCATCCTGCCGAACAACAAACAAGTCTCTGGCAAACCGAATGGTGGTAAAACCATCACGATAGAAGGCGTAGCTAAATACCACAGACCGATGACGTGCAGCAGCGTCACCGGAGCGAGAAGCTACGCCCTGCGATCGCCAACCCGCCTGCCCAGCGTGGCGATTATGGGTATATCCTCCAGATGTTTGCCAACAACTAGAGGCCTATGTCCAGCAGTGGACTGTGATAGGCTGATGATGATGATGATATATCAACAATGTTTCTATGATTGAGTAGGTAATGCTGACATTGATGCACCCAAACATAAAATAGTTAGCTATCATAATAAACGCATTATCAGTATTGAGCGTGTGACATAGCGGACCGTGAAATTCCTACTATAATTACAACGGCAATTCTATCAGTAAGACAATACACTAACATTGGTGTGAAGTTACCTGACGGCTTGTGTTCGCTCAGGCGACCCGCCCACGACTGTGCTATGGCTTCGCAACGGGGCCGTAGTGCGGCGGGTGGTCACCGACCGGGGGGCCTGATGAGGGAGAGGCTCCAGATCCTGGACGCCAAGAGGGACGAGCTGGACGCCCACTACCAGTGCACGGCCTCCGACGCCGACGTGACAGAGGCGATGACCGCGAGTGTGGTCGTCAAAATGTACTGTGAGTATTATGCTTTTTAGTGTCCAAACTTTTTAAGATATGAAAATGTTTATTATCTTTGGACATCACAATATATTATACTAGCTTTCCGCCCGCGACTTCGTCCGCGTAAAGTTTTTTTTTCCAAAATAAAATTGTGCCTATGTTACTCGTGGATAATGTAGCTTTCGAATGGTGAAAGAATTTTTAAAAACGGTCCAGTAGTTTTTGAGCCTATTCATTACAACCAAACAAACAAAGTTTTCCTCTTTATAATATTAGTGTAGAAGAACACACAAAATACACTTTTACACAAACAAAGATAAACATACAAACAATACATAACTATCAGACCGGGCACGGCCATGGCGACGTCCAAAATAAAAGGGCCTCACTCAGCATTAGGCCGTGGCCTCCGAGAAGCCACGGAGCTGGTTTTGGTTTGGTTTTCAGTGAGTCCTGCTGAGTGAAGCCCACGGACTATTGTACCTGCTCTCGTATAATCTATATTTTACAATAATTACTTTTAACTAGTGCTGCCAAACTCATTGGTGACTGGCCCTATGGTCTTCAGAACCAAGGGTCGTGGGTTCGATCCCCATACAGTCCAACATTTGTGTGCATGAACATATTAAACATGTCCGTTTGTATCGGTCTGGGTGTTTGCTTTCAATGTTAATTTTAAGAGAGGTAGGGCATAGCGAATCTTCGCTCGAATTGAGCCGCCCGTCCGGGGAAGGACCTCCACCCTATAGAATACCGCAGTCAAATGACCTCTGGGTCGTGTTTCTGCCGGTGAGTAGGGTTTCCGGAGCTCGTGGGGGGTTAGGGTTGGGCCGGCATGGCGGTGGCAACTGACAGGTAACTGACCAGTTACTTGCCCGTTGTCACAGCGACTTGGGCTTCTCTTTCGCTTTCAATCAGGTGTAGGGAAGCCATTATGTCGAGCCACTATAAAAAAATTATTATTTATTTATTTATTTTACTGAAAAAACTTAAAGTAAAGATTTATTTAAAAAAATGTGTTAAAATTAATACAGAGTGTAACAAAAGTAACTTAAGTAACGAAAGGGGGACATTCCACCTAATCAATACGAACAACGTTTACTATGGGGTCAACTCTGAAGTCGCGAAAAAAATTAGTTATTCCATTACATTTGTGTGCAGGAGGTATGAACATCTTTTTTTTCGCAGTTGTATTGTGATTATTATTGTGATTTAAAGGGTATTTTTTTTCTGTTATACAACTTAAGAGTGAAGATTTATAAAAAAAATTATTAAAATTATACCTATACAGGGTGTAACAAAAGTAACTTAAATCCCGAAAGGGAGTCATTTTACACATAAATACGAACAACTTTTACTACAAGGTCAACGGTGAAATCGCGAAAAAATAACTATTCCATACAAAATGTATGGAAAAGCTGATTTTTTTTCGCGATTTCAGTGTTGACCCCCTAGTAAAGGTTGTTCGCAATAATGGGTGGAATGATCGACCCCCTTTTGGGATTTAAGTTACTTTTGTGCAACCGTATACTAAACTTTTTCAAAAAAAATCCAGGAACCGCAAAAAAGGAAAAAAAATTCAGGAGCTCAATTTCGACGGCAAAAATGAGAAAAAAATACAAAGAAAAAAAATTAGCGAGGGTCTCTTGAGAATTTTTTTAGCAAACCAGAAAATAGGAACTCATAATAGGGAATTGATATCAACATTTTCGAATACAGCAATAGCGCTAAAGATACCTACTACTTATATTGCCGGTTTCAGTTGCATCCGGTGAAAGGTCATTTTCAAAGTTAAAAATAATAAAAAACTATTTGAGATCAACTATGCACCAGCAAAGACTAAGTAATTTAGCAATAATTTCAATTGAACATGAGATTCTAGATAGACTAGACACCAAAAAAATTATAGCTGATTTTGCCAACATGAAGGCAAGAAAGGTGCAGTTTCTGTAAAATAACTTAATACCTATACCTACCTACATAATATGTATAAACTGCACCTTTCTTGCCTTCATTTTTTCATTTAATGTCGTATTAGTAAATCTATCTTGTATAAAATAACTTAATGTACCTAACATAGTTTTTCACTGTACAGCATTTTTTTTTTCACATTTTTATAAACACCTAGGTTTTGTAGTTAGATAGGGGCGGCACGATAGGAATTGCACACCGGCGTTCAAACCGCTAGCGGCGGGCCTGGCTGTTCCTAAGGGTACATTTCATGAAGGACTGGAGTGACATATGTCCAGCACTGGACTGCGATAGGCTGATGATGATGATGATGATAATGTGTTTTTGAAATTCTTTCGAGAGCTATCATCAAGTAGATATTTTGTTGCAGTATCCCCCATGAAGGTTCAGATACGTTTGAACAACAACTACGATTTCGAAGTCGGCCAGCCCCGCGTGGTGGACTGTGTGGTGGTGGGGTGTGTCCCCACCCCCACCATCAACTGGTACGTCGGTGGCAAGCTGGTGAAGGCAAACGCTCATAAGGTCAGTTTACAAAGGATTTTAGACAGCATGACTACTTAAGTTTGTAGAATTATTCCAATGAAACACTTTAATTTGCTGTCTCCAAACCTTTTATTCCTTTTTAGTAATTAACACTTTTTAAAAATTACTTACTTAGATTTTTGCTGTCCATCCGTTTTCTAACTTTTTCAACATAACTTCCTCAATCCGATTCAAATTTCAAAGCCAATCTCTTTTTTTTTTAAAATGAAAGCGCAAGTTGCCAGCATCATTATAAAAATAGTTTCATTCCATATTTATAAAAATAGTTTTTAACTAACAAGTAAAATCATAAAATATTTTTTGAATAACAAGATAAACAAAACCTTACAAGTTACCCCATGGTAAACGAACAAGGTATCCCTGCCTGTCATAAAAGGCGACTAAAAGGGCTCTCTGGGTTGTAGAATGTCTACTTTACATAACTTTTAGCAATTGCTTATTATGGACAGTACCTACATGTGTTTCTTTCTTCCTTGATATTGGATTCTGTAAGCGGGGCGTAAAGAAGCTTATACGGCATGGCGATGGCAACTGACAGGTGATTACAGGCCGGTAACTTGCCCGTTGTTGCAGCGACTTGGGCTTCACTTTCGCTTTCCATCAGGCGTGAGGAAACCATTATGCCGAGCTACAAAAATAAAATCACTGTTCCCGCTTTAACTCGCCTCACTATGTAATAGTTTTGCTCCCACTCAATTGGTTAGTTGACTATTTTTTTATGGTAGATTCCTATGAAAATGAAATCAATTAATATAGAAACATAGGTGACAAAATCACTCCGTTAGTTTATACCGCTAAAAACGTTTTATACAACAAACGAGGCGTGTGGTGCCTCGTGTGAAAATTTTAAATCGTGTTAAATATTCAATATTGCGTTTATGATATTGGTTTATTAAATTATTTTAAAAAAAAAAATTAAACCGACTTCGAAAAAAACACAAACGACCAAAACTAAAAAGCGATAAATAACGTAAGTAATTCCATCCTTAATACATAATTATTTAAATATTACAATTATCACTTATTTTTGAAGTCGGTGCCAGCCTCTCGGTACCTAACGTAGACTGTTGTTGTATGACGCGCGCGGCCGGCAAACACGACAATATATTTATTTGTTTGGCACCGACTTCAAAAATAAGTGATAATTGTAATATTTAAATAATTATGTATTAAGGATGGAATTACTTACGTTATTTATCGCTTTTTAGTTTTGGTCGTTTGTGTTTTTTTCGAAATCGGTTTAATTTTTTTTTAAAAAATAATTTTATTTATCTATTTTTAGTTGCGTTAATGTGCTGTGAACATGAATAAAGGCTAATTAATGTCCTTAAGAGTTTTACTTAGGAATGAAAAATTTAGCTTTAAGTCAAGTGAAGACTTTGCGATCTAGAATCAAGCAAATCACTTGTCCAAATCACCTGCCCTATTAGCCCTGCATAAGTACATACTACTACCTACTTTAATATCGACCAATGTCAGTACTGTCCCCTAACTCCTAACCGTTAAGGAATTCTGTGGCTTCATCATCAGCACCAGATGTTGACGCCCGGAAGCATATACCTGAGTAAAATATAATTACGTAACAAAAACACCATATGAGCATACAATTTTCGGTTGTTGCCCTCAATTTCTCCAGGATCCCATCATCAGATCCTGACTTGGTGATAATGGGACCACCTCGAAAGTATCCTCTGTCGAACTGTCGAAAAATTTTTGAAATCCATCCATAATTGACGGAAATATCGGTGAACAAACATAAAAAAAAAAAAAAAAAAAAATTATACATACAGACGAATTGAGAACGTCCTCCTTTTTCGAAGTCGGTTAAAAACATTTTAAGATGGAGGACCATAGGACTGCCGCTAAGCTCATATCCAAAGGAGGTTTTTTAGCCACTATTGATTTACAGGAGGCCTATTTCCTAGTTCCCATTACCCAACTACATCGCAAGTACTTGCGATTTGAGTTTAATCAACTGTATGAGTTTAGCGCCATGCCATACGGTCTATCTGTCGCACCTAGAATTTTTTCTAAGATAATGAAAGAAATTATGAACTATTTACGCAGCCAAGGACATAAGTCCGTAATATGTCTTAATGATATTTCATGCATAGGTTGCGTTTGCGTTTTCTGAATGTTACCATAACGTAGAAGTACCTAACACTTAAGTTACTCAATTGCCGGGGGTTCATTATTAACTTTGAGAAAAGTGTGCTGTTACCACAACAATCGTGTAAATTTCTAGGCTTAAGGAGTAATAATAATACTGTCGATATGACCTTAAGCTTGCCATTAGATAAACGAAGCAAGATTTTTAATTCTGATAGAAAAGTTCCTTTTCTTGTCCAATTTCACTATAAGAGAGTTTTCTCAACTAATAGGTGTTATATACCAAAAAATTAGAACGCCTTAAATTCTTAGCCGTTCAGACATATCATAATTATGGGGTAAAAATAAAATCCGATATTTCTACTTACCAGATCTCCGTTGCTGGAGGAATGCAATATAATATTCAAATAATTGTATGCAATCAAACAATGATTTTGCATTAGAAATATATACTGACGGGTCGAGAACTGGCTGGGGAGCGGTTTGCAACGGCGATCGTGTCAACGGGGGTTGGAAAGACGAGAACTTTTACGTCACATTAATTACTTATAGTTAGTGGCGGTTTTCATGGGGTTGAAATGTTTTGCAAAACATTTAACTAGCTGCACAATATTGCTTCGATTTGATAATTTCGAAATTGATTCGAAACTGCTATAAATTACATAAATCGGTTTGGAGGAATTCAACATCCTCACCTTAATGACCTGATGAGAGAAATTTGGCAATGGTGCGAAAGCCGAGATATCCTTCTTTTCGCATCATATTATTATATTAATACTCGCGATAATGTCGAAGCAGACATTGAATCCAGAAGAACTAACATTGATGGGAACTATCGGATTGGGTTTTCCAAAAGATACCTAGTAAAAAATTTGAGTCAACCCGACATAGATTTGTTTGCTTCTCGCACTAAAGCCAAATGTCTCCGGTAGATATATTTCGTGGAAGGGACCTTTTACGTTCTCGTTACAGGTTGCAACACCCACTGAACCGTCAGCTTATCCTGGGGGTCGCAACGCTCTCAGGACAGCCTTCCGAGACAAAATACTCCGCCTGTAGCTTTAGAACTTACATTGGCATCCGTTTCTAAGAGCACATTGAAACAATACGAAGTAACATATAAATTATGGTGGAAGTTTTGTATTGACAATAACTTAAACTTTTTTGACACTCCTAGTACTTTTGTGATGTCATTCTTAGTTGAAATATTCCATAATGGGGCATCTTACGGTTCCATTAATAGCCATAGGTCGGTACTCTCATTGCTTCTAGGAAATAATTTCGGATCAGAGGATCGAATTAAGCGTTTGCTAAGGGGGATGTATAGGCAAAGGCCTTCCCGTCCAAAATATTCAAATACGCGGGACCCGCAGGTAGTACCTACTAAGTCATGTAGCTACTTGGTATCCAAATAGAACGTTCACCTTCACACTAGAGAAAATTTCCAAAAAATTTACTATTTTACTGGCTTTGTGTACAAACTCTATCGTTAATTAAAATTTCACACATTACTCGGTCCCACTTAGGTTTGAAGATTTTGGTTTCAGATATTATTAAGACATCGGCAGCAGGTCGCGATCAACCGGTTTTACATTTACCATATTTTTACTGATAACATAAAAATATGCCCAGCTACGACCATAGAGGATTATTTAATACGGATGATGACAAGGTATGAAAATGAAGAAAATAATTAGTCCGTCTCTTAGATAATAAAAAAATATAAGACCCGTATTTTTTGTTTTGTCGAAATAACAAGAAAATACTTAGATATAGCGCATTAAAGTTACGGAGTGGGGGCTAACTACGTCACGTTAGAGTATATTTTGTACTCTAACGTGACGTCATGTGACATTTAAAATCAATGTATCTTCGTAAGTTTTTGAACAAGAGGCAAAATAAAAAATACGTATCCAATATTTTTCATTAATCTATCTGATGGACATTAAATTATTTTTTAGTCATCATCCCAATTGTTACATCCGACATCAGAACGGAAAATAGAAACGATAATTATTAATCACGTTTAGAAAACCACATTCCAGTGCTTCTCCTCAAACCATCAGTAGATGGATTCGGCAGGTTTTGTCAGAAAGCGGGGTCGATTTAGATGTAGGTATCTGGTGCTCATAGCACAAGACATGTTTCCACGTCGGCTGCTAAGTCTGCTGGAATTGATATAAGCACCATAAGAAAGACAGCGGGTTGGTCTAATTCATCTTCAACATTTAGTCGATTTTATAATCGGCCTCTCAATGATGAGGGTGCATTTGCTCGGGCTGTATGTTCCTTGCCTATAGAGGATTAATAGTAGGCTATGCTTAGCGTGATTCATATTATAATTACGTATTATAATATTAATAAGATATTATTATCATAAATAAGTTAAAATAAGTTGAGACGAAAGACTTTTTTGTGTTCATTGTGTAATCACAATAACATATATTAATAATTTACAAATAATGTTATTATGTTCATAATAGGTACATACATACATTTTCTATAAAACTAGTGGTTATGTTAAAACATACACCTAGATAGTTACCATCTCTAAACATCTACGTTGTGAATATTATATCGAAGAATGATACAACGAAATATAATTGATGATCAAACGAACTTCTTGAAGTGAAGTTCGATCGATATTATATGAGTTGTATCATTCGAAGATATAAATACACCCACCCACCCTAACCCTATAACTATGTATAGAAAATGTAAATGCTAACTCCAAATTACTCTAAAGAAATGACGGCTCGGCAGTAGTAGTAGCATTGGGTAGATAAAAAAAAAAAAAAAAAGTATGAGAGCTCAATCGATTTAGAATCGATTCTCTCTAAAAAAGCGTGCGATTATGCCTTGTAGGATAAAAGGACTACGTTGTGAATATTATATCTTCGAATGATACAACTCATATAATATCGAATTATCGATCGAACTTCACTTCAAGAAGTTCTTTTTTTTTTTTTTTTTATACCACTGGGTGGCAAACAAGCCTACGGCCCGCCTGATGTTAAGCGGTTACCGCAGCCTATGGACACCTGCGACACCAGGGGTATCACACGCGCGTTGCCTACCCTTTAAAAACCTCTTCACAACCTTTTTGAAGGACCCCATACTGTAGTCTCGGGGGAGAGCCTCGGCGGGGAGCTCATTCCAAAGCCTGAGTGTGCGCGGCAAGAAGTTTCTGTTGAAACGTACCGTACGCGACCACCCAGGCTCTAGGGTATGAGGATGAATCCCCTGACGATGGCGAGCGGTGCGGTGGTAAAATGTCGCCGTAGGCATAATCTCAAACAACTCCTTGGAACACTCCCCATTATACAAACGGTAGAACACGCATAATGAGGAGAAATCTCTCCTCAGACTTAGCGGCTCAATACCGTTTGCGAGCTCGGGATCGTCGACCATTCTCATGGCGCGTCTCTGCACAGCATCGAAAGGCTGCAGCTGGTATCGAGGTGCTCCAGCCCACAGATGAGAGCAGTACCTACTCCATGTGCGGTCTGACTTGCGCTTTATAGAGCTGCAGTCTTGGCACAGGGCTGAAGTACCGCTTCGCTCTGTTGAGCACACCGAGCTTTTTCGACGCCAGCTTAGCCTTACCCTCCAAGTGCCTGCGAAACTGAACGTCACTCGAGATGTCGACACCAAGGATTCCGATGCTCTCAGAGGTGGTAAGAGGAGTGTCCAGGAATTGTGGAGCCACAGTAAATGGGGTTTTCTTAGCGGTTAACGCGCAGACTTGTGCCTTGGTGGGGTTAAACTGTACCAAGTTTAATCGTCCCCAATCGGAGATCTTGTCCAAAAGTTCGTTTGATCATCAATTATTTAATAGTTCTTTAATAGTTTTGGTCAGTGCCACCATGACACATAGCGAGCTCCCGTCTCTGCTGACTGTGCTCTACAACTACTACTATCGTGCTGTACAACGCGCTGAGCTTCAGACGGCATGAAGTGGTCACCGTCTTGGTGTCGACGCCACACGTGGAGGTCAGTGCCACCATGACACATAGCGAGCTCCCGTCTCTGCTGACTGTGCTCTACAACTACTACTATCGTGCTGTACAACGCGCTGAGCTTCAGACGCCATGAAGTGGTCACCGTCTTGGTGTCGACGCCACACGTGGAGGTCAGTGCCACCATGACACATAGCGAGCTCCCGTCTCTGCTGACTGTGCTCTACAACCAAGTATTACCCGTAACTTAATACACTGTTCCGTTATTGGTTGCCGGTATAACGCCACCTGAGCCATTGAACCAATCAACGTTCACCTCACCTTCGTCGGATGATTTTACGACAAGACCCCGTAAAATGATCAATTTACTAACTACTACTACCATTACATACGTTAAATAATACATTCCAACTGCCGTTTATTATTTTCCGGAAGTTAATCGACTACCTAGGAAATTGATCAACTTACGATTCTTGCTATTTTCCGGTGACATACACAAACCCGATGGGGCCTTGCGTATTTGTGCCGATAAGCGTAGCGTGGGTGTCGGCCGCCCGGGGCGGAAGACAATTTTGCCGCCCTTTTCTTTTGAATCGTCAGTAATTCTCGCTGTTGTTTTGTTAGTCATAAACAAAGCATAAAATAAAATACGGGGAATCCCCGCAAGTCGTGGACGGTGTAAGTTGGCAGCAGTCGCTACAAAATATCATTCAAAGAAAAGGGATTCCCCGAATCCGTTAGTATTTAATGAAAAATTCCATGCTCTTTTCAATCGGTCCGAATTTGTAGTTCCGATAAATATGAAATGGTTCAAATATTTTTATTATTTAAATTAGTATGGATAGATTATAAATTGTGAAATTTTCCGCCCCCTAAAATGTGCCGCCCGGTGCGGGCCGCCCCCCCCCCCCCCCCGCCCCCACTACGCTACGCCGCTGATAAATAAACTTCTTTATTTACGTTTTACGCGGACATTGTCAGATGTTGCGAGAATGCCGTGATTCAGGTGTAGCTTGTTGCTCGCCGAATTCGTAATAAGCCAATGCGCGCGAGTTCGTAAGTATGTGATAATTGTAAGGGCATTAGGGCGCGGTAGGACTGGATTTTGTAGCTGGGCAATTAAATTAGTATTAATACCTACTTTAAAAATAATGAGAAAATTGTGTATACTCCAACTTCTAACATTACCCGTAACATATACACTATGCACATTAAAGAATCAGTATTATCTTAGTAAATAAATATTTTTAAAATGTTTGTTGACCGCCAAGTAAACAAATATTATGGTATGAGGAAGTTTATGAGCGTTTGCTGATAAGCATATTTTGCTCAAGGTCCAGGTTACACCATGTTTTAGATTTTTGATGACTCAGCTGCAAAAATGGTCATCAGACAGAAAAATTTGCTAAGACGTCATTCCTATATCAGGGGTGGCCAACCGGTCGATCGCGGCTATTAGCACAGTCGGTCATGATATGATAAAACGTATAAGTTAAATATGTAGGTACGTACTAGATATGTATCTATAATAGGTACCTAATAGATTTTTATATTTTTTTATGAAGAGCTTTCAGGATAACCTCACTCCACCTGATGGTAAGCGGTCGTGAAGTCCAAAAGTTCAACAGGAACAATAGAACAAACCCATTAAGCCCTCTCACCCTGAATTAGGGGATGAAAGTTGGAATGAACAATAGAATGCTTCTAAATATAGGTATTCCCAAGTGGCGATATCAAATGTAATATTTTTTAAAATAACCCGACCAGAATTTTCACACATTTTTTGTCTGACATTAATATGAGCCTATATCCAGCAGTGAACTGATATAGGCTGATGATGAAAATTGATATGAGGGCCCTGCGTTGACATAAAAATGTCAAAAAATTACGTTAAAAGTGACATTTTGTACGACGGCGGATGTTAGTTCCTCTTTTGGCCATGTTTTGGCACGCCAAAACATCCTTGTCATAGTTTTTAATTTGTACAGGCAAAGCCAGCCTGTCGTCGGGGCACGGGCTGCCGGTGGTGGTGCCCGACCCGGAGCAGCACACCTTCGTGCTTGTCAAGTCCTTCCTGCTCGACTTCTTCCTGCGGTACATGCACCATAAGGTGAGTGGTTCAAGGCGCTGGCGGCTCTGTCGGCGTCGTGGTTGCACGGTGCACCCGGGCCGGGCTGCCGGGGGCGGCGCGGCGCAGTTCCTCCAATAGGGTATTTGACAAATTTTAAAAATCATTTTAAATTGTTCTTTGTAACAAGTTATGCACATTCCCTTAATATTTCCGGGAAATATTCTGTATTAAGGGTAAAAATCTATTTTAAAGTTCGTATTTCTAGAAGCGCGGGAAAAACGCTATATTTGAATTGACGCCGGTCACGTGACTTACGTAACGTCACAGGCAATTAAGAAGAGCATATTCGCGGCTGAAACACAAATCGTGCAGAGCCAAAAACTTCAAAAAAAAAAACATACGTCAAAAACAATCCGTCAAAGTTCAAATTAATCGACTTGATATAATCAAATTTTATAATTCAAATAGTGTATAAATCGTGTGTGTAATGTTAGCTCGACGATACCTAAATTCCATTCAAATAAAATCAAGTGTGAAGATCATTTTGATCTACGAGTATAACCTCAATAAACAAGTTACTCGCCAGTGACGTAGCCAGAATTGTGACCAATCACAAAGCGTTTATTGTCCTTCATAAAGTTTCATAAAATAGTACATTTTGTTTCATGAAATATGCAATTAATATACATATTTTTGCCTAAATTAAAGTGAATTATGTTATCTTATGCTATTTTCTATAAGGATGACCAAAATTTGCGGCATTTTTTGAATGTTGTCAAATACCCTATTAGGGCGCAGGTTGAGTCCGGCACCCCGGCGCCGAATATACTTGACGGCGACGGCCCTTAGACCGCCTATAGCTATATTTCGAATTCCATCAGGCGAAGCCAAGATAGCCACTATGCTGTAGGCCCTAGTCGCTGCGACAACGGAAAAGTAACCAAATTGACCACTTGCCACCGCCATGCTGACCTGGCTTAGTGGGCATCTCTCGCCCCAGTCCAAAACTGGGGCCAGGGATCAATTAGCCTTTTTTGTAGGATTATTTTGGCTACACATACCTACAGGACGCCGACACACAGCACGCCGAAAAGCGAAGGAAGTCACTTCAGGTGTTTCGTTGAGAGTGATGTGGTCACCAGCCAGGGTAAATGCATAATCATCAGCCCACATCAGTCCCCTGCTGGACATAGGCCTCTCCCAATGCTCGCCACTTCGATCGGTCCCGGGCCTCTCGCATCCAGCACTTGCCAGCCGTCCTGCGCAAATCGTTACTCCACCTGGCCTGAGCGCGTCCTACACTACGTTTGCCGAGACGCGGTCTCCACTCCAGAACATGTTTACCCCAGCGGTTGTCGGTTCTGCGGCCAATGTGGCCAGCCCACTGCCACTTCAGCTTACTGATCCGGTGAGCTATGTCGGTAACTTTGGTTCTATGTAAATTAGGGTACCTATTAGGGTAAATGCGATTCTTCAGATCTCAGCAGTTGAGAACCCCTCTATTTAATGTTAATTCCTTTCCCTTTCCAGTACAACAAAGGAGAAGATGGAGGAAAGTGGATGGGTGCGGCTCCGAGCGGAACACCACCGGCCTGCTGCTGTGGTCGCAGCCCTTCAAGGCCACCTTGGAAAACGGAGAGAAGGTGAAAAGAGCACTTTGAGATTACTTTGTAATAAAATGCGCTTGTACTTAGGTACTATATCCGGTGAGATTGGTCGACAAGTTTAACGTTTTGCTCAATGAGCTAGGGGGAGATGAGGGAGAAGATGAGAGATGTTTGGAGTGTCGCAGAAGGCTCAAATCTCTAAAAAAAGTAATCCACCAGAGAACAATATAACGCTCGAATAGGCAATCTGAACCGGCAACGGGTTGGCCATACCTGCCTTCCGAATTTTATTGGTGGAGAAGAAAAGTTTCGTAGTAGACAGCTGCGCACATGTAAGCGTAGTGTGGGACACTCCTTGACAGGATGGCGACGACCTGCGCAGGGCGGCTGGCAGGATGAGTGTAACTGATTATCGAGCTGAATGGCGTTTCTGGCTTACGTCCAGCAGTGGGCTGCCGCCTGCGATCATAAATTGTGATCGCAGGCTGCCGCAGACAAATCATGATGATGAGAGTAAGTGCAAAAGGCTTGTGAATGTGTCAAATCAAAAGCCTACAACTGGACTATAGGTACTGCTATATTATGTAATGTTTGTATGAAGAAATTGCTATAAGCTATAAGTATAATTTTTCGGAACTCGGTCACAAAACCTTATTGTCTTCTCCCCAGGTGGTGATCTTGCTGATGGACACGCAGGGGACTTTCGACAGCGAGTCGACGGTGCGCGACAACGCCACGGTCTTCGCTCTCTCCACCATGATCTCTTCGGTGCAGATCTACAACCTCTCGCAGAACATCGAGGAAGACGACCTTCAACATCTACAGGTAACGTATAAACGACCTGAAGCCTTTCACCAGACACACTAGAAAAAGTATTGTATGGTCGATGAGTCCGGTGACACCATGGCAATTAACATGTTAATTAACACATCTGCGAAGGTCTTCCACATACAATCCCGGGTTCTTTAGGCGGGGCGTGAAACGGCATCTCAGTGGGCTTTCAGGGCGAGTGTGACAGGTGGTTGGCGGTGGGAGAGTCTTATTATGCCTGTCGCACTAACATTTTGACCTCACAACCGCCATCAGGTGGAGTGAGGTCATCCTAAACGTTCTTTTATATAATTCCAGTTGTTCACTGAGTACGGACGGCTGGCACTCCAGAACAGCGTCGGAAAGCCGTTTCAGACGCTTCAGTTACTGGTGCGCGACTGGAGCTTCCCCTACGAGTACCCGTATGAGGCAGAGGGAGGGAAACACCTTCTGGATAAGTGGCTCGAGGTAAGACATTTTTGATTGTATCGCCAAATTTGTGAGGAATAAGCCACGATTTTCCTCTTCCATGCATTTTTGCGAAGGACGGCGGGCAAGAGCTGGATGCGAGAGGCCCGGGATCGATCGAAGTGGCGAGTATTGGGAGAGGCCTATGTCCAGCAGTGGCCTGATGTGGGCTGATGATGATGATGATTAATCTTTCTCCGCCATATCATTTTTCACGCAGTATATCCATCTTTTCTTTGGGCGGCCTCCCCCTCTACACTCATTCACACTCATCTTCATCACGGTCCTGTTCACATGTCTCTCATCTCTCCTCATTACATGCCCAAACCAAGACAGATGGTTCCCTTTCACCTTCTCTGTCACTCACTCTGTCTACACACGGCAAATTAACCGTAGATTTGGTTAAAAATCGTGTGTGTACAAGAGGCGTAATGGTTTAAGGTACATACCTTCTGTTCCAGGTTCACGAGGGCCAGCACGAGGAGTTGCAAACGCTGCGCAAGCACGTGGCGTCGTGCTTCGAGAACCTGGCGTGCTTCCTGAGGCCGCACCCTGGCCTCAAGGTCGCCACCAACCCCCACTTCGACGGCCGGCTCTCAGGTACGTGCACCTTTTACCTGAATGGGGTACAAATGTACAAACGGCGTAGGTGTATGTAGATCTAGTTCAGCCACGGCGTTCGCAGCTTATAAAACTCTAGGAGCTCAAATGAAATGAAATGAAATGATGCTTTATTTCACTGAAAACAGAGTACATAGTAGGTCTTATTGTAGGTATGAGAACGTCCATTTTACCATTAGGCATGTGAAATTATTTTATAATAATAATGCTGAATATAATATGTAACATCCCTATTAATTAATTATTTTAACATAACTAGTTTTTTTCCTTAGGTCCATTAAAATTGTCAAGCTCCATTAATTATACATGTCAAAATCATGTTTCTTTCTTTCTTCTTTCTAATAAAAAATTTAAATTTACAATGTCTACAGGATTATTCTAAAACCATATGTAATTAATAACAATGTCAGATACCTACCTAATCATTTATAGTTTTAGCCAGTCACATACAGAGTAGATAATTTTTTCAATTAACAATGTTTTGAGCTTTTCTTTAAATTTAATTAGAGATAATTCTTTAATATCTTTAGGCAACTTGTTAAAAACCTTAATGCACATAGCATAAGAGTTTTTCTGAAATAAGGCTGTTCTAGGTGCAAAGTCCAAAACGAGTCTATCACCATTTCTAGTATTGCGTGGGTATATATCCTTAGCTCTCTTGAACAATTTTGAATTTAATAATTTTAATAAATAATTTAATTAATAATAATTACTGGGCAGTGGCAAAATATTAAGCAGCTCAGTTCGTAGCCCGAGTGTGCGCGGCAAGATGTTTCTCTTAGGCTCTAGTGTGTGGCAGAATCCATTATGTCGGCGAGCAGTGCATGGTAGAACGTCGCCGTAGACATGTAGACATCTCCTCAAACAACTCCTTAGAACACTCCCCATTAGGTCTACAAACGGTCATCATCATAGGCTGATATGACCGTTGTTTAGCGTTGTCCACGACCACCTCTGGACATAGGCCTCTTGAGTTGTCCCTCGCCACTTTGAGCAAACATGGAGGCTTTACCCATAATCGCCACGCTGGGCAGGCATGCTGTTGTCCGTCATCATCATCATCATCATCAGCCTATTACAGTCCACTGCTGGACCTCTTCAGCCTCTCCAGTTGTTCGCCACTTAGAGCAAACATCTGGAAGATATACCCATAATTCGATTCGAGGAATCCAAACAATCAGTTACATCACTAACTGACCAGCTGCAATTAAAAGAGCAAATGGGAAGAGTGAACAATATTGAAATCTCTGGAGTACCGATAGCTAAAGGCGAAAATTTGAATAATATATTGATTACGATTGCCAATAAAGTAGGTTTTTCCCTCACACCTACAGATGTTGACTATATTCATCGAGTGAGAAGGTTCACCTCACAATCTGAACCCTCACATTTGCCCCCAAATATAATTGCAAGATTTACGCAGCGTAAGCGAAAAAATGATTTACTCGCCTCAATACGTACTCGACGCGGTCTAAGCACAGATGATTTAAACATCGACGGCCCTGCGTTTACCCTTGGTTTACGTAAACGATCATCTAGCACCGCACAATAAACAACTGTATAGCCGAGCCAGAAAAATTGGCAAGGAATTGAACTACAAATTTATTTGGCTAAGTGATTGCAAGATCTTCGTTCGCAAAAGTGAATCCTCCAAAGCAATCCTAATATCGACCGAAAAGGACCTCGACAAGATTAAGTGACTATTCTCATTATTATTTATTTACGTGCCTTTCATTATTTGTAAGCTGGCTTACCGGCTATCTTTTGTCCTAATTTTTATACAAGTGGTAGTGAAAGACATAATGCGATATCTTATGGAATATAGTTTACATAAAGTTGCTCCGATGTATTGTTTACTTACTGAAGGTATATTGTATATACTTTACGACACAAAAAATAACTCTAATAATGCCTTTTACTTTTATTTTGTATGCAATTACCTTGGTCATCATCAAGGGAGTAATGAAAAGCACCTAGAAGATCAATATATTAAACTTATTATATCCATGTGTGAATTAATACTGTATAAGTCAATGTTGTGTAGTGAAATAACATGTAGGTTCATAATCAAAACTTTAAATATTATTGTGTTTCTTGAAACGGATGTGGTACATATATTTTCCTTAATTTATAACTTTTTACCGGCCTAGAATCTAACACGAACCTATCTATCTATTATCAGAACGTGAGAGGACTACGGACGAAATCCCACGAATTTTTTAAAAACATTTTAAACTGTAATTACGATATTATTTGTCTTACTGAGTCATGGCTAAACGACTCATTTTATAGTGCAGAATATTTCGATAACTCATATGACGTATTCAGATGTGATCGCAACCCCGAAGCCTGTGGCCTCGTTCGCGGGGGCGGTGTAGTGGTGGCCGTGCGCCGCGAGGAGCTGTGGGTGAGTGTGCGGCTACGCGACCCCTCTCGCGTCTCGCGCGCCGGACGGGCCCCACTCGGCTCATTCTGAGGAGCTGTGGGTGAGTGTGCGGCTACGCGACCCCTCTCGCGTCTCGCGCGCCGGACGGGCCCCACTCGGCTCATTCTGAGGAGCTGTGGGTGAGTGTGCGGCTACGCGACCCCTCTCGCGTCTCGCGCGCCGGACGGGCCCCACTCGGCTCATTCTGAGGAGCTGTGGGTGAGTGTGCGGCTACGCGACCCCTCTCGCGTCTCGCGCGCCGGACGGGCCCCACTCGGCTCATTCTGAGGAGCTGTGGGTGAGTGTGCGGCTACGCGACCCCTCTCGCGTCTCGCGCGCCGGACGGGCCCCACTCGGCTCATTCTGAGGAGCTGTGGGTGAGTGTGCGGCTACGCGACCCCTCTCGCGTCTCGCGCGCCGGACGGGCCCCACTCGGCTCATTCTGAGGAGCTGTGGGTGAGTGTGCGGCTACGCGACCCCTCTCGCGTCTCGCGCGCCGGACGGGCCCCACTCGGCTCATTCTGAGGAGCTGTGGGTGAGTGTGCGGCTACGCGACCCCTCTCGCGTCTCGCGCGCCGGACGGGCCCCACTCGGCTCATTCTGAGGAGCTGTGGGTGAGTGTGCGGCTACGCGACCCCTCTCGCGTCTCGCGCGCCGGACGGGCCCCACTCGGCTCATTCTGAGGAGCTGTGGGTGAGTGTGCGGCTACGCGACCCCTCTCGCGTCTCGCGCGCCGGACGGGCCCCACTCGGCTCATTCTGAGGAGCTGTGGGTGAGTGTGCGGCTACGCGACCCCTCTCGCGTCTCGCGCGCCGGACGGGCCCCACTCGGCTCATTCTGAGGAGCTGTGGGTGAGTGTGCGGCTACGCGACCCCTCTCGCGTCTCGCGCGCCGGACGGGCCCCACTCGGCTCATTCTGAGGAGCTGTGGGTGAGTGTGCGGCTACGCGACCCCTCTCGCGTCTCGCGCGCCGGACGGGCCCCACTCGGCTCATTCTGAGGAGCTGTGGGTGAGTGTGCGGCTACGCGACCCCTCTCGCGTCTCGCGCGCCGGACGGGCCCCACTCGGCTCATTCTGAGGAGCTGTGGGTGAGTGTGCGGCTACGCGACCCCTCTCGCGTCTCGCGCGCCGGACGGGCCCCACTCGGCTCATTCTGAGGAGCTGTGGGTGAGTGTGCGGCTACGCGACCCCTCTCGCGTCTCGCGCGCCGGACGGGCCCCACTCGGCTCATTCTGAGGAGCTGTGGGTGAGTGTGCGGCTACGCGACCCCTCTCGCGTCTCGCGCGCCGGACGGGCCCCACTCGGCTCATTCTGAGGAGCTGTGGGTGAGTGTGCGGCTACGCGACCCCTCTCGCGTCTCGCGCGCCGGACGGGCCCCACTCGGCTCATTCTGAGGAGCTGTGGGTGAGTGTGCGGCTACGCGACCCCTCTCGCGTCTCGCGCGCCGGACGGGCCCCACTCGGCTCATTCTGAGGAGCTGTGGGTGAGTGTGCGGCTACGCGACCCCTCTCGCGTCTCGCGCGCCGGACGGGCCCCACTCGGCTCATTCTGAGGAGCTGTGGGTGAGTGTGCGGCTACGCGACCCCTCTCGCGTCTCGCGCGCCGGACGGGCCCCACTCGGCTCATTCTGAGGAGCTGTGGGTGAGTGTGCGGCTACGCGACCCCTCTCGCGTCTCGCGCGCCGGACGGGCCCCACTCGGCTCATTCTGAGGAGCTGTGGGTGAGTGTGCGGCTACGCGACCCCTCTCGCGTCTCGCGCGCCGGACGGGCCCCACTCGGCTCATTCTGAGGAGCTGTGGGTGAGTGTGCGGCTACGCGACCCCTCTCGCGTCTCGCGCGCCGGACGGGCCCCACTCGGCTCATTCTGAGGAGCTGTGGGTGAGTGTGCGGCTACGCGACCCCTCTCGCGTCTCGCGCGCCGGACGGGCCCCACTCGGCTCATTCTGAGGAGCTGTGGGTGAGTGTGCGGCTACGCGACCCCTCTCGCGTCTCGCGCGCCGGACGGGCCCCACTCGGCTCATTCTGAGGAGCTGTGGGTGAGTGTGCGGCTACGCGACCCCTCTCGCGTCTCGCGCGCCGGACGGGCCCCACTCGGCTCATTCTGAGGAGCTGTGGGTGAGTGTGCGGCTACGCGACCCCTCTCGCGTCTCGCGCGCCGGACGGGCCCCACTCGGCTCATTCTGAGGAGCTGTGGGTGAGTGTGCGGCTACGCGACCCCTCTCGCGTCTCGCGCGCCGGACGGGCCCCACTCGGCTCATTCTGAGGAGCTGTGGGTGAGTGTGCGGCTACGCGACCCCTCTCGCGTCTCGCGCGCCGGACGGGCCCCACTCGGCTCATTCTGAGGAGCTGTGGGTGAGTGTGCGGCTACGCGACCCCTCTCGCGTCTCGCGCGCCGGACGGGCCCCACTCGGCTCATTCTGAGGAGCTGTGGGTGAGTGTGCGGCTACGCGACCCCTCTCGCGTCTCGCGCGCCGGACGGGCCCCACTCGGCTCATTCTGAGGAGCTGTGGGTGAGTGTGCGGCTACGCGACCCCTCTCGCGTCTCGCGCGCCGGACGGGCCCCACTCGGCTCATTCTGAGGAGCTGTGGGTGAGTGTGCGGCTACGCGACCCCTCTCGCGTCTCGCGCGCCGGACGGGCCCCACTCGGCTCATTCTGAGGAGCTGTGGGTGAGTGTGCGGCTACGCGACCCCTCTCGCGTCTCGCGCGCCGGACGGGCCCCACTCGGCTCATTCTGAGGAGCTGTGGGTGAGTGTGCGGCTACGCGACCCCTCTCGCGTCTCGCGCGCCGGACGGGCCCCACTCGGCTCATTCTGAGGAGCTGTGGGTGAGTGTGCGGCTACGCGACCCCTCTCGCGTCTCGCGCGCCGGACGGGCCCCACTCGGCTCATTCTGAGGAGCTGTGGGTGAGTGTGCGGCTACGCGACCCCTCTCGCGTCTCGCGCGCCGGACGGGCCCCACTCGGCTCATTCTGAGGAGCTGTGGGTGAGTGTGCGGCTACGCGACCCCTCTCGCGTCTCGCGCGCCGGACGGGCCCCACTCGGCTCATTCTGAGGAGCTGTGGGTGAGTGTGCGGCTACGCGACCCCTCTCGCGTCTCGCGCGCCGGACGGGCCCCACTCGGCTCATTCTGAGGAGCTGTGGGTGAGTGTGCGGCTACGCGACCCCTCTCGCGTCTCGCGCGCCGGACGGGCCCCACTCGGCTCATTCTGAGGAGCTGTGGGTGAGTGTGCGGCTACGCGACCCCTCTCGCGTCTCGCGCGCCGGACGGGCCCCACTCGGCTCATTCTGAGGAGCTGTGGGTGAGTGTGCGGCTACGCGACCCCTCTCGCGTCTCGCGCGCCGGACGGGCCCCACTCGGCTCATTCTGAGGAGCTGTGGGTGAGTGTGCGGCTACGCGACCCCTCTCGCGTCTCGCGCGCCGGACGGGCCCCACTCGGCTCATTCTGAGGAGCTGTGGGTGAGTGTGCGGCTACGCGACCCCTCTCGCGTCTCGCGCGCCGGACGGGCCCCACTCGGCTCATTCTGAGGAGCTGTGGGTGAGTGTGCGGCTACGCGACCCCTCTCGCGTCTCGCGCGCCGGACGGGCCCCACTCGGCTCATTCTGAGGAGCTGTGGGTGAGTGTGCGGCTACGCGACCCCTCTCGCGTCTCGCGCGCCGGACGGGCCCCACTCGGCTCATTCTGAGGAGCTGTGGGTGAGTGTGCGGCTACGCGACCCCTCTCGCGTCTCGCGCGCCGGACGGGCCCCACTCGGCTCATTCTGAGGAGCTGTGGGTGAGTGTGCGGCTACGCGACCCCTCTCGCGTCTCGCGCGCCGGACGGGCCCCACTCGGCTCATTCTGAGGAGCTGTGGGTGAGTGTGCGGCTACGCGACCCCTCTCGCGTCTCGCGCGCCGGACGGGCCCCACTCGGCTCATTCTGAGGAGCTGTGGGTGAGTGTGCGGCTACGCGACCCCTCTCGCGTCTCGCGCGCCGGACGGGCCCCACTCGGCTCATTCTGAGGAGCTGTGGGTGAGTGTGCGGCTACGCGACCCCTCTCGCGTCTCGCGCGCCGGACGGGCCCCACTCGGCTCATTCTGAGGAGCTGTGGGTGAGTGTGCGGCTACGCGACCCCTCTCGCGTCTCGCGCGCCGGACGGGCCCCACTCGGCTCATTCTGAGGAGCTGTGGGTGAGTGTGCGGCTACGCGACCCCTCTCGCGTCTCGCGCGCCGGACGGGCCCCACTCGGCTCATTCTGAGGAGCTGTGGGTGAGTGTGCGGCTACGCGACCCCTCTCGCGTCTCGCGCGCCGGACGGGCCCCACTCGGCTCATTCTGAGGAGCTGTGGGTGAGTGTGCGGCTACGCGACCCCTCTCGCGTCTCGCGCGCCGGACGGGCCCCACTCGGCTCATTCTGAGGAGCTGTGGGTGAGTGTGCGGCTACGCGACCCCTCTCGCGTCTCGCGCGCCGGACGGGCCCCACTCGGCTCATTCTGAGGAGCTGTGGGTGAGTGTGCGGCTACGCGACCCCTCTCGCGTCTCGCGCGCCGGACGGGCCCCACTCGGCTCATTCTGAGGAGCTGTGGGTGAGTGTGCGGCTACGCGACCCCTCTCGCGTCTCGCGCGCCGGACGGGCCCCACTCGGCTCATTCTGAGGAGCTGTGGGTGAGTGTGCGGCTACGCGACCCCTCTCGCGTCTCGCGCGCCGGACGGGCCCCACTCGGCTCATTCTGAGGAGCTGTGGGTGAGTGTGCGGCTACGCGACCCCTCTCGCGTCTCGCGCGCCGGACGGGCCCCACTCGGCTCATTCTGAGGAGCTGTGGGTGAGTGTGCGGCTACGCGACCCCTCTCGCGTCTCGCGCGCCGGACGGGCCCCACTCGGCTCATTCTGAGGAGCTGTGGGTGAGTGTGCGGCTACGCGACCCCTCTCGCGTCTCGCGCGCCGGACGGGCCCCACTCGGCTCATTCTGAGGAGCTGTGGGTGAGTGTGCGGCTACGCGACCCCTCTCGCGTCTCGCGCGCCGGACGGGCCCCACTCGGCTCATTCTGAGGAGCTGTGGGTGAGTGTGCGGCTACGCGACCCCTCTCGCGTCTCGCGCGCCGGACGGGCCCCACTCGGCTCATTCTGAGGAGCTGTGGGTGAGTGTGCGGCTACGCGACCCCTCTCGCGTCTCGCGCGCCGGACGGGCCCCACTCGGCTCATTCTGAGGAGCTGTGGGTGAGTGTGCGGCTACGCGACCCCTCTCGCGTCTCGCGCGCCGGACGGGCCCCACTCGGCTCATTCTGAGGAGCTGTGGGTGAGTGTGCGGCTACGCGACCCCTCTCGCGTCTCGCGCGCCGGACGGGCCCCACTCGGCTCATTCTGAGGAGCTGTGGGTGAGTGTGCGGCTACGCGACCCCTCTCGCGTCTCGCGCGCCGGACGGGCCCCACTCGGCTCATTCTGAGGAGCTGTGGGTGAGTGTGCGGCTACGCGACCCCTCTCGCGTCTCGCGCGCCGGACGGGCCCCACTCGGCTCATTCTGAGGAGCTGTGGGTGAGTGTGCGGCTACGCGACCCCTCTCGCGTCTCGCGCGCCGGACGGGCCCCACTCGGCTCATTCTGAGGAGCTGTGGGTGAGTGTGCGGCTACGCGACCCCTCTCGCGTCTCGCGCGCCGGACGGGCCCCACTCGGCTCATTCTGAGGAGCTGTGGGTGAGTGTGCGGCTACGCGACCCCTCTCGCGTCTCGCGCGCCGGACGGGCCCCACTCGGCTCATTCTGAGGAGCTGTGGGTGAGTGTGCGGCTACGCGACCCCTCTCGCGTCTCGCGCGCCGGACGGGCCCCACTCGGCTCATTCTGAGGAGCTGTGGGTGAGTGTGCGGCTACGCGACCCCTCTCGCGTCTCGCGCGCCGGACGGGCCCCACTCGGCTCATTCTGAGGAGCTGTGGGTGAGTGTGCGGCTACGCGACCCCTCTCGCGTCTCGCGCGCCGGACGGGCCCCACTCGGCTCATTCTGAGGAGCTGTGGGTGAGTGTGCGGCTACGCGACCCCTCTCGCGTCTCGCGCGCCGGACGGGCCCCACTCGGCTCATTCTGAGGAGCTGTGGGTGAGTGTGCGGCTACGCGACCCCTCTCGCGTCTCGCGCGCCGGACGGGCCCCACTCGGCTCATTCTGAGGAGCTGTGGGTGAGTGTGCGGCTACGCGACCCCTCTCGCGTCTCGCGCGCCGGACGGGCCCCACTCGGCTCATTCTGAGGAGCTGTGGGTGAGTGTGCGGCTACGCGACCCCTCTCGCGTCTCGCGCGCCGGACGGGCCCCACTCGGCTCATTCTGAGGAGCTGTGGGTGAGTGTGCGGCTACGCGACCCCTCTCGCGTCTCGCGCGCCGGACGGGCCCCACTCGGCTCATTCTGAGGAGCTGTGGGTGAGTGTGCGGCTACGCGACCCCTCTCGCGTCTCGCGCGCCGGACGGGCCCCACTCGGCTCATTCTGAGGAGCTGTGGGTGAGTGTGCGGCTACGCGACCCCTCTCGCGTCTCGCGCGCCGGACGGGCCCCACTCGGCTCATTCTGAGGAGCTGTGGGTGAGTGTGCGGCTACGCGACCCCTCTCGCGTCTCGCGCGCCGGACGGGCCCCACTCGGCTCATTCTGAGGAGCTGTGGGTGAGTGTGCGGCTACGCGACCCCTCTCGCGTCTCGCGCGCCGGACGGGCCCCACTCGGCTCATTCTGAGGAGCTGTGGGTGAGTGTGCGGCTACGCGACCCCTCTCGCGTCTCGCGCGCCGGACGGGCCCCACTCGGCTCATTCTGAGGAGCTGTGGGTGAGTGTGCGGCTACGCGACCCCTCTCGCGTCTCGCGCGCCGGACGGGCCCCACTCGGCTCATTCTGAGGAGCTGTGGGTGAGTGTGCGGCTACGCGACCCCTCTCGCGTCTCGCGCGCCGGACGGGCCCCACTCGGCTCATTCTGAGGAGCTGTGGGTGAGTGTGCGGCTACGCGACCCCTCTCGCGTCTCGCGCGCCGCCGCCGCCACCGCCGGCCCTCCGAGTCTCGTTATTGTATGCTCGTATATTCCACACGGCGCAAATCATGAAATTACGCTATCCTCATTTTATGATGATATACTAAATGTTATTCAGACGAGACCAACTGACACATACTTAGTACTGGGAGATCTGAATGTTACAAAAGCTGAATGGTATCGCGACAGTACAATTAACAACTTAAATATTAAAATTAATACTTGCCCTCTCGTATCTTTAACCAAAGATTTTATGAGTTTGTCCTCTCTTTCTCAGTACAACCTAGAGTACAATATAAATAACCGACTCCTGGACTTGGTTTTTTGTAGTGAATATTGCAACATTGAGTCTTCCGAATTCCCATTGGTCCCTGAAGACCGTCACCATAAGGCTTTAAATATTCAGCTATCATTAAACTTTCCCACACCTCTTCCTAACAACCACTACATTAAAAAGATGTTTTTTAAATCGGATTTTACAGCTATTAAATCAGAGCTTAATTCGATAGATTGGTCAAATGTTCTATCACCTATGGAAAATGTGGACACAATGGTTAAATATTTTTATAATATACTCAATGAAATTATAATAAAATATGTACCTACGCGCACAGTCACTAGCACTCAGAAATATCCTCCCTGGTACACTCGGCCGCTAATAAAACTTAAAAAAGAAAAAAGCAAATATCATAAGAAATGGACAGTTTACGGTAACCTAAAAGATTATAATACCTTTGCCACCCTCAGAAAAAGACTGCGAAAATTAGAAGACGAATGTTATTCTAGCTATAACAATTATTCTGAAGAAAAAATTAAAGAAAATCCCCGTTTCTTCTGGACGTATGTTAAATAAAAAAAAACAAGCTTGTGAGATACCACACAATATGGTGTACAATGGCGCGGTCTTATCCGAGGGCGGCAAAATTTGCGAAGCCTTTAATGAATATTTTCACTCAGTTTTTGTTAATACTGTTACCGGTAGTAATGATACTTCCCATTTCAGTATTGCTCAGCCTAGCGTCGACATAGGAACTATATATTTGGACAGAAAAGTTATTCACAATGCCTTAAAAAACGTTAACATTAACAAGGGCGCAGGCTCTGACGAGATTCATCCTGTTCTAATTTCTCGCTGCTCTGAAGAATTAGTTTCTCCTATCTTTACGATATTCAAAAAATCAATTGACACTGGTATTTTTCCAACCATGTGGAAGAAAGCTTTGGTAACACCCATCCCAAAAAATAAGGAAATAAATGAGATAACGCAATATAGACCCATTTCTAAATTATGTATTTTCGGAAAACTACTTGAGAAAATCGTAACCTCACAACTTTGTAACGTCGTTAAAAATCACACATCGCAAACACAACATGGTTTCATTAAATCACGCTCTGTTGAAACCAATATGATTACATTCACCGATTATCTGTTGAGGGCTATGGATTCTGATGTTCAGGTGGACGCCGTGTATACCGATTTTTCTAAAGCATTTGATAAAATAAATCATAATTTGCTAATTGATAAGCTCTCAAAAATGGGTATACACGGTAATCTGCTTAGGTGGATAGATTCATACATTCGCAATCGTAGTCAGGCAGTCTGTCTCAAAGGCTATCGCTCTCGGTATCTTCATGTCTCTTCCGGGGTACCCCAGGGGTCACATTTGGGTCCTGTGCTGTTTTCGCTTTATATTAATGATATAGGTGACCACCTCAAAGACACACATCATCTCCTATATGCTGACGATACAAAAATATATAGATGCATATCAACTAATGACGACTGTCTTAGGCTACAAAGAGACATTGACTCACTTTCTAGATATTGCGACAATAACCAGCTATATCTCAATATTGACAAATGCTCGGTCATAACATATACCCGTAAACGTGCACCCATCTTATTTAATTACGAATTGGATAACTCTTTTCTTAAACGTGTCGATACCATTCGCGACCTTGGAATCATTATGGATAGTAAAGTTACTTTCGATAACCATGTAGATTCTATAATAAGCCGTGCCTTTAGAAGTCTGGGTTTCATTAATAGGGTGAGCAAACCCTTTAAAAGAGTCACAACACTAAAAATCTTATACTATTCATTTGTAAGATCAATACTTGACTTCGCTTGTGTTGTTTGGCATCCGCACTTTGAATGTCATGTAATTGTGATGGTTATACTGCCACCAGTCGGTTGCCAGCGCCTCGTTTGTTGTTCGGCAGGATGCACCACGGGCAGGTGAGGATGGGGAGCGAAAAGGTGATAGGTCGCTTCCTTACATGTATGTGATACTGTCAAACAATGTTTATAGGGCTCCAAAGCAAGCAGCGACGACAAGGCAGCTGCCAAGAGCCTGGTAGCCGAAACGGAGGCTGAGCTGGATGGAGATACCTCCGTCGTGAAGGTCGCCCAGGGGAAGGAGACCAAGCACTTCTTGAGCATCTTCAAAGGTGAGCCAGTAAGAGCAGGGCCCTTAATCAAACCGGTAAAATGTTTAACCATGCTTACTGAACACGGGAGGCACATGGGAGAAATATAAGGTGCAAAAGTACGCTAGGTACTTACCTATCCGTTCAAAGAACGATCGTATTCGATTTTGGTGGTACGACGCACATCTTCGATCATTCTGTCGGCAGACCTAAAAGCTCTTTTTAAATGTCTCAGACGGAGACTCTATCGCACAAAAAGTGTGCCGTCTACGCGGCCCCTAAACATTTGTTCATTATATAAATTCTATACCAATCGAAAGCAAAGCCATAGAATATGCAAACGTTATGCTGCCTTTTCTTTTCCGGTCACAACACAACTCTTGGAACCTATCTACCTACGTACTAATTTTCCAAAATTTTGTGTTAGGTCTTTATTTATTTATGTTTTGTCCCAGGTGCCCTGGCCATTTTGTTCGGCAGCCAGGACAACGGCTATAAGCCTGAGAACTCCAAGGGATCTTATGATGACGACAACGTGCGTCTGTTCAGGGTAAGAAGTGTTAAACTATTGTGATAATAAAACATGTAACAATTAGCGATTTAATAGAAAAAAATTAAACCGACTTCAAAAAAAAACACAAACGACCAAAACTAAAAAGCGATAAATAACGTAAGTAATTATCTACTCAATTACTTACATATTATACGTATAACTATAATTATTTAAATATTTACAATTATCACTTATTTTCGAAGTCGGTGCCAGCCAAACAAATAAATGTATTAAATTTCGTCGTGTGGATTTGCCGGCCGTGCTCGTCAGACAACAGTCTACGTTAGGTACCTATCGGCTGGCAGTGGCAACTGACAGGTGACTATCGGTTACCTGCCCGTTGTCGCAGCGACTTGGGCTTCTCTTTCGCTTTCCATCAGGCGTAGAGTGGCCATTATGCCGTGCTAATATAAAAGAAACAAAAAGTGGAGGATCGCCAACCATCGAGATGATGGGAATGAAGTAACTAGGTATTCCTTTCTTTTTCACGAACCGGGCAAAGGCTTTACGTCCAGCAGCGGACTGCAAAAGGCTGATGATGATGATGATCTTTTCAGACCAGAGGGCCTAATATAAACCTTGCCCTCGCTTTTATCATTCATGAATGAATGAAATAATGTTTTACTTATTGCTAATTGGGTAGATACATAATAATTTCTAGACAGCTATAACAACTTAACATAATAACATGTAACTATGTTCATATTCATCCTTAACATAATAACTTGTATGTTCATATTCATGCTTAACATAATAACATGTATGTTCATATTCATCCGGAATCCACTAACTGATTGAACTGTGATATGATCCCAGGTGGAAGGTACAGAGCCAGGAGTGGACATGCGAGGTGTCCAGGTGAAGGAGGAAGCCGGGATCCTGGAGGAAGATGACGTGTTCGTCCTGGAGACTCTGGATAAGGTCTACGTGTGGGCCGGGAAGGTATGCGAATGCTGTGTTAAAAGCAATCTTTTTAAATCTTGGCTTTCTTTTTTATTCGAAACTAACTAGTCCGGCGTACCTACATACTTAATACCGCCACTTTTTAAATTACAGTAGAGCGTCGATTATCCTAAGTAATTTGAGGACATGGGTGGTTATCTGAACCGGTATTTTCGGATAATCGAACAGTAGGTACTGGGGCCCTACTACAATAAACGAAAACGATCGTTCGTTGAACGGATCGCGTACTTTGGTACCATAAATCCCGCCCATTTGTCCCTTCCGTGTTCGAATATACGAACTAAAATTCGTCAAAGTCGATTTTAATTAATTTAATTCATATTATAAGAACACGGGAGGGACAAATTACGCGACCCGTTCAACGAACGTTTTCGTTTTTGGTAGTAGGGCCCCAGATCTTTAAAACGACGCAGCGGATTTTGATGCGGTATTTTTTAACAGGTAGAGTACCAAGTTCAAGAGGAAGGTTTACATACAATGTATCAACCGAAGCGAAGCGAAGGCGCGTCGCTAGTTGCACATAAACAGCCGTATAGAGTAATGTCTTGCACAATAAATCATTTTTAAAATGCAGGAATCTTCCGCCACCGAGCAAGAAGCAGCCTTAAACTTCGTTAAGAACATAGTCAAAGAGATTAAACAAGACAAGGAAGTGGTCTCCGTGGACTAGGGTTGCCATCCGTCCGGGTTTCCCCGGATTTGTCCTAGTTTGTAGGGCGTCCGGGGTCGGTCCGGCCGGGGTTTTTAAAAGTGTCCGGGTAAAATCCGGACACTTTTGAAATTGAAACTCAAATTCTTATAATATAATATATAATATAACCCAAGACATGCCACACAGTGCCACCTAGCCCCAAACTAAGCCGAAGCTTGTACTATGGGTACTAGACAACTGATAAACTTACTTAGATATTTTTTTTTGTAAATAAATACATATTATACATAGAAAACACCCAGACCAATACAAACAGACATGTTCATGAACACAAATATTTGTACTGTGCGGGAATCGAACCCACGACCCTTGGCTCAGAGGGCAGAGGTCACTACCAAATGAGCCACCGAGCCTGTCACCTGTGTGAGCCTGTTATAGATTAGCGATAAATCCACAATCAAGAAGGCACGGTAAAATAATAAAAAAACTGAAGTGTCCGGGGAAAAAACCATATTTCGCCCAAATGTCCGGAATTTTAGCCGTGTTATCCGGCGCCGGCAATTTAGGTGATGGCAACCCTACCGTGGACCAGGGCGAGGAACCGGACGAGTTCTGGGACGCCCTGGGGGGGGCGCCGGAGGGGGAGGTCAAGTCTGGCTGGACGAGCACGGTCAGCCGCCGCGTCACGACTGACAGCTCGCTGACAGCTGTCACTGTCACCATTGCCGGCAAGGTGAAGTTCGAGGAGCTGTCGCCGGATTTTACGCAGCAGGTAAGTTATAAAGCAGTTATTACACAACCCGGTATTCATGGACCCTTACTCTGAATAAGGGTGGTCTAATAAGATTTTTTTTTATGGAAGAGGGGGCAAACGGGCCTGAAAGTCACCTGATGGTAAGTGATCACTTCAGCCCATAGACGCCGCTACACCAGGGGAGTCACAGGTGTGTTGCCGGCCTTTGAGAAATCTATAGGCTCGCTTTTTGAAGGTCCCTAAATCATATCCACTCGGAAAGATTCCAGCAGGCAGCTGATTCCAAAGATTTAGGGTAGCTGTCCCGATTTCGGGCGATCGGGCTACCTAGCTACCTAACCGCTCTGCCTATCGCGTAATTTAATAACATTTAGGGCGATTATCGCGTATCAACTGATTAACGGACCGATTATCAGAGTAGCGTAATAAGCGCCGCACTAACTAGGGTCCTCGCCCACCCGGTATTCGAGACACTGACAGGTAGTGTCATCATCATCACCATCATCAGCCTATTGCAGTCCACTGCTGGACATAGGCCTCTCCAGTTGTTCGCCACCTAGGGCAAACTTCTGGAGGATATACCCATAATCGCCACGCTGGGCAGGCGGGTTGGCGATCGCAGTGCGTAGCTTTTTGTTCCGGTGACGCTGCTGCCCGTCATCGGCCTGTCGTATTTAGCTACGCCTTCTATCGTGATGGTTTTACCGCCACCAGTCGGTTTGCCAGAGCCTCGTTTGTTGTTCGGCAGGATGCACCACGGGCAGGTGAGGATGGCTTGGAGCGAAAAGGTGATAGGTCGCTCCATTACATCCCATACAGGTAGTGCAATAAAGGTTTTAAGCCACCGCCACCTGCCCGTGGTGCATCCTGCCGAATAACAAACGAGGTGCGGCAACAGACCGGTGGCGGTATAACCATCACAATTGAACGCGTAGCTAAATACGATAGGCCGATGACGGGCAGCAGCGTCACCGGAGCAAGGAGCTACGCCCAGCGTGGTGATTATGGGTATCACCTGCAGGTGTTTGAACCAAATTGGCGAAAACCTGGAGATGCCAAAATACCAGTTAGACCCATTTGACTGCCTGCAACGACGAGCTGTGCGAATTGTCGGCGATCCCGATCTCACTAACAACTTGGAGACGTTAAGCCTGCGGAGAGACTTTGGCTCCCTTTGCGTCTACAGACTATTTCATGGAGAGTGCTCTGAGGAACTGTTTGACATTATGCCAGTGTCACCATTTTACCATCGCACTACTCGGCGCCGCGGCAGAGTCCATCCATACCATTTGGAAACCTCTCTTTCAAGAACTGTTCGTTTCCATCGTTCTTTCCGCGTACGTGTAAGCTCTGGAATGAGCTCCCAGCCGCGGTGTTTCCCGATCGCTACGACTTGTCCTTCTTCAAGCGTGGTCTAAAGAGAAAGATGTATGTATAGATCTAGAGATGCCTATGTCCAGCAGTGGGCTGCGATAGGCTGATGATGATGAGCTACTAGACAACGACTTAAAAGCTCGCCATGACAGTGTCGCATGCAGTTTCTTGAACTGCATGCGCTGCAAACTGGTAATTTTATCCGGTACATCTTTATAAAACTTTTGTTAATTGATCCTCAGGACCTGTCCGACGACGGAGTATACATTCCGGACACGGGTGAGGAGCTGTACTTGTGGCAGGGCGCCAACACGCCGGAGCGCGTGAAGGCGGCCCGGGAGACCATCCGCACGGTACGTCTAGAATTATAGATCCAGTGCTTTAGTACTTACTGAGGGGACTGGGTACATCGCCATCTGTAGTTGATAGGCGGAACTAGTCATTGTATATAACTATATAATAGAATCATTTTACAAAGTTGTCCCAACGAGTCACAGTGTTACAGGTTACTTACAGTGACTCGTTGGCAACAAAGGGCGTTGCCACCTCATGTACCTACAGTGACCTTAAGGGGCAGCGCAGACGACAGACTATCCGTGACGCACTTTTTAGTCTGTGATGCAATTCTATGCACACGCACACGACGCGCAGAAATCTGTCGCGGATATTTCACAGACTCAACGCACATCTTCGATCATTCTGTCGGCAGAGCTGTAGGGACCTAGACGCTCTTTTTAAATGTCTCAGACGCAGACTCTATCGCACAAAAAGTGTGCCGTCTGCGCTGCCCCTTCATCGATTTGGACACGACACGACATATACATACCTATAGCGAGTCGTGATGAAAACTTCGCTTGCGCGCAGTGGCGGATTAACGTATAAGCACTACAAGCACGTGCTTGGGGCCCCTGTTCTTCAGGGGCCTCCATCCTCTACTGGCGTTCCATGTTCCACCCCCGCAGGGCCCTGCCCCAGGCGCGCAAAAAATACATAAAAAATATTAAAAATACATTTCATGTACTTCCAAGTTAAGGTATGTTTGGCTTCATACAAAAAGGTTCGATGTCTTTTGCACTTTGTTTATTAAGTACCTACTTTGTAATAATAACCTACAATTCCATTCCTTCCATTTCCATTTAAACAATACTTAGAGGGTTCGATGCTTAGGGCCTCGGACACTCTTAATCCGCCACTGCTTGCGCGTTGTAGGATTCCATATTGTAGCGAATAGGTAGACGTTGCTACATGTACCTACAGTGGCCTTACACGTGTTTTTATGCGCAGGAGTACATAGAGGACGACGGACTGGAGCGCACGGTGGACTCGGCCGTCACGGTGGTGGTGAAGCAGGGCAAGGAACCCAGCATCTTCAAGAAGTTGTTCCCGGAGTGGGATAACGACATGTGGGATGTGAGTTGACCATGAGAGCCTCAGGGCTGTAGTTAGAAGCAGAGGTTTGAGCGTTTTGTATGGAGCACTAGCAAACCCGGCGAACTCCGTTTCGCCACCAGATTGCTGTAAAATTTTTTTTCCTTAATTTTCTTTATATAAACGTTGCTATAAACCTCACGGAGCCCGAGACCTTTCTAACAAATGCAAAACCGTGGAAATCGGTTCGTGCGTTCTGGAGTTATAGCGTCAGGGAGGAAAACCCGACTTATTTTTATATAGTAGATAGGCGTCGTTTTTTTTAGCGGCCATCTTTAATTTTGATATTGTGTGTAGCACTATCTTTAACTAGCCACTGTCAGGAGTCAGCCTTAGAGCTGTTAGCTAGCTTTGGTTACAGGTAGACCGAGTGTAAGGTAGCGGCCTATCATCTTATCGCTCATCTACGCGGTCCATTCTACCGAATAACAAACGAGGCGCTGGCTACCGACTGGTGGCGGTATAACCATCACGATTGAAGGCGTAGCTAAATACTACAGACCCGTGACGGGCAGCAGCGTCACCAGAGCGAGAAGCTACGCTCTGCGATCGCCAACTCTTCCAAAGTGGTAAAATGTGTATAACTAATCTTTTTACAGAACCAAGCCTCATACGAAGACATCAAGAATGAGACGAAGGCGGCAAACACAAAGTAAACAAACAATTATAATTATATAATTTATTTACACCAGTATTTACATTTATACACAACATTTTACATAACAAAATATTAACTGTAACTTTAAGCATAAATAAATGTATTATTTGATACACTTTTTATTTCATTTAAGAATTGTGGGGATGTACCTAGATAGATACTTTTTTTTATAGTAGCTCGACATAATGGCTTCCGTACGCCTGATGGAAAGCGAAAGAGAAGCCGAAGCCGCTGTGACAACTGGCAAGTGGTTAGTTACCTGTCAGTTGCCACCGCCATGCCGGCCCAACCCTAAGCCCCCACGAGCTCCGGAAACCCTACTCACCGGCAGAAACACGACCCGGAGATCATTTGCCTGCGGTATTCTATATCTATAGGGTGGAGGTCCTTCCCCGGACGGGCGGCTCAATTCGAGCGAAGATTCGCTATGCCCTATCCAAACATAACTTAAAACTAGGTACAATGACAACTCGACGTACAAATAGGCGGCCTTATCGCTTTCAGCGATCTCTTCCAGCCAACCTTTGGGAAGAGGATAGTTAAAAGCTGATGTATGTAATGTCAGATGTATGGGAGCGGTCTATTATCATTTCGCACCAAGCCATCCTCTCCTGCCCGTGGTGCATCCTGCCGAACAGTGGACGAAACTCTGGCAACAAACTGGAGGTATAATATAATATAAAGAACCATGATTGGGAACCAAAGAGGAAGGAAACACCTGAGCTGGAAGGGCATTCCATGACTTAATGGCACGGGGCAGGAACAAGGAACTAAACCTCTTGGTGCGCGCCACCATCGTCTGTATGGTATATCTGTCGCAGTCATCTGATTGAATCTCCTATTCAATTGAATGACTAGCGTTCATTGAATGACGACATTTAATTGAATGCCTTGGTCAATTCATCAAGTTGTTTAATGAAATGTTCAATGTCTTGACCATAGATAATATATATATGTCGCAGGCAAATTCTATAATTCGCCCGTATACAAACGGCGTCGGCAGTTTACAAAGACAAATTCGTTATATGAAATGCCGTACGCCGTATGTAAGATGTCGTTCATTTTCTAATATGCCGAGCTACGATATTACAGCCGATTACAAGTTGCCTCGGCATATCGTTCGAATTAGTACCAAATTGAACCGCGCGTGGCGCTACTAGTCACCAAAACCAATATGGCGGTCAACAGTGAAAGTGTGGAAGAAAAAATATATTAAAAATATGTCTAATATCGGCTGTTTCGAATAGATTTTAAGGGCTAGTATTATAGGAAACTATTGAAATTAAACTAATTACAAAGGGGGCTCCGAAAACACCGTGGAAAAAAAACAAAAAAATTCGAGGTTATCCAGCACGTAAAAACGCTAGGGTGTCCATGGAAACTGGTAAAGTGGAACTGAAAATTGCAATAAAATGCTTTGTATTTTGATTTTTTGTTAATCAATTGTTTTGCTGATGGTTTTATGCTTGTTTAAGCTTAGCAGAATAAGTGAAACAAAGAAACATTGTTGAATTTATGTAATGTATTTATTTGAAGTATTTTTGTTATTACCACTGAATATCTTGTTTAATTAATAGGTAATTCTTGGTAAGTTTATTATGTATGTGTAAGTATCCTAAGATTAAGGAGAATATGTTCTCACAGTGTGCCATTTAGTGCAGGTTTTGTATGGTTATGGTTTCAATTTCATGCTTATTTAACCGACGAATTTATTTTCGTAGTCAATAATTTAATAATAATCTATTATTAACCTTAACACCTAAATAAAATGATTAAAAACCCTGTTTCATTTCTATTATCATGGTCACCCTAATACACAAACCAAGTCGACGTTGATGCGATGACAATTTGCCTTCGGCATTTTATAACACGTGTTTATCTTTCTAAACTGCCGACGCCGTTTGTATACGAGCGAATTATAGAATTTGCCTGCGACATATATAAACTGAGATAGATGAGACACTCGAATTCACGGCCTGCTGTAGGTAACGTGTCTCCCAGAGATGGCGTTAGTGTCTTAGTGAGTATGTATAGCTATAGGTATAGACATGTATAATAGGTACCTACATACCTATAGTTACTAAAGCTATTTTGTTGGATAGTTAGGTAATTACATTACCTCCTATCGTTTGTAGGCATAAAATTGTATTAATTTTAATATTAAGTTTCGGTTTTACTCCTAAAACTTGATTTACCGCATCTGATAGAATTACATAAAATATTAACAATTTAAATCCATCAAGAAATTTAAAAAGATGTACAATTTTATGCCTACAAACAAATAGGAGATAAGCATGACAAAAAAAACACCAAAAATTTGCTATTCAATCATTTACATTTATTTTTCAAAACTCTTACCAATGCTAAGACTTTTTCTGGTGTAATTTATTATTATTACTAAGGTTATCCAGAAAAATCTGATACCGCGCCATATTGCGAAAAAAATTGGGGGCAAAAAATCTCAAAACACAATATCAGGTATCAGATCTTTCTGGTCAACCTTTCAATACAAAAACAACCCTTATATCTGCAATTACAACTAATTCGAAAATTTTAATGGCCACTTAAAACATAAAATGTATTTAATAAATCAATCAGTGAATCAAACTTAATTCATAAAAAACTGGAAACGAAATCAACGCACGTCCCCCACCAAATCAAATCATACGCTACTTATTTTTTTTATGATTTTTACTGTAATTAAATGCCTGTAATTTTACCCCATCATCATGATCAAACTTAACATTTTTCCCCACTAAAATTTGATTAACACCCTTTTTTTTTTTTTTTTCTAGAGGGGAATGCATTAGGCACCTCCCCCCGGAGGCGGCATGGTGTGTGGGACTCACACCTCCCAAAGTGGGAGGGCATACCCACTAAACCCCCCTGTGTCGCCAGTGGGCAGCAAGTTGCAGGGACACGGGTAGCGCCGAAGCATACGGCCACATCCCTGCCTGCCCTGGCCAGCCGCAGATGATAAGCGGCCGGCACTCCTGGTCCGGGGAGGGCAAATACCCCTGCCCCCGGATCCGGGGAGCAATAGAGTGCCCCCCGGGCGGACCTCGTGCAACGGTGTGGCTGCACCCACCACACCGTTACGCCCCTATGAGTGGATCGCGCCCCCGCACTCACCACCCGGGGCACAGCGGGAGGCTCAGAGGGCATACGATGCGTTGTATGCCCTCCGGCTCGGCCCGGGCCGGGGGCGGCGTAGAGCGGGCGCGTCTACCGCAACGAGCGCTCTCTTTCCGCCGCCTCCTTCTGCGAGATCACTGTCTCGCAGAATGCGAGCATCGCTCGCCAGACCTCCTTCGACGCCGTCATCTGCCGCAAGAGTTGCGGCAGATCGAGGTCCTGTGCGACAGTGACGAGGACGGAGCGCTCATTGGCCCAGGCAGGGCAATGCCGAAGCGTATGCTCTGCCGTGTCCTCCGAGCCACTGTCGCAGTGACGGCATAGAGGATCAGGCTCTCGCCTGATCCTCCATAAGTACCGGCCGAAACATCCATGTCCCGTGAGGACCTGGGTCAGCCGGTACGTCACCACCCCGTGGGGGCGCCGCATCCACTCTTCCAAGATGGGGCCATTGATTAACACCCTTACACCAACTATAAACTATTAATTTGATTGATAAATTTATTATATAGTCAATTAATTCAAATTTGTGTTCCATGCAAGTAATTATTGAAAAATTGCATGCACAATTAATATAAAATATAATCTTATGTTTCAAATCAACTGATTCAGGATTTTCCCTTAAGCATGCCACAATCATAAAATAAACTTCATTAAGTAAGCTGATAAATTCATCACATGCATGAAACAGACTTTTCTTCGTATAATCAATTGCATAATTAAATGAATCAACATCTATTTCCGATCTTTGCAAATCACCTAAACAAGTTTTACATTTTTTAAATATTTTTGATTTGCATTTTTTAATTATAAAACCAGCCACATATTTTTTTGATTCCACATGCACGCTCAAATCACTTGATTTAATTTCATTCATTTTTGATATTAAATAATCTACATCGCATGCATAATTAACAGGTTGATCTTTTAAATCACACTTATCAGTTAACAAAAATTTCATAGATTGTAGAATTTCATTATTGTCTTCTTCGCAATTTGCATGTACCGATCGTGATGAATTAATAATATTAATCAACAAAGTTTTATATGCGTTCGAAAATTGTGTGCATGTGGGGTTAGTATTTCTAATTCCATTGCTCCGCACACAAGAAAAAAAATTCTCTAGAGGGTCCTGATTGAAATTTCTTGTTAGCAAGCTTTTAACTTGATATTTTTCATGAAAATGTTTAAAAAGTTCTTTAAACGTTTCTATATTTCTGATCCAGTTCTGGACTGATGGTACTTTTACAAATTTTATGCTTTCTGTACCATCAGAATTCCTGGTTTTTTGAAAGTATTTTATTGATTTTAATATAGGTAATACTTCGTCCCAAAATTGGAAGTGTGCAGAATTTTTTTTCAGGCACCCCTTGAGAATTTTTGCTGAATCTCTGTATGAGTGGCCATTGAATGAATCAAAAAGTTTATCTATTATTAGCAAAAAATCGGCTGTGTCTTCACATTCAGCTGGAAGGATGTTATGTTCTGAAACAATTGAAAAGTAGGTATGTAGAGGTAAAAACAAACGGATATTTGAAAATGAAATCAGTAAATTGATACAATCACATACAGATCCCTGGTCTCAAACTAAGGTTTTTAAAGGTAAATCAATTTTATTGAATTGCAATAATAGATACACACATAAAAATGTAAGTACTTACTTGCCAAATATCACATTGCTGAAGAGACCCTGCGGCTGAACACTTGTGCAGCATAAGATACCTTCATTTTTGGTATCTTCTCTGGGTTGACATGGTATTCCGTTAGTTTATTTATCAATCTTATTTCATCTTCTCCGGGATCCGCATCATATAACATTTTTAAATGCTCCCACTTGGCCACTTTCTCTTTACCATCTTGAAAAAATTTTACATCTTTTTTTAAAAAATTGTTTCTTATCCCCTTGATAAGATGTGGGGTATCAAATAATAGATATATTTTTTGCCCATTTATTTCAAATGCAAGACAATTACTCTCTTCATTTTTTCTTAAATATTCTTCTTTTGTTTCTTGAAGTAATAATTTTATTGCTGCAACATTTGTGGCAGCTTGGTCGCAAATAGTGGTGACAATTATTATTCCTGCCTTTTGTAATTCCTCTATTGCGCCTTTAATAATATTTTTTAGTTCAATTTTTTTAGTTGCGCTCTTGCAAAAAGTAAATAAAATGGGCTGTTTCGTTTTGGACTTAACTCCTTTTATCATTAGCACCAATGCATGGTCCGCTATATTTTTGTTTGTTTTTTCCCCACAGTTTTCAAACCCTATAATTTGGTTTCCATCGAAATATAAACCAGGGGATAATGCTACCTCATCAATCAGAAGGGTATAGAGTCTCTTTTCTGTGGGTTTATTTTTCATTGTGTTTTTTAAATGTTTCATAATATTTTCATTTATGCCCGGCCCCACTCTCAGTCCTGACAAAAGTCTTTGGAGTGTGCGTTTAGAGGGAAGCACAATTAACTTTCTAAAAAAATTATAAGCTCTTGCGCTTTGTTTTAATATTGATGCAGCCATTTTTTTTTCTTCTTGTGTGAAACGTCGTCCCTTCTCTTTCCGTTTCACCTTTAACTGCATATTTAAAAATATTTTTGATGTTTCTGGCATTTTTTCTACCATTTTAAGAAATTATGCATTTGAAGACAGTTTACTTGCCACCTTGATTTTTTCTGACTGTGTTTTACATTTTTCAGTCAATTGCTGAACTCTTTTTCTCAATTTTAGAATCACTTGATCTTCTGTTGCTGATCCTAAAATACAAAATAAGAGTTTAGAGAGATTATTATAATAAATATTTCAAGACATGCCACCCTGGAACACACAAAAGCTGACTTGTCTTATAATTGGGATTCTAAAATGAACTAAATGTGTTGATCAGCAATAAGTCTGAATTAGGTACCTAATTTTTCTGTTTCTTGCACACTAATGGATGATACCCGTTCTGATTGAGTTGGGTTTTTTCTTGTACCTGAAAATAATAAAATAGATAAGTTAACTAATTAGAAGTTTGTCTGCTTTTCTTAGTTGATTTTTTATTAAATTGTATGTAAATTAAATATGTATGGACAAACTAATCAGTTCAATTAGGTACATACCTGAATTATTTCTTTTTTCTTCTGCAGATGTAGAGGGTTTGGAGGCCAACTCCTTAGACAAATCTAAAATTATAAAAAAAAACTTTTTTAGATATGCTAACAAATGACAAGAATTAATAAATAAATGTAACACAGGTGCTTGAGCTACCTATCTCAGAGTCAGATCAATGTATGTGATGTTGAGAAATATTTATTTATTTTATTTATTTGTTTAATGGACAGAAACACAAATGTTTTGAACCATCTTTAAGAATTAATTTAGAATATTTGGAGATAAACAAAATGGTTATTTACCTGAAGTGTTCCTTTCCTGGTTTGCATATTCGTCTACCATGATTGAGCAAGACTGTGTTGCTGACGTAGAGGGTATGCAGGCTGACTCATTGGTTAAATCTAAAATTACATACATATGTTTTTTAGATGGTGGCTTATCACAAAAATTAATAAATTAATGGACAGAGACACAAATGGTTTAAAAACTATGGTTTCTATGAAAATTAATTCTAAGATATTTATTTCCATTGAGGGGACAAAGGTGGACAAAGCCACTGCGACTGTGAATTCACTACTTAAGTAAACACACTCAATGTGTCACTCTCACTTCTCGATTTGGGTGTAAATAATTTACACAAAACTAATTCAGTAGGTCCTTTGATCAAATATTAAAAAATTTTAATTTTACTATAATTCTGTAAATAATAAGCAGAGTATCAATCATCATAAGTAGTACAATATCTTTATAAAAATAAATTTAGTACATACCTTTTGTTATATTCAGAGTGGGAATCGCATTCTGTGTTAGTTTTTTTCCAATAATAAAACATTTTTCAAAATGTCTATTACAAAGACGAACTTCATTGTATATATATTCATCATGAAGTTCAATCTGAGCAGAAACATCTAAAACTCTTTTCCATGCCATAAATCTTTCAATTTGTTTATAATTCTTCGGATTTGGGAAGTAATGCACTGGCCCTGGAATTAAACAAATTTATAGCATATTAAGTAGTTATGTTTTTTCTGTGTTAAGAAATGAGATTTTTTTTTTGTATTTAATAAGTTATAGTGATAGCTGTATGTACCACAAAACCAGACAGATAATTATACCTACATCCAGCAGACTACAAACTTCAATTAATAAAGTTATTTAAGGTGGTTATCTCAATAATAATAAATATCTCAGGACATCAATTACACAAAGCCAACTAGTCCCAAACTAAGCAATGCTTGTACTATGGGTACTAGCTCGCCGATATTAGTACTTATATACTTTTCTTTTGTAAATACATACTTATAGTTATAATACATAGAAACACCCAGACCGATACAAACAGACATGTTCATGCACACACACAAAATGTTTGTACCGTGCGGGATTCGAACCCGCGACCTTTTGGTGCAGGAGCAGCGTTCACTGCCATTCAATGCCGTCAATAATATGTGTTTCTAGAAGCCAAAATAAGAACTCATGTTCGGCCACATCAAATTATTATTAAAAACTTATAGTACAGGTATATTGAAAAGTTACACGTACCATCTTCACAACCAAAATAACATTTGGATCGGGAATTAACAGGAATAAGACGTTTTCTGTCCATTCTTTCCCGGGGAATCTTAGCCAAGTCGTCAACAATTTCGGTGGTCCAAAAAAACGAAGCCGGTCTATCAAATTGGTCGGCAATGTCGGAGTCCAGATTACACAGCCAAGTCACACAAAATAACGCCAGCAGGAAGTCCAATAAACAGCAAAGGTCGATAGAAAAACAATATCCAAATCTCAAACAAACATATCCAAATCGCAGCGACTGAAAAGTGACAGTTGAGAAAAAATATTTGACCGAAATCAAACGTCATTTTGTTTGCGAGTGTTGTTATTACAGTTGGCAAAATGAATTAAATATTTCAATTTAAAATTAAAGGTTTATGTCATAAAACTTATTGTTAATTTCCGCATTGTTATTCATTTTTATTTAATGTAGTTTAAAGATTTCATGAAACTTATTTCTTGTAGCTACATCTAGCGCGTGTCATTGAAAACAAAGGAGTTTGTTGGATTTGTGGCGGCAAGAGATGGCGCAAATATACACTTTTTGACACTGTAGGAGAGTCAGAGAGTGTCATACCCCTGGTCTTGACTGAACGTCTTAGACAACACAACAAATTATTGTGAGGTTTGACGTTTACGCTCTAAATGTTGACCATAGTAAATATTTTTGTTAGATCTTAATTTTGTATTTTATTGTACCGGGCCACCAAAAACTGTAATACGAGCCGGAGTAGTTATATGATAATAGTTTTACATATTACCTAATGAATCGATACCAGCTCCAAACCTTTTCATTTATATTAAGCATTAAGTGTAACAAGATGCAACAATTTAGTTGTATGGTATTTGAACGTGTGCCGGAAAATTTTGACAGTCTGAATAACGTTCAGGAATGTAAGTCCTTCACATATTTTCATGACGCTTAGCTTGGATCTAATTAATTTAGCTATTTATTTATTACGAATAGGTTTAAATAAACAGAAAGCTTTATGTAACGATTATTTCTGTAATATCTTAATCTTTCCTAACTAATTAAAATTACTTTGTGCCGTGCGCGTCGTGCGGGGGCGGCACTAAAGAATACTTTCCCCTGCCCCATCTCTTACCCGTGGGTGTCGTAAGAGGCGACTAAGGGATATTCCGGCAGATCATCTGCTCTTCAGGTGGTAGACATTCTGTCGACCGGTTGCTGTTACCACCATACAGCTGCGAAAAACCCGCCAAGTGACTCCGGCCCATCTCGGTCGGGTCGCGTTCCGGGATCAGCACTGTACTAACCGGAGCCAGGAGGACTGTTGTCGCGGCAAGCGCTGGACCAGTGAAGTCCTAGCGGCGGTATTGTGTGGACGGGGTGGGTCAGCCCGCCGGCCAGGGAGACCCGTAGAAACGGTGGTGCCGCTGGCCGCCCGCGGCATAGTACAGGGGCCCGACGGTGGCTAACCACCTCCGAAGGCTGCCCCACCAGGCCGCGCATAATCCCGCATAATAATGTGCCCGGGTTGAGTGGGGCCCGGCGACCATTCCCGGGGGGGTACGGGGGCCCTTCCGTCCGGCGGACTGGCTTCCTCCGTACCGCACTGTCCAATACCAATGCCGGACTTCGCGCTTTATCTAGTTCTTGCCGCGACAACGGTCACTCCTTTCACGCCCTCCCTCCCTTATATACTTCATGGCACGACGACGACATCGCACACGTCCTACAGCGGCATCCCAATCCTTCCCCACCAACTCGCTGTTTGAGGTGGAGTTCACTAACATCCGTGGACTCCATGCAAACCTCAACGCCGTCCACCAACACCTCGAGACGGCGAGGCCTGCGATGCTGTTTCTGACGGAAACTCAGATTGGCTGCCCTGCCGACTCGGCATACCTGCACTACCCCGGCTATGTGCTGGAAGAGTCCTTCCACGCCAAGGCCGGTGTATGCCTTTTTGTCAGGGCAGACATCTGTTGTGACCGTCTTCGCTGCCTTGAAGACCCTTCCTTCTCCATCCTCTGTGTGCGCGTGGATCTTGGCTCTACGAGCAGAATCTACGTGTGCATATACCGATCCCACAAAGGTGACCCTGAGACAACTCGACTCTTCGACCACCTGAGTCAGGCGGCAGACAGCGCTCAGGCGCGGTTCCCGAATAGCGAATTGGTGTTTTTAGGGGACTTCAATGCCCACCACGACTCCTGGTTGGGTTCCCCTAAAACAGACCATGCTGGCCGGACCGCCCACGCATTTGCTCTAACACACGACTTGACGAAACTGGTTCTCCTGCCCACCCGGATTCCAGATATTGCAGGTCAAGCGCCCTCTTTGCTGGACCTTCTGCTGACGAGTCACCCAGCCGGGTATCAAGTGTCGGTCTGCGCCCCACTTGGGTCCTCCGACCATTGCCTGGTTGGCGCAACAGTGCCATGCACCGCTCCCCCGCAACCTGTGGAGGTGACGCGGAGACTATGGCGCTACTCGTCGGCAGATTGGGATGGTTTGCGGGAATACCTCGCTTCCGTCCCTTGGGGGCAGAGCTGCTTTGGAGGAAAGGATGCTTCGGAGTGTGCAGCGGCCATTGCTGATGAGATCAGTATTGGAATGGAATACTACATTCCATTTACTGATGTTATCAGCGGCCGCAAAGATGATCTCTGGTTCAATCGTGAGTGTGCTGCAGCCGTTGATCACAAACGGGCGGCGTATCGCGCTTGGGCCAGAGCTCATGCCCTCCAGGATCCCAACATAGCCTCCCTTAAAGCAGCTTATAACAAAGCCACCAAGACCACCAAGAGGGCCTACATCAGAGCAGATGCCCAGCGCGTTGCACGTGTTGGACAAGAACTTATCACGCACCCTACGGGTAGCCGTTCTTTCTGGCGACTGGCCAAACACGTGCAATCCAACTTTTGCCTGCCTTCGCTGCCCCCGCTGAAATATCCGGATGGTTCGCTGGCTCATCAGCCGCAAGAGAAGGCGGATATGCTAGCCAACCTCTTTGCCGGCAATTCTTGCATCGACGATCGTGGAGCACAGCCGCCTAAAATCCCAGATTGCGGTACCACAATGCCTGATATACGTATCAGGCAATGTGACGTCCGTGCTGAGTTGCAGTCGCTCGATGTGAGAAAAGCCAGTGGTCCTGACGGTATTCCAGCGCTTGTACTTAAAGTATGCGCAGCGGAGTTGTCTCCAATACTTACACGCCTGTACCGCCTCTCATATACATCCGGCATTGTGCCCCAAGCTTGGAAAGAAGCGAATGTTCAACCTGTTCCCAAGAAAGGGGACAGGTCCGACCCTGCCAACTACCGGCCCATAGCCATAACCTCAGTACTGGGAAAGGTGTTTGAGCGGATTATTAACGCACAACTCATCCGCTACCTAGAGGATCACTCGCTGCTTCATGACCGTCAATATGGTTTTAGACCGAAACGGTCAACGGGTGATCTTCTAGCGTACGTATCGCACCTCTGGGGGGAGGCTATGGAAAAGCATGGTGAATCTATGGCAGTTAGCCTGGATATTGCCAAGGCTTTTGACCGTGTTTGGCACCGTTCGCTTCTCTCCAAGCTTCCGGCATACGGTCTGCCACCTCGCCTATGCGATTGGGTAGCCGGTTTTTTGGAGGGTCGTAGGATTCGCGTCCTTTGTGATGGATGCGCTTCCTGCTTCCTCCCAATAAATTCCGGAGTGCCGCAAGGTTCCGTACTGTCACCGACTTTGTTTCTGCTGCATATCAATGACATGCTATCATTGGGTAGCATTCATTGCTATGCAGACGACAGCACTGTCCACGCACGTTATTTCGGAAGACCTGCGGCAAAGCAGACCGAAACCGAGATGAAGAGGAATCTTCTTGTCGCTGAGCTCGATGGGGTCCTGGACCGCATTGCCGAATGGGGTGCCGGCAATCTCGTCGAGTTCAATGCCAAGAAAACACAGGTGTGCGTATTTTCTGCCAAGGTGTCTCCTTTTCAATCCTATCCCACTCTCCGGAGCACCTCCTTACCAATACAGGATAGTCTCAGCATCCTTGGCATCGATGTTCGTAGCAACCTAAATCAGCGGGATTATATCGAGAGCGTCATCAAAACAGCTTCCCGTAAACTCGGAATCCTAAACAGAGTGAGACGGTTCTTTACTCCGGCGCAGCTCTGTGTCTTATATAAGACGCAGGTTCGTCCGTGTGTGGAGTACTGCTCTCATCTCTGGGACGGTTCTGCTAAGTACCTGTTGGAGGCTCTTGATAGGTTGCAGCGACGTGCTATCCGTATTGTTGGGGATCAAGAGGTGACCAAAAACCTGGAACCTCTTCAGCTACGTAGAGACATTGCCAGTCTTAGTGTTCTCTATCGTCTTTACAATGGGGAATGCTCCGAAGAGTTATTCCAACTCGTTCCGCCCTCTCCTTTCCACTCCCGAACAACACGTGCTGGACAGCGTTGTCATCCGCATACCATCCAGACGATGGTGGCGCGCACCAAGAGGTTTAGTTCCTCGTTCCTGCCCCGTGCCATTAAGTCATGGAATGCCCTTCCAGCTCATGTGTTTCCTTCTTCTTACAATCCTGGGTTCTTTAGGCGGGGCGTGAAACGGCATCTCAGTGGGCCTTCAGGGTGAGGGCGACAGGCGCAATGGGCTCTATTGTGCCTGTCGACCTAACTTTTGGACCTCACGACCGCTTACCATCAGGTGGAGTGAGGTCATCCTGAAAGCTCTTCTTATAAAAAAAAAAAAAAAAAAAAACATTTTTAAAATTCTCCATTTTCGGACAGAAACCAGGAACGTCCAACTGACAGTTTAATTCCGATCAATATTTGTGTCGCTTAACTTCAAACGGAGGTAACTCCAGCGAACGTGAATTTGAGTTATTTGAGAAAAACTGATTGTGGCCAAAATACACAGTTTAATTTAAAAAAAAATGGTTATTTGTTTGCAATAGACACTAAACATTTAAATTAAGCATAAAAAAGATTAATTAAACGCCAAATAAAATGGAAAAATGCGTTTTTAGTTTGGATTTGTCTATGTTTGATATAACATGGCTGGATTTACCCGTTATTGAAATAATACTGCATGGATTTGCCTATTTATGATAAAACTTGACTGGACTCGCCCAGATTTGATAAAATCTACTTTTGGTTAGATTTCTTCTACAAACATTCAAGGGCTGTCACCAAAGCAGCTAATAATGTTATAAATACATTTATTTTAGATAAGCCACATAATATAGGTAAGCCACAATAAATGTGGAAATGATTTTCTATTCAAAGAACGACCAACCACATTTTGGCTGCTTAGTAGGTCCTCTTTCGTAAATGTCTAGCTCCTGAAATAGTGGCCAAATTTGACAAATGAAATTATAAAAGCCAATGTAAGCTTTGAACTTTGAAAAGTGGCATTATGTATAAAATTCAATGTTGACTAGATTAGTAGTAGAGTTACCCAGTAGCTAATTTTAATGTGTGCAAAATAAACTAACGTAAAATGCAGACCTGGGGCCCTACTCCAAAAAACGAAAACGATCGTTCGTTGAACGGATCGCTTATTTTTGCACCATAAATCCCTCTCATTTGTACCTCCCGTGTTCTAATATATCAATTAAATTGTTGAAAATCGTCGTTGACGAATTTTAGTTCGTATATTCGAACACGGGAGGGACAAATGAGAGGGATTTATGGGGCAAAAATACGCGATCCGTTCAACGAACGATCGTTTTCATTTTCTGTAGTAGGGCCCAAGACATCGATATTGTTTTGCAATTCTAATAATTGCCAGTCATGATTGATCATCAACATAAAGTAGAAAAATATTTCACCAACATCTGTAACACGACGAAATAAAAGTCTTTGTAAGGAATAATACTTGTACAACCCTGGGTTAGCGCAACTGTCAAAATCTGTTAAAAAAAAGCAAGGTAGTAGATTACTTTCAGTTTCTTTGCCTTTTCCCGTTGTTTACCTTTAATTTTTATGTTTTAAACGTTTTTGGGCTTTACTCGGGACACAGTTTTCACTAAATTACCCATTGTAATCAACTGAAAATCAGTTAATTAATTAAAAATTCGCAATGCAGATGACCGTCTTTTGACTACAATGCGTTTATCAGCCTATACAATCTTAGTACAAATTGTATGGCAATCACATAAATACAGCTGACCAAATTTAATTGTACACAAATATTTAGATGCACACATTGAACTTAGATCATTTCAATTTACCTGGGTTATACCATGTTAGTTCCATATTTGAATTCTAGGTGGAGTTTATATTCATTGATTAAAGTTGGTATCTATTTTCTATACAATAGTAAGGATTAAATTGCCTTTCAAATTCAGTAGCATAATTTAGTTGCGACGTTTCGACAATATTGTACAGTTTGTGTAGTTTTTTTTTATTACGGTCCTTTTATTTAAATTAAAAAACCAGATGAACGCTAGTTATATTTCACTTTAATTTCATGTATTCCTTATATAATATATTACTACACTTAATTTATTGAATATTGGGTTAAATAACGTATTGTTCTCCATTTTCAGAATTTACTGATTTTAAACTGTAAACTATAGATTCAAATTACTGGCAACACAGCTTAAAATGGCGTGTTTTAAAATTTTCCTTTCAGTCAATATTAATTTATCAAGTTTTCAAAAGTTTGTGCTTTTAATAGAACTTGAAACTCATGGCATTTTTTAAAACGGTCGTACAAGGAGCAGGTTATATTTGTGATTGCTAAAGTTTGTGACCAAGGGACTAAAATCCGCAAGAAAATTGTAATTGCAAGAAACCCGCGGAAAGTATATTCTACATTCGAAAGAAAATGTGATTTTAATAACTTAAATGATACGAAACCAATATTTTCATTTTATAATGGTGTGTAAAAATGTGAAAGTTAATAAAAGTTTCTAAGATTTTACACTTATCTTTTATTTTTCAAATGTTGAATGATTTGCCAATCTTAGTTTGTGTTTATTTGCCTAAGTTAACAAATGATTCAGAAAAATATGCCTGCGGTTGGCAATTCATAGCAAAAATTCATCATTCATTCCTTATTGAAGTAATACATAAAATTAATTACAAGACCAGAGTATGCTGTAGTTATATCGCTGTATTGTGATTATGTATATTGACGAAAAGTTGCCGTAAGTTACCGTCGAGTGGCGCTGTATTTGTTACCTCTTTTGACAGCCAAGATTGGTCTCTATTTCAGTATATTACAAAGTACTCTGTGGCGTTTATTAACGGCCATATTGAAAAAATGCATCACGCTGATTGGTTGAGGAGGATTTGCCTTCATTTGATAAAAACGCCTAGTAGGATTTGTCTAAGTTTGTTAAAAAAGCACGATTTTCTGGTCGTTTTATTCGAAATATAATGGGATTTATCTTTTTATGTTAAAAAGGATATGTAGATTTTTTTTTCAGCTTTCATTTGATACCAAAATCTCCAATATTTCGGAAAATGGAGTTACCTCCGTTTGAAGTTAAGCGCCACATTTGTTCTCGCTCGGATCAGCCCATATTTTCCCTTCGAATTTAAATAAAAAGGGACATTCATTCACCGTCTACAACTCCAGTATTACATAAGTAACGTAAGTAGCTTTTGAATAATCGATCTAAAACTGTGCCAGTATCCATTACCGTCTACTTAAAGTAATAGAAAGTTCGAATTAGTAAGTACTCGTTTACTTCTGTAACATCACTATTATCTCGCTGCTTTCCTATGAATAAGTTTTTAAATAACGTTTTCTTTTTCTTTTGAATCATTATGATGTTAAGAATATTAGTGTAAATTAAATAAAAACCTTCAAATGTTTGAGCTGAAGTTTTAAGATTTGAGGAAAAGTATTGATAATATTGCCTTGCCTTGAAAGAGTAAAAAAAATAAAAAAGTATTTATTGCAAGTAAAAACCATTACAACATAGTTGCCGGGGCTCCCCAAAAAGTAGTCAGACACTTGTGTAGGGAATGCCTCGCTCTTACCATGTAAACAACAGTTTTGATTTACATACATGATTGACATTTTTATCATCATAAGAGTACTATGGTGCAGTGGTTCTATGCGTTTTATGAGGAACTTCTTGCCTCGCGCCTCGGTTTTGTGGAACCAACTTCCTGCGACAGTCTTTCTGAACAGCTACGACTTGGAGCCTTAAAGAAATGAGCGTATTCATATTTAAAAGGCCGGCAGCGACCCTAAACTCGGTTAGAGCTGCGGGTGTCCATGGGCGGTGTCGACTGCTTACCATCAGGCATCACACATGCTTGTCTGCCGCCTCTCACATAAAAATAAAATAAATAAATAAGTATACAAATAACCGCTCCTTTTTTCTCCACAGGTGTTGTAAGACTTAGGCTACGTATCAACTGATCCCGAAACATGATCTAAGTTACTTGTACTGTGCGGGAATCGAACCCACGACCCTTGGCTCAGAGGGCAGACGTCACTACCAAATGAGCCACCGATCATTTCATCGTAATCATCATCAGCCTATTACAGTCCACTGCTGGACATAGGCCTCTCCAGTTGTTCGCCACTTAGAGCAAACATCTGGAGGATATACCCATAATCGCCACGTTGGGCAGGCGGGTTGGCGATCACTGGGCGTAGCTTCGTGCTCCGGTGACGCTGCTGCCCGTCACCGGTCTTTAGTATTTAGCTCGGTTGCCAGCGCCTCGTTTGTTATTCGGCAGGATGCACCATGGGCAGGTGAGGTTGGTTTGGAGCGAAAAGATGATAGGCCGCTCCCTTACATCCCTACATACATAATAGATTAATATTCTTTAAACCAAATTATTATATTGCCATCTGAGGAAAGGCTAATAATAATAGCTAATCATTTCATTCCACCTATATTTTTTATTTTTTTACAGTTATTTTTTTTTTTTTATATAGTGGCTCGACATAATGGCTTCCCTACGCCTGATGGAAAGCGAGAGAGAAGCCCAAGTCACTGTGACAACGGGCAAGTAACTGGTCAGTTACCTGTCAGTTGCCACCGCCATGTCGGCCCAACCCCAACCCCCCACGAGCTCCGGAAACCCTACTCACCGACAGGAACATGACGCGGAGGTCATTTGGCTGCGGTATTCTATAAGGTGGAGGTCCTTCCCCGGACGGGCAGCTCAATTCGAGCGAAGATTCGCCATGCCCTATCTCTCTTATATTAAATATGTGCAGGATTGTACTAAGGATGCGCTTGGCTAAGGCCCGTGCTCCTTAGTTATAAACCTCATTAGAGAGTGGTAAAACCAACATAGATAATAATATTATATTGCCGTTGAAGGTAACTCGCAGACGCAATGGCGGGCGACCCGTGGGTGGTGCAGCCGCACGAGCACACCAAGTTCGCGGAGCACTTCCGCAACCTCGGGCCCGTCAACGGAGCCCTGACCGGGGAGCAGGCCAAGCGGTTCATGCTGCAGGTAGGTTTTTATAGTTAAGGTTTACGATCTTTATCCTATATCACGTTTGACGAAAAAATAATTGCACGAAACGCCGCTTGTCGGTTCAGTATCGCGCTATATTACTACGTACGTCCCCCTTATGATATTTCGTGATTTTTAGGGTTACGTAGCCAAAATGGCAAAAACGGGACCCTTATAGATTCGTCATGTCTGTCTGTCTGTCCATATGTCACAGCCAGTTTATTCCGAAACTATAAGAGCTACATTATTGAAATTTTCAAATTCAAATATTTTACGTAGATGTATTCTGTAAAACGCATTAAGATTTTAAAATAAAATCAGAAAAAAAATCTAAATTTTTGGGGTTCCCTATACATAGAAATGTGTTCGATCCATCTGTGGTGCTCACTACATGGATAGCTGCAAGCCTCTCTTTAAAAAATTTAATATATTACCTCTCCCTTGCTTATATATATATGAGGTTGCAAGCTTTGTACACAGATATAAAAGTCTTTTTAAAAAACAAAAAGACTATGAACACAGAGGAAGAAGAGGTGAAATGTTGTATACACCTCCACAAAGATTAGTAATGTATTCTAAAAACATCTACTGCATGGCTGTAAAAATCTATAATAAATTACCTGCTGACATTAAAAATCTAGCACTAAATGAATTCAGACATAAATTATATAGTTATTTGATGGATAAATTATATTACAATGTTAATGACTTCTTAATTAATAAATGTTGACAACTGTAAATTACTAACATACTGTAATGACTATTTTTACTAACAATTTGACATGAATTTAATATGAAATTGTTTTAATTTGACATTCATAATCATGTATGAAATATTTGCACATCGCTGTAGCGATAGAATATGCTGGAAATGTTCTAATGTAAGAACCTATGTAACCGTATTCTTGCAAATAAATAATTTATTATTATTATTATTAGAACTGAGACTCAAACATTTTATTTTCACCAAACTTATATGTGTGTGGTATCTATGGATAGGTATTTAAAAATGATGTTGAGGTTTCTAACATAATTTTTTTCTAAACTGAATAGTTTGCGCGAGAGACTCTTCCAAAGTGCTAGCAGGTGGTCGCATGATTAATGGACGGCCCCTTATGTAGAGCAACAATAAAACAAAAACCTAAAGACTGTCTGCAAGAATCTTATAATATGTATTATGTTAACTTAATTTTTTCATTTAATTTGTAGTCTCAACTGCCGCCGCCGATTCTGGGGCAGATATGGTCGCTGGCCGACACCAACGCAGATGGAAAGCTGGATCTCAAGGAATTCTCCATCGCTTGCAAGGTAACACATTCGTCATGACTGGCTCGGTGGCTCAATAGGCTAGTTGCCTTAAATAAATAAATAACCCAAGACATGCCACGCTGGGCTACACAGCGCCATCTAGCCCCAAACTAAGCCGAAGCTTGTACTATGGGTACCAGACAACTGGTAAACTTACTGACGATACATTTTTTTTGGAAATAAATACATATTATACATAGAACCCACGACCCTTGGCTCAGAAGGCAGAGGTCAGTACCAATTGAGCCACCGAGCCAATCGTAATGTAACTAAATACATATTATACGTAGAAAACACCCAGACCAATACAAACAGACATGTTCACGAACACAAATGTTTGTACTGTGCGGGAATCGAACCCACGACACTTGGCTCAGAGGGCAGAGGTCACTACCAAATGAGCCACCGAGCCAGTCATTTTAATTTTAATTTGTTAATTAGAATAAAACTTACAAAGATATTGCCCGTTAAAGTTACGCGTCAGCCAGAATACTGGACAAGAATGCACTAAAAAAAAAAAAAAAAGTTACGCGTGACGTCACGGCGTGTGGCACTTTTACGCACGGAGTGACGTTTTGAAGAGTTCGGCGGCTGGAAGAATAACTTTGCTTGAGCCTTCAGAAAGATTGGAATATCAGATTCTTCTTTGCGTGTCGATGGCAAATAAAAATCACACCTGCTGTGCCCAGTGCTCCGCCACTCCAATTGCACTGCAAATTTAAATTTAATATTGGATTGAAGACCAAGGAATGGTCGTGGATATGATTCCTGGGTGGTTTGTGGTTGCCCTGGATGGATGATCTTTCCTTCGTGCCCCGAGTGGTGAGTGCGGGGGCGCGATCCACTCAGAGGGGCGTAACGGTGTGGTGGGTGCAGCCACACCGTTGCACGAGGTCCGCCGGGGAGCACCCTATTGCTCCCTGGAAGCCGGGGGTAGGAGTATTTGCCCTCCCCGGACCAGGAGTGCCGGCCGCTTGTCATTTACGGCTGGCTAGGGCATGCAGGGATGCGGCCGTATGCTTCGGCGTTACCCGTGTCCCTGCAACTTGCTGCCCACTGGCGACACAGGGGGGTT